>OZ005660.1:188572046-189172046 GCA_963930645.1 Salticus scenicus
ATTGTACATGTATATACAGTGAAACCTCTCAAGTTGGACACCCCTATAAGTTGGACACCCCTCTAACTTGGACGCTTTTTCTCGGAACGGAATGTATCCATAAACATTATCTTTAACCCCTATAAGTTGGACACCTTTTCTTGGAACCGTAGGTGTCCAACTTAGAGAGGTTTTACTGTATACGATAGCAATTATGTTTCAATATACCGGGTGTCCCATAAATCTGTAGACATTTTAAAAATTCATAAAAGTTGAAGGAATTAGTAGTTTAATATAATCAATCATATTCATGGGTTCTTTTTAAATTAGATTATAACTAGCGATAAATATCTTTTAAAAGTATAATCATATTTATTATTTATCAACTAATTATCGAAAAGGTTACTCACCCTTTCTTCTTTTCACGGCCGACATGAAACTTACGGAGTTAGAAGATAATATCGATGACACAAAATAATATTTCTGGAACTTTTTCTTTTAACATATTTAATTAAATGATGATGATGGAGGTCTATGTACAATGAAATATATGTACAAAATTTGACGATTAATAAAACAATTTTCAAATTATTTCTACTTCACATAATGAATAACTTTCTGTAAATTCAAAATATTCAGTTTTCTTCTTCTTTAATAAAACAGAATCATAATAAATTTTAAGACACCGTAAAAGTGCCTTTCCTTTCGTCTACATCTTTATTAACACTCCACTTTCAAATCGAAAGTGCATCTTATTCTAATAAAACCAAAAAAGAATAAAAAATAAAAATAAAGCATTCCCGCTGTCACGACAGGTGGCCGAAAAACAGAGGGAAAAGAATGGGGGGAAGGCACTGATGTTGCAACATCCTCCCACCTTGAGCATGGAAAGATTCTGTACATGCTCAACAAAATATTAAAGAAAAAGGAAAACGGTTTACATTCTAAAATATTCTTAGTAAAATAATAATAAAAAAATAATAATAAACAATATAATATAAAAATAGTTCAGAAAAATGTTCAAGTCATTTTGGACTTAAAGTTTTATAGTCAGTTTAGATATTAAAGTTTTTTCACTGGGTTGATAATTCTACCAAATCTAGAGGTTTGAATTTGATTCTTGTTTACAATTGTATCACTAAGTTCTAAAGGGCAAATCCTCTGTAGTGGTCGTAAAATTTCACCATTCATGGTTTTCAGTTTGGCAAGACGAAATTGTCCATCTTTACCAGGATAGAGTTCCACCACATTGGCCAATGGCCACTGAATGCGTTTCAAGTTGTCATTTTGCACTAAAACTAAATCTCCAATTTTAATATTGTTGTTAGGAGGTTTCTTTACGTTGTTAAATTCACGAAGAGATCCCAAATATTCAGTTCTAAATCTCTTGCGAAGATCGTCTTTTAGTTTTTGTCGGTATTCAAATCTTTTTCTCAGGTTATTTCTTTCTATAAAATCCAAGTCAGGTACTCCTGTTTCACGGAGATCTTTCAAAAACATTTCAGGTGTGAGAGGTGTTAAATCTTCAGTATCCTCAGATACATATGTAAGTGGTCGTGAATTGACCATACTTTCTGTGTCGCAAATGGTAGTATATAATTCTTCATAGTTCAAATGGGCTTTTCCTAAAACTCTTTTCAACATTGATTTGATAATGCGAATCAATCTTTCCCAAAATCCACCCCACCACGGAGAGGCCGGTGGGTTAAGTTTCCATTTAATTCTTTTTATAGTGGCAAATTCTTCAATCTGTGCCCAATCCACAGAATTTAATTCTTTTCTTGTCGCAACTAAGTTGGTTCCATTATCACTGTAGATGATACGTGGTCGTCCTCTACGTGAAATGAATCTTCTCAAGGTCTGTATGAAATTCTCTGTTGTTAAGGAAGTCGTCAATTCTAGGTGGATAGCTCGAAAAACTGCACATGTATACAAAACTACCCAACATTTGCTGCCATCTTTTAAGAATAGTGGTCCAAAAAGGTCGGTTCCAATAATTTCAAAAACACCAGCTTCTCTCACTCTATTTTCAGGCAGAGGTGAACTCAGCACTTCAGCAGCTTTCGAAGAGAATCTCTGACACTGGACACATCTATGCAGAATCTTTCTAATGGTTTTCCTGCATCTTATTATCCAGAATTTCTCTCGAATTGCTGACATAAGAATTTGTATTCCTGCATGATTCATCTCTGTATGTTCATTTTCAATAATTCTATGGGTTACGTTATGGTTCGCTGGCAAAACTACTGGATATCTAAAATTTTCTGAATCTTTTCGCATTGATATTCTAGTTTGAACTCTGATGACTCCCATTTCATCAACAAATGTACGCAAAGAGGATAAGTTTTTCTTAAAATTTAAATCTTGATTCTGAACAAACTTCATAATCGTAAGTTCAGCCTTTTCAATTTCTTCAACTGTTAAATTGGTCATTACTCTTGCTTCTTTAGGTTTTTTAACATTTTCTTTAAATCTGAGTATCCATGCTGTGACCTTTAACATCTTTTTATACGAGGAACATTTCTCGTAAAAGTCTATGTTTTCCGATGACACATTGGCTGCAGAAACTATTGTTTTTCTTCTCTCTGATTCTATTACATTTAAATCGGGTTCTAAAACTTCGTTAGGCCAAAATTTTGAAGATTTTCTTAACCAAGAAGGTCCTTCCCACCACCGGGATTTTAAGAGAAATTCAGCAGAACAGCCCCGAGATGGCAAATCGGCAGGATTGAGCCTCCCTGGTACGTATTTCCACTTCTCTGGATGGCTGAGGGATCTAATTTCTTGCACTCTATTGTAAACAAAAGGTGCCCAATTTTCATTTCTTTTGATCCAAAATAGAGCATTTGATGAATCTGTCCAAAAATGTGTTGGAATACTTGGCTGTCTTAGATCTGTTTTTACACTTTGCGCTAATCTTGCTCCTATGGTACAGGCAAGAAGTTCTAGCCTGGGAATGGTGACTGACTTCAATGGGGCTACCCGAGATCTGGCTTGTACAAGTTGGCAGGTAATGGCATTAAAATTTTCTGCTCTTAAAAAAATGCAAGTTGCATAGGCTGCTTTGCTTGCATCGCAGAATACATGAAGGCTCATTTCCGTATTCACCGGATCAGGTACAAGGAGTCTTGGAATAGCAACGTCATTCAACTTATGTAGTCCCCTTTTCCATTTCTCAAATTTTTTCCCAACACATTCAGGTAATTCAGAATCCCAACTCACTTTTAGTTGCCAACATTCTTGAAGTAAAATTTTTGGTGCTAAGGTTACAGGACAACTATATCCGATGGGGTCGAATACTTTATGGGCTACTGACAATATTTGTCTTTTGGTAACTGTCTTGATTTCTTCTTGATTTTCTCGCAAATCTATACTTAGTGAATCATTGTTTAAATCCCATAATAATCCCAAAACTGGAACATTTCTTTTCTTGGAGGGAGTAGAATTTTCTTCTGTTGGATTGATAATATTATGCTCCCACCCTCTTAGATCGAATTTTGCAGTACTAAGGATATATTTAGACTCCGAAATAAATTTTTCAAGTTCTTCGGCACTTTCTACACTAGTAACACTATTATCTACATAAAAAGATTCTGCTAGTTTATCAGCAGTTTCTTTTAGTTCATCGTTAACCTGTTGCAAGTGGTACTTTAGAGTTGCTCCTAACAAGTAGGGACTACAAGTAAGGCCGAATACTACTCTTCTATGTTGAAAAATCTTAATATTTGAAGGATTACCCTCCTCCCACCACAGGAATCTAAGATATGGTCGGTCTACTTCGCTGAGCTGAATTTGTAAGAACGCTTTACGAATATCTGAAATTACCCCAATTTTCTTAAATCGAAATCTATTAATTACAGAGGGAATTAGTTCCACTAAGTTGGGACCCTTTCCCAAACAATCATTAATAGAAGGAGAACCCCTTTCTCTTGCTGACCCATCAAAAACTGGACGGATTTTAGTTGTGGAATTTTCTTTAATAACTGCTCTGTGGGGCAGAAAATGTTCATTTAGATTATCACTGTATGGCTCAATTTCTTCAATGATTTCTTCTGCAAGCCATTCGTCAAAAACTGCTTCGTAAGCTTCTAATCTTCCAGATTTCTTCAGTGATTCCACGCAATTCTTCAATCTTCGCTCAGCAATTGGTCTACAGCTAGGTAGTGGAGGATGGCCTTCAATCCATGGAAGGCTTACTTCATATCTGCCGTCTTCAACCGTTTTAATATTTTGGTTAAAATATTCTTCAGCAGCTATGTCTAATTCTTCTCTCGTGTTCTTATTTCCCGAATCCAAAATTCCTAAAGTATCCAGGGACCAAAGATCTGAAATCTGTGCATTGGCCACATGAAGAGATAAAACAACATTTGTACTATCGTTGGAACTAAATTCTTCAGTTTTACCCATCAATGTCCAACCTAATTTTGTTTCAAAGGCCACTAAACCCTTCGAGAGTAATTTACTTTTCCCTGTAAAAAGTTTCCCACATACATCTGCACCAATTAACAAATCAATTTCTCTATTTTTATTTCTTCTAAATTTTGTAGAGTTTTCATAATCTGAAAATTGAATTCCCCGCCTTCTTGCTTCGTTAATCCATGGCCCATTTCGTAATTTAGGTACTTCTGCGCAAATTTTTTCTTGATCAAGAACTTCAAAATTACACAAATAGTTTTTATTTAAATCACTTAAATTTATTCTATACCGTAAATGTTCATGTGTTTGTTGTAACCCACCAAACAAACTATGATTTAATTTTTCTTGCCCTGTAGGTGTATAACCAATTTTCTTTATTATTTCTTTCTTTAAATAAGACTTCTGAGATCCTGAGTCAATTAATGCTCGGATAATATAGTCTTTATCTTTATTGATTAACCTTAGCGTTAAAGTTTGGAGTAACACTTCTTGATTACAAGTTTTGTTGGACAAAGTGGTATTTTCATTTGTAACTTGTTTTTCGGAATTATTTTCTGGACACATTATATCGAAATGACGGCGAGAACAAATACGGCATTTTACGAAGCAGAGGCAATTTTTTGCCAAATGACCTTTAGAGAAACAAACAAAACAGTGACCACGTTTCATCAAAAAATCTCTTTTTTCACTGAATTCTTTAGTTTTGAATTCTTTACAATCCTGCAATAGATGTTTTTCGCTATTACAAAAATTACAGAAATGTCGTTTATTGCCTGAATTATTATTGAAAAGGCCAGCTGCAGTTGAGGGACGAATTTTGTTTATTTTTGGTGATTCATAACTTTCTTTCTTATTTGATGTGGTGGAAATATGATCTGAGTGTTGGGCATTTGAAATTAGTGCAGTAGATTTTTCGCGACTAACAACTTCTGTTTTTAAAATTTCAATCATTTCTGAAACTTTCCACTGATCATCATCGCCGTATTTTTTCGTTATTTCTAAAACTATGTCTGCTGGTAAAAGTTTTATGAAAATTGGGCAAAATAACGTGCTGTAATTTTCTTCTTTTATCCCTAGGGATTCTAGATTTCTTATTTCTGTCTGACATGTGTCCAGTAATTTTCTTAATTCAAATATATTGTTGGATTTTTTTTACAGGACAAAGATTTAGTAATTTATTTAAATGCGAATTAATTAGTAATGTTTTTTTACCAAATCGATCTTTTAATGTTTCCAGAGCCGCGTAATAATTATTGTTTGTTAGCGTGAAACCTTTTATTGCATCAGCAGCTGTACCACTTAAGTATGTTCTCAAATAGCTAAATTTATCAATATTTGATAAAACTGAATTCTTATCGATTGCTGCTTCAAACTGATCCATAAATCTTTGGAAATCGGTTGGTTCACCGTTAAATCTATCAATGTTTAATCGAGGAAGATTAATATAACCTTGATCTAATTTTGGTGTTCTATTACCTTCTATTACGGGGCTAGTCGATAAAATGTTAGAATTACTACTATTTTTTATTTTAATCATTTTACTTTTTACTTTAGTTTTCCAAATCAAAATATTTGAATTATATTCATCGCATTTTAGAACTTCCTCTTCAACCTCTTCTACTTTGATATTTTTCTGTATCTCGTCATCTAATGAATTCAATTCCCTATCTTTTAAATTCAATTCCTCTAAATATTGTTCTAACTCTTCTTCTCCAACATCAATTTCTAATAACCTGCCTTCGATTTTATTTATTAGCTTCGTGGTTTGCGCTCTAAGAACACTTCTTTTTTGTTTTTGAATTACACTCATTATGCTAATTATAAATAACAAATCTTTTAAAATATTATTATTTGATCAATTATCAAATAAAATTTCTTGTCAAAGTAGTTAATTAAACGAAAACATTTCAAAGTTATGCATTCATCATATTAATATATAATGCAATAATTCAAAACACAAAGTATTGCACAAACCCAAACTAAAATATTCTTTCGTTTCATTTTTATCAAAGGAACAAATTTCAAGAACAAAACTAATAATATAAATATCATTTATTATTTATTTCAAATGTAAGTGAAAACGAAACTTTTTCGTTGAAACCAAAACTTTTTCTCTTTATTTATATATCATCAAAAGAACAAATTTTCAAATATTCAATTAAAATAACATTTATATTTATTTATTTCGATGTTGGAGAAAGTAACCAAGTCGGCCGTCCCTGTTCTGGGGCGCCACTAATTTAATATAATCAATCATATTCATGGGTTCTTTTTAAATTAGATTATAACTAGCGATAAATATCTTTTAAAAGTATAATCATATTTATTATTTATCAACTAATTATCGAAAAGGTTACTCACCCTTTCTTCTTTTCACGGCCGACATGAAACTTACGGAGTTAGAAGATAATATCGATGACACAAAATAATATTTCTGGAACTTTTTCTTTTAACATATTTAATTAAATGATGATGATGGAGGTCTATGTACAATGAAATATATGTACAAAATTTGACGATTAATAAAACAATTTTCAAATTATTTCTACTTCACATAATGAATAACTTTCTGTAAATTCAAAATATTCAGTTTTCTTCTTCTTTAATAAAACAGAATCATAATAAATTTTAAGACACCGTAAAAGTGCCTTTCCTTTCGTCTACATCTTTATTAACACTCCACTTTCAAATCGAAAGTGCATCTTATTCTAATAAAACCAAAAAAGAATTAAAAATAAAAATAAAGCATTCCCGCTGTCACGACAGGTGGCCGAAAAACAGAGGGAAAAGAATGGGGGGAAGGCACTGATGTTGCAACAAGTAGAATTGAACGCGGTTTGCAAAAAACTTATTCTCATGGAGAACTTTTTCTTTCTTTCTTTTTCTTTTCCTTTCTTTCTTTCTTTTTTTTTTTTTTCTTTTTTTTCGGTAAAGTAAAAATAATACTTGAAATTTTGTCAAAAGAGGGCGTTGTACGTGAGCATATCACAAATTTCCATGAAAAACTATATTTATTTGCATGCAAATGTTTACAAGCATGAAAATCTTATTTTTTTTATTTATTTTATTTTTTTTTTTTGCGTCCTCCAACACCACAAATGACAGGTTACAAACGAGTTACAACACGCTAACTGCAGCTTCAGTAGGCAGTACTTACCTAAGGGAAAACACCTTCACCAATAATACTTTATCCACCAAGTCGGCATCGCAATTAAAACTTCATGCGTGCGCAAGTAAGAAACAAAATAAGAAATAAGCTGTGTTGATCGTAAGAAAGTGCAATTTATAGAACTCTGATTCGCATATTTCTTACGCATCCGGGTAGCGCCCTCTATTGACGAAAAACATTTTAACTGTTTTTTTCTTTACAAAAAAAAAAAAAAAAAAAAAAAAAAAAAACGCTTACAAGAATAATTTTTTCGCAAACTGAGTTCATTTCTACCAATTCGTTTATTTTTCATGAATTTTTAAAAAGTCTGTAGACTTATAGGACACCTGGCATATGTTTAAATTTACTTACCGGAGACATATATTACAAATTTATTTATTATTATTTTTTTTTCTCATATAGTTTTACCACCATATGCTTTTAAAAAATTTTCTTTATTCCCCTATTATTTATTATTTATTATTTATTTTATTTAATTGATGATATTTTATTTTCATTTCTCTTTTGTTTTATTTATTTATTTATTTATTAAACAGCTTTAACTTTATATTTATAATAATAAAATAATTTAATCACAAGTTTGATATTTTTTACATAAAAATAAATTAATTATATTTAAAAATAGTTATGAAAGATCAATTCTTTTGAATTATAGATTAACGATTACAATTTTCATATTTACTTAAAATTCAATTTTTCATTATTAATTCAGGTCATCAGTTTTTAATATTTCTATTGTTGCTTACACAGACTTTTAAGGATAAAATTTTAAACTTTCAATTAAATTTATAAAATTTTCGGATTAATTTACGATCTGTTTCATTTCATTTATTTAGTTCTATATTTATCACTGTTGTTATTAAAATATTAATTTGATTTTTACGGTGAGAAAGGTGTGGGGGGAAAGAGAAAAAGAAGCATAAATTTGATATTTTTTCTTCAATCTCTCTCTTACTAAAAAAAATTAATTAATTAATTAATAAAAATAAATAAAAATAAAAATAATCATGCTTATAAAAGATCAGTTTCTAAAGTGTAAATTTTACGATATAAAGAATTTTATTTTTAAAGTAACGAAAAGTATAAAAAAAATTGATAAAATCTTTTGATTAAAAAATTAATTATTATTTTTTAAATAAATCGGAAAGAATTGGTTGTAAAGCATATATTAAGGATTTACATTTTCATTGTTAGTTTAGTTCAGATTGTTACATTTCATTATCACTGTTGTTTTCTATACGCGGATTAATCTTATATTTTTACCTTAATTTTTTACCTAAATTTCATATATTTTTTATTATATATGTTGCGTTTTGTTAAATGATAGAAATAATTCCACTCTTTCAATAATAAATGAAATAAACTATAAATTTTATAGATTTGACTTAAAAAATAATAATGACTTTTAAAATAGTTATAAAATCGTATATTTTTAAAATGTATATTAATAATTGATATTTTCATTGTTACTTGAAAAACCTTACATTTCATTATCACAATACTTCCTGTAAAATATTATAATCTCACATTTTTAGAAAATTCATTAAATTTTATTATTTTTTACATTAATTTAAAATAAATATCTTTTTATTTTGTTTAAGTATAGAGATAATTGCATTTTTGGTAAAAAGATAAAATAATAATAATAGTAATAATAATAGTATAATTTTTTAAAACAAATATGAATTAATTTAATTTTTTTTTTTTTTTTTTTTTTTTTTTTCAATAGGCGTTTGTAAAATATTGTACATTAATGTTTGAACAACTGAAAAAGTAATAATAAAACCTGTTGGAAAAAAAACAATAATAATAATCTGGTGTGTCATTCACACGACTTTCTCTTACCCTGAAATTTAATACTATAAATACAGGTTAGAGATTAAGAGATAAGATAACGATGTTATGTAAACCTATGTTAAACAATTCAAATTAGGCTTCGGAAGAGTTTTATATGATAATTAATTCTGTGTTAGGGGGGCTACCGCTCCCCTCAACCCCCCGTTTCATTAATTCACCTAGATTTATAGAAAGTTTAATTCGGTTATTAAAAAATAATTCTGTTTTTAAAAAAATAATTTATTAAAATTATTATTTAAAAGAAATATGTTTTATGATAATGCAGACGATTTCCATATTAGAGAAGTAGTATAACACTAAATATCCGAAAAAAGTCCATTTTAATCTCAATATATAAAAAAAAAAAAAAAAATACGTTATAAAGTTACGTTATAAATAAGTTTTATTTTCGTTAAAAGTAAAAAAAAATCGATAACTTTCTTTTAAATTATCGCAGATCGATGGTTCAACCATTCGTTTTTAACGTATTGGCGAGCTCTTTTGAAAGATACCCATCATGAAAATTTACTCCCCCCCAGGGGGAGAGGCGGGGCTCCTACATACACAAAATTTTTTTCCCAGTTGACTATCTCTATTACAAAAAATATATATTCGTTTCATTTGGTTTAGTGCAGTCTATAGACGTTAAACTCTACTTACCTGTACTAATTTCCCCCATAGACGTAATGTATTAGAATTCTCTTGATTGTCCCTGTACACGAACCATTTGCTTGATCTGAACGAAAAGCTTACTGTAGCATCTATATATGATACACATTTAGAATACCAAGTTTGGAATGTCTGCTACTATTTGTTCTTGAGATATGCTGATAACAAACAGACACACAGACACACAGACATACACACAGACCATTTCCTAAAAACATGATTTTCGTATTCAGGGGACCTCAGAACGTGTAAATATAACAAAATCTCGCGTTCGAAAATTTGACCCAAAATCAATACTTTCTCTACCTTATGGGTAAGAGAAAAGTAATAATCTGGTGTGTCACTCACACAACTTTCTCTTACCCTGAAATTTAATACTATAAATACAGGTTGGAAATTAAGAGGTAAGATAACGATGTTATGTAAACCTATGTTAAACAATTCAAATTAGGCTTCAGAAGAGTTTTATATGGTAATTAATTCTGTGTGAGGGGGCTACCGCCCCCCTCAACCCCCCGTTTCATTAATGCACCTAGATTTATATAAAATTTAATTCGGTTATTAAAAAATATTTCTGTTTTTAAAAAATAATTTATTAAAATTAGTATTTTAAAAAATTATGTTTTATGATAATGCAGACGATTTCCATATTAGAGAAGTAATGTAGCACTAAATATTTAAAAAAAAGTCCATTTTATTCTCAATATGAAAAAAAAAAAAAAAAAAAAAAAAAAATCTAAGTTTTTTCCGTTAAAAGTAAAAAAAAAAAAAAAAATCTAAGTTTTTTCCGTTAAAAGTAAAAAAAAAAAAAAAAATCGATAACTTTGTTTTAAAGGTATTGGCGAGCTCCTTTGAAAGATACCCATCATGAAAATTTACTCCCCTCGAGGGGGGGACTTCCCTCCCAGGGGGGGGGGGGTAGGCGAGGCTCCTACATACACAAAAATTTTTTCCCAGTTGACTATCTCTATTACAAAAAATATATATTCGTTTCATTTGGTTTAGTGCAGTCTATACACATGAAACTCTACTTACCTGCAATGTCCCCCATAGACGTAATGTATTAGAATTCTCTTGATTGTCCCTGTACACGAACCATTTGCTTCATCTTAACGAAAAGCTTACTGTAGCATCCCTATATGGTACACATTTAGAATACCAAGTTTGGAATGTCTGCTACTATTTGTTCTTGAGATATGCTGATAACAGACACACAGACAGACACACACACACAACACACACACAGACACACACACAGAGACATACACACAGACCATTTGCTAAAAACATGATTTTCGTATTCAGGGGCCCTCAGAACATGTAAATATAACAAAAACTCGCGTTCGAAAATTTGACCCAAAAACAATACTTTCTCTACCTTATGGGTAAGAGAAAGTAAAAATGGTTGTAATTAAAATGTTTATAAATTTTTCATGTTTATTTCATTATTTCTAAGGTTTTTTTTTTTTTCCCTATCGCATTTTACTAATTAAAAAAATCTTTAGACTTACAATAATATATTAAATTAATATAAGTATATATGCATTTTTCCTTAAATTACATATATGCAAAGTAATATCATTAGAACTATTCAATAAAGTTGAGAAATAAATTGAAAAGTTCACAATGTAAACATAAAAGAAAATTAGAAAACTTTTTAATGAATATCTTTACAGACTTTTTTTTTCCCCCTTTCAAAAACTGTATTTTATAAATTTCATTTCAGAAATGGGCTGATTAATTTACTGCACGGCAAAAAAATTATTTTAATTAATAACTTTTCAAAAACAATGCATTAACTTTTCAGGTTTTTTTTTTTTTTTTTTCCCTAGTTTAAAGACCTTTTTTTTTTTTTTTTTAAATAACTTTTAAGACCTCTAGTAAATATAAAATAGAACTTTTTTTGTTATTTATAATGTAACAGATTTTTTTTTTTTTTTTTCTGCTTAAAAAAAAAAAAAAGAGAATAAATAAAAGAGAGAATGAGAGAGAATTTGATTTATTATGCAACAATTACATATTATTAATGTTTATACAGCATTGAAACATATGAAAATTAATAATGTTTACGTCACTCACGAATTTTTTATGTTTGTGTCTATTTAAAGAATTTTTTTTTTTTTTTTTTTTTTTTTTTTTTTTAAGCAGTTAGTAGTGAAAATAAATAAATAAATAAATAGTCAAAAAGTGTAAATTCTTACTACACGCTTTACGTAAAAACAAAGGCAATAAATAAATAAAATAAAATAAAATTTGCTACTATGGAAAATATATGTTTGAATTGAACCATGCATTTAAAATTTCCTTTACATCAATATTTAAATTGGTTGTAAGGCAATACTGAACTGAAATCTTTAATATACTATATGGCTATAAAATAACGAAAAGTGTATTTAGTATATAGTACTTATAAATATTATTATCATTATTGTTGTTGTTATTATTATTATTATTACTATAATTATTGTTGTTGTTGTTATTATATTAATTAAATAACATTATATCATAGCTATATAAGAAATGTTGTAAACTGGTATATATCATCTATCAGTTGATCTGAGGTACTCCAATTTCGGCCGATATTGGCGGAAAGTCTTGCCATTCAAGATCGGTCTGTTCGATGAACCCATGATAATAAGATATGTCTTCACTCTAATCCAACCAAATTTTGTATATATACTACTTTAACTAGAAATTTCAATAAGTCTTGATTCAATAATCTTTATTATATTGATGCGTCTAATATGCTACATAATTTTTACATTTGTGACTTTTCATGCTATTTAACCCTTTGCGGCTCAAGACAATTCGGATCATTTAAATTATACTGCCACCGGGATTCATGAACTAAATTAAACTAAAAGAAATCTTAAATTTTAAGGTAAAAAAAAAAACGGCCTTTTCTACTATGTTATAAACATAAATTTTTGCTTAAAAATTTCCGGGATGAATTTTTGCAGCTGGATCTTAAATTTTGCGTCCTCGCAGCGAGGATACCGCGCGTTAAGGGGTTAATATACAGTCTCCTAATCAGAGGCTGCATTTTGGTGTGAATTTATGGTGATGTTGTTTTTAATTCCATATTTCTTTCGGACATTTGATAACAAACTGAATAATTAGAGCTCTGATCCTCAGTTCTGAGATGCTTGGTCCGAATCCCGGATCGAGCATGTATGATTGTAGTGGTTTGAAACTGGTTTGTAGTGGTTAAAATCTTCCAACTTCAAAATAGTGTTAGATAAAATTTACGAACTGGCAACCTTTCAAAGTTCAAAGCATGTTAACACGTTGAGTGCCATGTCAGCCACTGGCAGTGTCAAATATATGATATAAAGTCGCGTCAACCATCGGTGGTTGACAATGTAAAATATGATATAAAACTAAAAATATTACATTGTTTTAAGTATATACTGAAAATTTATTTAAAATTTATTTATTTTTTATTTATTACAGGATGATATCATTAAGGAATTTTAACGGATTTTATTAAGAATTCGCGTGGCGCTCAACGTGTTAAATGATAAGTCGCATTGCATTTAGGAATGGAGTATAAAAAAGTATTTTAAAAAACCGTGAATTCTACTTTGACAAAACTGAAAAATTGTCAAAAATAGTGATTATGAATTCATAGTGCAAAACCCTCTAAATTCGGTTGAGAATTAAAAATATATAGAGTTTTTCTTTCTCTCTCTCTCTCTCTCTCTCTTTTTTTTCTTTCTTTCTTTTCTTTTTTTTTTTTTTTATTATTAATTAAAATGTACTTATTATTATTATTATTTTTTTTTTCAGTCTATTTTTCACCAAGACTTTAAAATTCGCAAGATGACCAACTTCCAACTCATTTCAAATAATAAGTTATTATTATTATTATTATTATTATTATTATTATTATTATTAGAGTATTAAAAAGTTTAAAATTAAAATAAAATAAAATCACGAATTTTTAACTATTTTGTCAAAAATTAGATGTTAGTTGAAAATAGTGATCATGAATTCATAGTTCGAAAATCATTAACTCCAGTTGAAAATTAGAGATTTTCAAGAAAAATTATATTTAATTAAATTCAAGAGCAGCCGTGTTTTGACTTTTTTAATTTGTGAGATAGCGTCCAATTGAAAATTAGTGATTTTATGGGGGGGTGGGGGGAGGTGTCCAATTAAATTTGAAGTCGGACTTTTTATAAATCTGGGTTTATGCTTGTTCAATTACTGAAATTTCATTATGGAAATATTATGTCGACCGAATTTAACTGCACTCAATTTCACAGAGGGTTTTTCTCATGCAATCTTCAAAACTCTTAGGGTCCGTGTATTTCAAATATAATAAAATAGGAAGTCACATATTATACAGTTTTATTTTTATCATTGTTATTATACTAAAACTATGTTACAAAACTTCTTTTAATTAACATTTTAAAATTCTGTTTCGAAATAATTAATTTAGAACACTGCATTGAGATAGAAATATATGCCGCCTTCATCTAGAACGAATAAGTAGTCATTTTCAAAATACCTAAACTAAAAATATAGATTTCCGAGCTATGCGTATAAAGGCACGTCAATAAGCTGAAATCATAATATTTAGAATGTTGAAGAATTTCTAGTCTATACATTTCCAGATGATGAAACAATATTCTGAATATTCTAAATATTATGAATCCTTTGTATTGCCAGAAATTCTCACTTGATTTTTCTAGAATTAGGTCATAAACCATATTATTGTTGCTAAAACTCATCTCTTGTATTCGCATTTACTTGCAGAGATTTTTAAATAAGTTTGACCCCGATAATATAGGCAAACGCTCTAGAATTCTGATAGGGGTTTCTAGAATTCGCTTTCAAAGGGGACTAGAATTTATAAAGATGACATGGGACTATTTTTACTAAAGCCACAATTTAAATTCTAGATGTCAGTTACAAAATTTTTCTCAGTGTGGTTTATTCAAACGCAATACCAATGGCTGTAATAATTTCTCATAAACTTTTACAAAAAACTTTTTAACAACAAATCATATGTATAAATAAGAGTAATTAAAATTGTCAAAGATATTTAACAAAGAAAAAATGTAAAAGATTCATATAACATTTTCATAAAAGCAATTTTTACGCATTAAAAAAAAAAAAAAAAAAAAAAAAATGTAACTTCGAAGTAGAATTCCAGGTAGAAAAGACATAATTTATTGCCAGCATTAAATTATTTAAATTAATCGAAAACCTCACAGTGTTGACGTAATGTTCTCTTCTTTATTTTCATGATATCCTTTCAAAAAAGTTTTAATGACTTTGCTTCATAACTTTTGGGACCTTCTTTACATAGATAACGTTAGAAATACTTTTTTATCTTTATTATTTTTAATGTGCTTTGGGGTTATTTCTTTTTTTTTTCTTTTTTTTTTTTGTGAATTTTGTGTGGGATGTACTAAAGCAGCATTTGATTTATTATGGGATCGTTTATTAAAAGTGGTATGTGTCATTTAGAAAGTTAGATAAATAACTTAGCTTTTTTTTTTTTTTTTTTTTTTTACTTTTGTATGTTGATGTTTTAAATATGAAATGCCGTCATTATTAAAATAGAAATTATCAATAAAATTTAATGCTATCTATATATTATATTATCTTATAACAGATATATTTAGGCATTCCATATATTATCGTAAGGTAGGTTTGAAGTTAAATTAAATTAAATAAAAAAATCCATAAGTAAAATTTACTGTTTCAATCAAAAAGTAAAATTAATGTTTTCAATAATTAACAAAGTCTTTACTGGTAATTTTAATTTGATAAAATTTCATTGTTATTGATCTATGTGGTTTCATGAGTCTTAAATCTTCTGTTGCTTAGCTTTTACTACGTTATATATTAGTGTAGAAAATTGAAAAACAGTCATTTAATTTTAACATATCAAAACAGATTTCAATAACAAATGCATATAAAAAGCGTGTTAAAAAAATAAGAAGTTTGTACAACAATTGATTTGAAATAACGACATTAATAAAAAAATTTCGTAAAATTATTTTTGCTGTTCTAGAAAAATTAAATGCGCTTATAAAAAATGATAATTAAAAATTAAAAACTTTTAAAATTAAATGTAAAAGCTTTGTTGTGGCAATTCGGATTTAAGAAAAGCCTGCAAAACCATTGTTTTACAATGCAAAGAAAGCTATCTAAACAGTAAAAAATCGTTAAATATTATAACCACTAAAAATAGATCAACATTGTTAAATAATTTTGAAAGCAAATTTAATCATATATATATATATATATATATATATATTTTTTTTTTTTTTTTTTTTTTTTTTTTTTTACACTAATATCACATGAAGTTGATCTATTTGTCATACTTGGTTCTTTAATTAAAAATTCGAATAATATACTATTAATTTATATTAAATGCGAATAAATGAAAATTTTTCATAATCAATGTTTTATGCACTTTTTTTAAATATTACTTAAGCAGTTGTGCATAAATTTAGTTAGACAAATTGTTTCTTAATGAAAATATACTATTTGAAAAATGTGTTTTTGCATTTAAACCCTTATCCCTCGAATATTATGAGGCACATAAGGCACAAATACGGAAAACACAAAATTGATGTGAAATATGTGTCTGTTTCATTTTTTCTATCTATATAAATTATTTTTTCTGTTATTATTATTATTTTTTATTTATTTATTCAACTATTATTTTATTTGTTCATTTAACTATTATTTATTTTTGCTTGTTTATTTATTTAACTGTTATTATTATTTCCTATTTTAACATTTTCCTGTGTCAGTATCGTATGAATGGGATCTAATTAAGAATTAAGCACCTACTTTAAATAATAGTTTAATATATAATAATAATTAAAGCAACCAAAACGTTATCGTATTTGAGTATGTTACGCAATATTTAATATTTCTTTTTCCTATACGTAAATAATTTATCTTCTAAGTTTTATTTTACTTTCCTAAAATTTTTGGATTAAATTTATCTTGCATTCCTATTTAATTGATTTCGTCCTGCGTAGAGAACTATTGAAATCTGTAACTTTTTCGCTATACCTTATATATTTATAGAAATTAGAAATTCGCCTGTTTTTGCATACAATAATCAACTAATGCTCCTGATGATGTATTGTGTGTTGTATGCTTTCATTTTTTTTTTTTTTTTTTTTATCAAAAATTCCATTTCTTCATGTGCATAGTTTGTAAGGGTTATTGCATATTTTAAAAGCGCTATAGATAGGTTTATTTTAAAACATTATTTAGCCATAGAAATTCAAGGTTTGAGGAATGTATATTTATATATTTTTTATTAAATAACATCTCTTAATAATTATTGAAACCTGCAAACTCTTACGTAGATGGAAATCACTAATAAGCTTCGAAATATGCGCTTGTTTCTTCTTCTCTTTTTCCACGTCTCTCATTTCTAAATATTTACACACCTCTCTCCCATTTCTTATCTACAACCGAAACTACAATAAAAGCTCGAATTTATTCTTACAACTATTTTCATATTTAATAACATCTTCATTCTATTTTTCACTCCAGAGAAGATACTCTAATCCCCTATGAGCACATCTCAAATTTTCCGTGAAATTTATTCAGGAGAAAACTACATTAAAAATGCAAAATTCAAAACCCTCCTTTTAGACTTTCCCGAGATGTTTGTTGTGTGTTGGTTTTGCTAATCCTTTATTTCTTACTAAAGAAAACAGGAACTTTATAAAATGACTCCAAGAAAGATTAATATTGATTTGGCTCATGCAAAATATGTTGTCTTCCTGTTAGCTCTTGGAACAACTCAACTCCACTCCTCTCCTTATTCATTTTCATTCACTTTTAGAAAATGTCAAAGCATGAAAAAGAGGGGTTGCCTGGAGTTCCAACATTCCACAATATTGCGGGGCATTTTGGAGTGATTTTACAATGCCCTTTTATAAATAAGGAGAGGTTCATTTCTTGTTATTCCCTGAAGTTTTTGGTCCTGTAAAAGGAAATCTTGGAGTGTTTTGGTGTTTCCCTACTCTCATACGCGGGACAATGGGACAAAGAGAAGTATTACGGACTTCCCCGCCTCGCAGTGGTTTTTTTTTTTGCGCTATTTTGCGCTAGGTGGTGCACGACATTATAAAGTCGAATTGAATATCAGGTTTTTGTCGTGCATGTGTGTAGAAAAATTATTGTTGTCGTGCTGATTCTAGGTATTCAGACTTTGAATATATAACTGTAAAAGGAATTTTTGACTTGGAGAATTCGTTATGGGGTAATTTTGTTTGACTAAAAACATGCAAATGTTTAGTTAAGACGGTATAAACAACTTTTGGATGCAGTATGTTTACGTTCACTGAAATATTTTTGAAATTACCTGTTTATTATTATTATTATTATTATTATTATTATTATTATTATTATTCCCTTTAAATTCTCAATTTTTATTTATTTTCGCGAACACCAAAAATTCTGTTGAATTGAAGTAATTCTTATATCGCAACAGGTAAATTTTTTTTTCTGAAATTTTTATTCCCCCCCCCCCTAAATACATAAAATAAGCAGGAATTAAAATTCAGATACTTGAAAAACGAACACTATTACCTATTTTTCCATTAATGAAAAGAGATTTATAGAAAAACATGCCAATGGATTATGAACTTCAGTTACCCTGATAAAAATTTTTAGGCTATAGTGCAATATATTATAAATTTTGACTGAATGTCAGATTTTTGTCGTGCATTTGCGTAGATAATTTATTGTGGTCATGCTGATTCTAGATATTCAAACTTTAAACATATAACTGTAAAAGGAAATTTTGACTAGGAGAATTAGTTATGGAGAAATTTTGTTTGACTAAAAGCATGCAAATGTTTAATTGGGACGGTATAAACAACTTTTGATGCAGTATGTTTACGTTCGCTAAAATCTTACCAGATCCCTTCCGTGAAGGATCAAAATTGTGATGGCATGTCTCTGAACCACCTCTAGGGGTGTGTCCCAGACTGTCGCCAATTGCCCATCTGCGCAGCACTAGTGCGACGTAAAACCCAACCATCCAACCATCCATCCTTGCCAGTTTCTATTTCTTTTTCATTCCCTTTTAAATCTCAATTGTTATTTATTTTCACGTACACCAAAAATTCTGTTGAATTGAAGTAATTCCTATATCTCAACAGGTACATTTATTTAATGCGCTTTTCTCTAAATACATAAAATTAGCAGGAGTTAAAATTCAATTACTTAAAAAATGAAAAATTTTCTCTATTTTTTCATTAATTTAAAAGGTTTGTAGAAATACATGCCAATGGATTATGGACTTCAGTTACCTGATAAAAGTCTTTTTTGCTATGGTGCAACGCATTATGAATTCGGATTAAATATCAGAGTTTTGTCTAACGTGTATAGAAAAATTATTGTTTTCATACTGATTCTAGGTATTCACACTTCGCACATATAACTGTAAAAGGGATTTTTGACTTGCAGAATTAGTTGTGGAGAAATTTTGTTTGGCTAAAAACATGCAAATGTTTCGTTTGGTAGGTATAAACAACTTTTGGTGGTGTATGTTTAGATTCGCTAAAATATTTTCGTAATTACCTGTTTTTATTTCTTTCTTATTCCCTTTCAATTCTCAATTGTTATTTATTTTCACGAACAATAAAAATTTGAATTGAAGCAATTCCAAAATCTCATCAGGTACATTTGTTTAATGCATTTTTTCCCTAAATACATAAAATTAGCGAGAGTTAAGATACTTAAAAAATGAACAATCTTATTTTTTCATTAATGTAAAGAGATTTGTACAAAAACACACCAATGGATTATCGATTTCAGTTATCCTGATAAAAGTTTTTCGGGCTATTGTGCAATGCATTATAAATTCGGATTGAATATCAAATTTTCGTGTAACATGTGTGTAGAAAAAAATATTGTTGTCACGAAAATTCTAGGTATTCAAACTTTGAATATATAATTGTAAAAGGAATTTTTCACTTGGAGAATTAGTTATGGAGAAATTTTGTGTAGCTAAAAACATGCAAATGTATAGTTAAGAAGGTATAAACAACTTTTGGTGGAGTATGTTTACATTCACTAAAATATGTTCGTAATTACATGCTTTTATTTCTTTTTTATTCCCTTGCCATTCGCAATTGTTATTTATTTTAACGAACACCAAAAATTGTGTTGAATTGAAGCAATTCTTATATCGCAACGAGTACATTTTTTTTCAGGTATATATATATATATATATATATTTCTAAATTCATAAAATTAGTAGGAATTGAAATTCAGATACTCAAAAAAACGAACACTATTGCCTATTTTTCTATTAATGTAAAGAGATTTGTAGAAAAACCTGCCAATGGATTATGGACTTCATTTACCATGATAAAATTTTTTTGGAGCTATGGTGCAATGCATTATAAATTCGGATTGAATATCAGATTTTTGTTTAACGCGTGTAGAAATATTATTATTGTCATGCTGATTCTAGGAACTATTCATACTTTGAATATATAACCGTAAAAGTAATTTTTAACTTGGAGAATTAGCTGTGATTTTTTTTTTTTTTTTTTTTTTTTTAATAAAAGCATGCTAATGTTTAGTTAGAACGGTATAAACAAATTTAGGTGGTGTATGTTTACGTTCGCTAAAATATTTTCGTAGTTACCTGTTTTTATTTCTTTTTTATTCCCTTTCAATTCTCAATTGCTATTCATTTTCACGAACATCAAAAATTCTGTTGAATTGAAGCAAATCGTACATCGCAACAAGTATATTTTTTTCACACAATTTTTTTCCCTAAATACATAAAATTAGCAGGATTTAAAATTCAGATACTTAAAAAACGGACAATATTCCCTATTTTTTCATAATCGTAAAGAGATTTCTAGGAAAAACATGTCAATGGATTATGGACTTCAGTTACCCTGATAAAAGTTTTTTGGGCTATGGTGCAATGCATTATAAATTCGGATTGAATATCAAATTTTCGTCTAACATGTGTGTAGAAAAAATTATTTTTGTCATGCAAATTCTAGGTATTCAAACTTTGAATATATAATTGTAAAAGGAATTTTTGTCTTGGAGAATTAGTTATGGAGAAATTTTGTTTAGCTAAAAACATGCAGATGTATAGTTAAGAAGGTATAAACAACTTTTGGTGGAGTATGTTTACATTCACAAAAGATGTTCGTAATTACATGTTTTTATTTCTTTTTTATTCCCTTGCCATTCTCAATTGTTATTTATTTTAACGAACACCAAAAGTAGTGTTGAATTGAAGCAATTCTTATATCGCAACGAGTACATATTTTTTCAGGTATATATGTTACCGTTAAAACGCGAAATCCTTTAATCTGCAGATTACCTAGCTAATCTGCAGATTAACTAAAATGACCCGTTAAAGTGCGAAATAAAGAGTTTTCTGCATTTTAACTAGGTAATCTGCAGATTAACGACTTCTGTGTCGTTAAAGTTCAAATGTTTGTTTCGAGCCTTAGTTTTTTTACATTCACTATGACGTCAAACAGTCATGTGATACAGGTACGCGAATCCCAGATTAGTCTGTGACGCGATTGACCTTCAAACACAAACCAAAACTTTTATCCCTTCCGCTTCGCTATGATAAACAGTAAGTGCAAAACGTGGATCATCGAAGCTATGATATTAGGTTTCTTCTTATGACCAACACAAAATTTAAAGTAACAAGTAAGTTATAATTGTTTTGATTTATTTCTTCTCTTTTTAAATTTTGTCAATATAAGTTTGATAAGGGTCTGCATTTTATTAATGAAATCTAATTTTAATTAAAAGCTTTCTCTCGTGAAACTTCATTTTGAATTATGAATATTAAATTTACAGCACAGTAACTATTTTTTTTCCGAAATAAAACTATTAAACCACAACTTTTTGAAACTAATTTATTTTAAAATTGATTTAAATTACTATTACTTACTGAAAAAAAAAAAAAAAAAAAAAAAAAAAAAAAAAACATGTATTAATTTTTAACTCTGGAAAATATGCCATTCAATGTTATGGCATTATTTAATACTTAATATGAAATTTTTATGCATTCTTTAGCACTTCATTACAATTTTCTTTTTTGTTTCTTTCAATTTCAAGTTTCCTTTATATATTTTATATATTATGATTATATTTTTAATTTAAATTTTGTTCGCTTTTTCAGATAGTTTCGTTGTAGTTTATCGCATAAAATGTGTTAATAAAGTTTTTTTTTTTTTTTTTAATTGTAAAATTAATATATTTGCTAAAATTGTACAGATATATGTATGCTGCAAAATATAATTTAATAAAGCATTGGAAAACTGTCATTTTAATTTTCATGCGTTCTAAAAATTATTCAAGCTATTTTAATTATTTGAAGTACTTCTTAAAATGCTTCTGATTTGTCTAATTTAATATTTCTTTAGCGAATTAAAAATTGGTGCATAACTTTTTTTTAAATATAGCAATAGCAATATAAGTTGTTAAAACATTTTTTTTTTTTTTTTTTTTTTTTTTTAATTGTTAAATATTTTTATTTGAAAAGTAATCGTTACTGTATTACAATTCTAACATTCACTTATAAAATAGACTTTATTGAAATCTATTAAAGATATTATATTTCATATTAAAAATGCATAACATCTTCAAACTTATATTGACAGAATAAAAAAGATGAAATAAATAAAAAATAAATAAATAAAACAAATATAACTTTAAACGACATAAAAATTAAAACACATACAGATTAAAATAAGTAAAGAAAGAAAAGATAACTATTTTTTTTTTCTTTTCCCGAATGAAAAAGACAAATACAACACAGCGTGCTGTAACATTACACCACCAGAGGTCTTATTTTCACTTTAACGAGTGTATAGTAGGTAATGTGCAGATTGCCTAGGTAATTCGCAGATTACCTAGGTAATTTGAGAAATGAAACAATTTTTCTCACTTTAACGGATCACACTAGTTAATGTGCAGATTACCTAGATAATCTGCAGATTAACTGATTTCTGCACTTTAGCGGTAACATATATATATATATATATATATATATATATTATAAATTCATAAAATTAGTAGGAATTGAAATTCAGATACTTATAAAACGAACACTATTGCCTATTTTTCTATTAATGCAAAGAGATTTGTAGAAAAACCTGCCAATGGATTATGGACTTCATTTAACCTGATAAAAAATTTTGGAGCTATGGTGCAATGCATTATAAATTCGGATTGAATATCAGATTTCTGTCTAACGTGTGTAGAAATATTATTATTGTCATGCTGATTCTAGGTACTATTCAAATTTTGAATATATAACTGTAAAAGTAATATATTTTTGACTTGGAGAATTAGCTATGAAAAAATTTTGTTTGAATAAAAGTATGCTAATGTTTAGTTAGAACGGTATAAACAAATTTAGGTGGTGTATGTTTACGTTCGCTAAAATATTTTCGTTATTACCTGTTTTTATTTCTCTTTTATTCCCTCTCAATTCTCAATTGCTGTTCATTTTCAAGAACATCAAAAATTCTGTTGAATTGAAGCAAATCTTACATCGCAACAGGTATATTTTTTTCACACAATTTTTTCCCTAAATACATAAAATTAGCAGGATTTAAAATTCAGATACTTAAAAAACGAATAATATTCCCTATTTTTTCATTAATGTAAAGAGTTTTGTAGAAAAAAATGTCAATGGATTATGGACATCAGTTACCTGATAAAAATTTTTTGGGCTATGATGCAATGCATTATAAATTCGGATTGAATATCAGATTTTTGTCTAACATGCATGAAAAAATTATTGCCGTCATGCAGATTGTAGATATTCACACTTCGAATATATAACGGTAAAAGGTACTTGCGACTTAGAGAATTAGATAAGGGGGAAAAAAATCAGGTTTACATTAAATTATTCATCGTTATATAGGGTAGGTGCTCCAGTGATTAGCACGCTCCAGTAATTGACATCTATCCCGAATAATAAATAAGAAAAATAATAAAATCATATATTTCACATATAAGGATTTTAACATTTCATGTTAAACACTGGAGCATATGGTGCTAATAACTGCGGTAAAATGAATAACTAGCAGTGTCAAACACTGGAACAAAGGGGGTCAATTACTGATAAAATGAAAAACTGGCAGTGTCAATTACTGGAACATTGAGGTGGGTGACAAATAAAAATTCATTTTAAAAAATTGTTATAAAATGTATATATTTTAACATATATGTGGTTCTGAATGTCTTTCATGCCATATGTATTAACTTAAGATTTCTAAAAATATTTTCTGATGGCTAGAACATTAAAAACATCAGAGGTTGCTCTAAAAGTGTCAACCACTGGTGCACTTACCCTAACTAAAAAAAAAAAAAAAAAAAAAAAAAAAATGAAAAATCCAAATCGTACTTATTAAAAAAAAAAGGGGAATAAATTTTAATAATATCAAATTTCCGGTGGAATTCAATTTTTAAACTGCTTCTCAAATATTTCATCGAATTCGATAAGCAACTCTACTTAAATAATTAGCTACAATTTAAAAGAAAAAATAAATAATATTTTTGAATATATGAAAAGAAATTAAAAACAGAATAAAACAAAATTTCATCATTATTACTTTAATACACCATGAGAGTAGGGGCAATGAAGAGAAAACAAAGTTAAGCTCAATACTTTAAGAAAATGAATTAATATATAGAATAATCTCCAATTTTCAAACAATTTTTTTGCCCTTTTATCAGCGATTAAAAAATAATAATAATAATAAAAGTTTGATGTAGCATATATTTTTTATACGTCTTTTCCATCTCAATGGTGCTTATCTTAAAAAAAATTACAAAAAATATACATTTTTTTTTTTCTTCTTTTTTCTTAGAGTGGGGAATGAAAAGTATTATAAGGATTTTCTTTTTATCTTCTCCTCACATTCAGCTGAGTCTTTTTAATTATTCAGGCGATTAAAATTATGCGCCTGAATGGAACCAAGTGTAGCATTTCATATAGGATGGAACAATTGTAATACCTCTTATTAAAATCCAATATCTTAAATGATGAATATTATGAAACAGCTTATTATGAATCCAAAAGAGATTTGTATAATTCCCAAAACAGGGGGAAATAATGACATCACACATGTCCAAAACTAAATATATATTTAATAATAAAAACAATATTTAGCTTTTTTTATTCCAGCGTATGCTTTTTATTTATTTATTATCTATAAAATTCAATTTTTACTTTCCGAACACTATAGTGAGGAAAGTATTGTAATCATGTCAAAAATCCGAATTTGAGATTTTGATGTTTCTATACGTTTCTAGGTCCCCTGAGTCCGTTTTCACTATTTTTACAATGATATATGTATGTATGTGTGTATGTATGTGTGTGAGTGAACACGCTAGCGTCTAAACGCTTTGCTCGAATGAGCTGTAAGTTGGTACGCATGTTGCAAGTCACCGTAGCACGAACCCAATTGATTTTGATGAATCTAGCACTTATAGTTTTTTTTTTTTTTTTTTTTTTACAGGGACACAAAGAAAAATTCTTTATCATTATGGCCTATGGGACCAAAATATGGCCTATGGGACCGATAGCATCTAAACGCCTTCTTCAAATGAGCAAAAAATTTATACACATATTATAAGTCACAGATACTCAATCTGCATAGATTTTGGAGAATCTAGCACTTATAGTTTTTTTTTACAGGGACACAAAGAAAAATTCTTTATCATTATGACCTATGGGGCTAAATTTTTAAAAGTGTGATAGCGTCTAAACGCCTTAATAATCTGAGCAAAAAAAAAATTGTACACATGTTATAGGTCACAGTTGCACGAACTGTATAGATTTTGGTGAATTTAGCACTTACAGTTTTTTTTACAGGGACACAAAGAAAAAGTCTTTATCATTATGGCCTATGGGAAAAATTTTTTAAAAGAGCGATAGCATCTAATCAAATGAGCTGAAAATTTATATGAATATTATAAATCAATGTTGCATTAACTATAAGCATTTTGGTGAATCTAGCATTTATAGGTTTTTGCAGGGACACGACGAAAAATTCTTTATCATTATGATCTATGGGCTCAAAGTTCAGTAGCGTTAAATAAAACATCGTGTAATATATGGAGAAAAATACTCAAATACTCTATTATGGTTTTCTCTCTTTTGTTTGTTTAACAACTCCTCTTTTTTTACTTTATCTACAAAACTGTTAATTACTCAATGTTCGGAAAGTCGAGTGGAGTCACTCCAGATTTTTTAATTAGTAAAACAAATTTTCTTACTAGTAAAATAAATTAGGAAATAGTGACATCATTAGTAAATTGCGAATAATAACCTTTACGACTAAAAATATGACTTATTTTAATAAATTTCAAATGGCTTAGTTGTAAAATTAAAAAAACAACTATTTTTCATTTTATTTTATATATATATATATATATATACATTTTAAAAGTCAGTCTATAAATTAGGAAATAATGACATTATTAGTAAATTCAGAATTAATGACCTTTACGACTAGAAATTTGATTTATTGTATCAATAAAATTCAAGTTGTTTAATTGTTAAACTAATAAACCAATTAAATTCTTTTATTTTGAAATTCAGTCTTTAAATTAGGAAATAATGACCTTTACAACTAGAAATATGACTTATTTTATTAATAAAATTCTAACGGCTTATAAATCTGTCTATAAAGGTTAGCGGTATGATGTTTAATTGATATAGGCCACCATTGTTTACCTATGACTGGTTGTTTTGTGAATAAAACACAATTTTCTTACTTGCAAAAGTGGTAAATATATCACCGTTTTCAAAGTTACGTTTTATTGTTTCATACGCGTCAGAAGGAAACATTTACTAGTGTAACATTTGGTTAAGGGGACTCTCTACCTATCGTCTCCGAAAGCCGAAGCCAATGTTATTATATGGGAAATTTTGCCCCATCATAATTCATTAACTAATACATATTTTTAAATTCCGTTTTCACTTTCCAATAATCCACAACTGTTAAACAATTTATCGCTTTCTAAAAATTGATTTTTTTTTATTTTTAAGATTACATTTTTAAGCTCAAAAATGAAAAATTTCACATTGTGAAAATTCGCATTTTACAACCTCAAAATGAAGTATTAAAAATTTTTAAAAACAATTTTTAGAAAGCGATAAATTGTTTAATAGTTGTGAATTTTCTGAATGGGAAAACGGAATTTACAAATATATATTAGTTAATAAGTTATAATGGGGCGAAATTCTTCATAGAATAACATTGGCTCTGGCTTCTGGGCACGATAAGTGGAGAGGCCTCTTAATAATTGAACCAGTATTTCTCTTTCAAACAAAAACCGTGAGTTTTTTTGGTATTATGGACCAATTATTTTTCTAGAAAGAAAAAAAACTGTAAATCTATTATTATTTTTATTATTTACTTCATTTATTTATTTATTTATTTTGAAAGCATTCAAATAGTCCATAATAATAATTTAAAACAAAAAAGAAGAAGTAGAAAAAAGAAAGAAAAGAAAAAAGAAAGAAAAAAAACCCTAGTAGTGCATTATTTACATCATTTGCTTAATATTCGATCGATATGTTTATTCGCTCATTTTATTTAAATACTGAAATTGAGTTTTTAATTGGCGTAGTTTTTGTGTATGTTGTTTTTTCACAGAAGCACTTCCTCACTCTGACATACACATAGTTCTGTGCGTATCAAGTTAATTTCAGTATTCTTCGAAAACTTTTTCAAAAAATTCCATTTTTAATGAGAATTTTTAACGCTTTATATGTTTCTTATATTTAAAAGGTATTTATTCAAACATTATCACACTATTGCATGGAAAGAAATGAGAGAACAGTGCGGATTTAAGGGGGGGGGGGCTAGGGGGCTGAAGCCTTCCCCCCCCAAAAAAAAACACTGACATTCACAATTGAATATTGCAATTGTAAATTTTTTATTGGTCTAGAATAACACTTTGAAAAATCTTAGCCCCCCCCCCCCCCAAAAAAAAAAAAAAGTCAAGTTCTGGATCCGCCACTGTGAGAGAATGCATGGAAAGAAACGAGAGAATGCATGGAAAGGATCGAGAGAAGAAAAAAAAAATTAAAATTCTGTCAAAGACAGAATTTAGTTTATTACGTTCAATCCGTAAAATTTTTATTTTATTTTTAACTTTCTAATTTTAAATTTGTATCTCATTATTTGACCGTAAAACCGAGCCACGTACTTTTTAAAATGACTGAAAGGAATTAAAACGAAGTGTTGCCATTTAAATAGTTAATTTTAAAATATCTAATTGTCGTTTCGAAAAACTGTTTGCCACCTGGATTAAAAAAAAAATCGCCCCTTTCAATGGTACCAAATTTGTAACGATAGGACTGACATTTCTAATTCATTTCAGTGTTACGCAAAACTGGTCTGCAAAAACTACAGATTGAAACTAATAGTCCTCCGTCTTAATAATTAAAAAATTTAAAAAATAAAAAGGCACGAAAAAATATAAAATGAGCAATCAACGATTGAGAAAAACTAGAAAATTAACCGATACTGTTCAGAATATTACATGGAAACAGCATCGAAGATTGTAAACATGGCTCCCTGCGATCTGTTGAATCGCAAAAAGTCATGGTTTGGTGCTTTCGGAGATTATTTCTTTTACAAATACCATTTCGTTTGAGATAATTTTTTACATAACACATAGTCTCTTCCTTAATTCTTTGCTCCCTCTCTCTTTTCGCACACAAGATTAATTAACCTTCTTTTTACTTTCTCTTACCGATATGGTAGAGAAAGTATTTTTTTAGGGTCAAATTTTCGAACGTGAGTTTTTGTTATATTTACATGTTCTGAGGTCCCCAGAATACGAAAATCATGTTTTTAGCGAGTGGTCTGTAGGTGTGTCTGTCTGTCTGTGTGTCTGTTATCAGCATATCTCAAGAACAAATAGTAGTAGAAATTCCAAACTCGGTATTCTAAATGTGTATCATATAGGGATGCTACACTAAGCTTTTCGTTGAGATGAAGCAAATGGTTCGTGTACAGGGACACTCAAAAGCATTCAAATACATTACTTCTATGGGGGTTGAGGGGGGCGGCAGCCTCCCCTCACACAGAACTAATTATCATATAAAACTCTTCTGAAGCCTTATTTGAATTGTTTAACATAGGTTTACATAACAGTACTCGTTATCTTACCTCTTAATCTCCAACCTGTATTTATAGTATTAAATTTCAGTGTAAGAGAAAGTCGTGTGAGTGACACACCATATTAATCTAAATATACGTGTTACGAATGATTAGTCTCACTCAAAATGATATGTTGATGATTCTTTATACCCATTATGCGGCGTTTATGGCAATTATTTATTTTTTTCTTTTTTTTTCACTGATTAAATATAACCATGATTTTATTTCTGCTTTTCTTTTTTCCGTAACTGCATTCTGATAACAATCTAATATTAATAATCTGGTGTGTCACTCACACGACTTTCTCTTAACCTGAAATTTAATACTATACTACAGGTTGCAGATTAAGAGGTAAGATAACGAGTACTGTAATGTAAACCTATGTTAAACAATTCAAATTAGGCTACGGAAGAGTTTTGTATGATAATTAGTTCTGTGTGAGGGGGCTACCGCCACCCTCAACTCCCCGTTTCGTTAATGTACCTTCATTTATACAGAATTTAATTCTGTTATTAAAATTAAAAGTTTACTTAAAATTATACAGGTTATTTTTACACGCAACATTCATTGAAACTTATTAATCTCGATCAAACTTTTCCAGCAACAACTTATATTAACTTCACAATACAACGTTTGGATCTCCTAAAATTATTCGTTTTTAAGTTACTCTAAGAGACACAGACAAAGATCAAACGTTAAAAAACTTGACTACGGTAATCAGGAAGCCTCAAAACGTGTAAATATACAATAAACAAGCCATGAATATTTAGCTTAAACCATACATTATTTATCATATCTCTGTGAGGAATTTATTTCAATTCCCGAAGAGCTTTCCTGGAGATGGTAAAATATTATTAGTAAAGCACATCCACTAACAACGAAAAACTAGTGTATTGTGGCCAACCACACGATTTTCTTCTATATTTTCCTATACAAATTCACTCAGTAAAAATAATTTATTAAAATTATTATTTACAAAAAATTATATTCCATGATAATGCAGACGATTTCCATATTAGAGAAGTAGTATAACACTAAATATATATTTAAAAAAAAGTTGAATTTATTCCCATTATTATTATTATTATTATTTTTTTTTATTTTTTTTTTTTTTTAATGAAAAAAATCGATAACTTTATTTTAAATTATCCTATATCGATGGTTCAACCATTCGTTTTAAAGGTATTGATGAGCTCTTTTGAAAGATACCCATCATGAAAATTTACTCCCTTCGAGGGCGGGCTTCCCCCCAGGGAGGGGGGGGGGAGGCGAGGTTCCTACATACACAAAAATTTTTCCCAGTTGACTACCTCTATTACAAAAAATATATATTCGTTTCATTTGGTTTGGTGCAGTCTATAGATGTTAAACTCTACTTACCTGCAATTTCCCTCACAGGCGTAATGTATTTGAATACTTTTGAGTATCCCTGTACACGAACCATTTGCTTTATCTCAACGAAAAACTTAGTGTAGCATCCTCATATGATACACATTTGGAATACCGAGTTTGGAATTTCTGCTACTATTTATTCTGGAGATATGCTGATAACAGTCTCACAGACAAATACACACACAGACAGACAGACAGACACACTGATCATTCGCTAAAAACCTGATTTTCGTATTCAGGGGGACCTCAGAATATGTAAATATAACAAAAACTCACTTTCGAAAATCTGACCCTAAAACAATACTTTCTCTACCGTAAGGGTAAAGAGAAAGTAAAAAGCTTTACTGCTATTATTATTACTGATACAAATATATTCTCTGAATATTCCATATTATTATATACCGATATTTTGTAAAAAGAAAAAGAAAAAAAAAAAAAAAAAATAGAATTTTAGAAGTAAAACTGACCTTTCAGGTGATGGTAGTAAAAATTTTTTAACAGTAGTAGGAACTTTTAATGTTCGATTCTTTACCTAGAAATAAATAAATAAATATAAAAATCAAACTATAAACGAAGTTAATCATCTAAAGGGATATAAGTAGTGTACGAATATCCCATGATGTGAAACTTTCAAGTGCTTATCTTCTGCATAATCGAATGTTTTTATTATTAAAATTTAATGCTAATAAAAATGATTAAATTAAATTAATGTTCACCAAAAAGTATTAAATTTTCTTTCTTTCTTTCTTTCTTTCTCTTTTTTATTAACTACTGGTGTTGCAATATTTGCTTGATTTTAGACTAGTATTTTGTTATTATTATTATTATTATTTAAAAAAAAAATAAATAAATAAATAAATAAATATTAGCATATCATCGTTCTAACATATTTGAAATTATCCTAAGAATGAAACACGAAATATTAAATGCATTTTTGCATTTTCATACAAAAAATCCTATTTTATTTATTTTTATTTTTATTTTTTTCCTTTTGTAAATCTGTTGGGGAAAAAAAAATAAAAACTTTATCCATATTAGAATACAATGAGATTTTTTTTTTTTTTCATTTCATTTATTTATTGTTTTACATAGATTTTATGATAGAGAAAATTTGGTGTCGCCATATAAATACCATCTTGTAAGTATTATTTTCTGTTCTTTGGAATACATATTTACTCACAACTCATAATTTAAGCTTTACCAAAGCTCATCGCAACGTGATAAAAACGTCAGACCAAAAACAAGATCATAATCTTAAGCTTTTTTTCTGCTTAATGCAGTGACCTAACATTTAGTTAAGAACTCGGCGGCATATCTTCGAGACCTAGCAATCAAAGTGAGGGATAGGTCATCACCTGAAACACCCATCGATTATTTTTTTCTGCTTTTTTTCCCGGTCTTCCTTGTATGGGCGCAGTCGTTAACTTAGATCGAAGAACTTAAAAGTAGTATTTAGCTGTTAGTGATGATTTTAGGTTCCTTGTGAAAAATCTCCTTGCACCTGCAATACAACTATTTCTCGGTAATAAATGTCTTATATTTTAACTTAAGGCCATGAATTGAAAGCTGGAACGAAATAAAGCAAACTTAACTTTTGAGTAAATATTAATGGAATATTAAGCATCAGTAAAGTGTATTATCAATCAAAAATTAAGGATGGGGTTGATTCGGCCTTAAGTCGCGCTTGTGTTGTGTTATAAGCAAATGGCAACGGTCTGCGATTCACTCCTTCCTAAAGGTGGTCCGAAGATAGGTCAATAATTGCTATAAAATGCACCAACACGCAACAATTATTTCTGTTTGAAATAATAAACGCAACCGGTCAACAGATGAACAGCAATCACAAGATACACGAAAGGAACAGAAACAATTATTGCATATTTGGCCCTATTAAAGGTTGTGTACAAATTTCTTATCCCCTCTCCCACTTTCCCTTCCTCCCCCACCCCCTTTTTTACATAGCATTTCTTGCTCTTCTTCACCAATTTTGCGTTTTGATTTCTTTAAAATCGACCTATCGCAGTTACATTATTTATCTTACATATATCTATACACAATGGAAAATTTATCATCACAATAACTTTCGAAATACTGAAACAATCCAAAGTAAAATTGTAGAATAGAGGAATCTCAGCAATATCTTGAATGAGTTCGTTGGAAAGCCTGCTCCACCAACTTGTTTTAAAAATGATGGCCATTTGCAAATATAAAATTCGTTCAAAAAGAAAAAAAAAAAAAAGGAATTAAATTAATGAACCGATTTGTTTAAAACTTAGTTATACAAAGCTTATACTAAGGTCTCAAGTCTCAACCAGTTTATTACACAACTCGATTTGCTATCATATTACAATGGGAAGCTTCTTAAAAATTTCAATCCCTTATTGTTTTTTTTTTTTGTTTTTTTTTAATGTATTTTTAAGCTAATTTGTTCATAACTTGGTATATTCAATCCATATCAATGTCTAATTGTTATTGTTGTTGTTGTCGTGTGCCACTCGGAGATTCCGAGCCCCGGTAGTAGTGGAACTAACCGGATTTTTAAGGTATAGGGGGTGCGTCTTCCGTTATTTAGGAGCGCCTCATAGGGAGGAAGTACGACTTTAGCTCCAGAAGCTGATGAAAGATGGCAGCACCAGCCAAACAACAGGAACTCGAATTTTGATCCGGATCAGAGCGAATTAAACCCATGTTTCGGTACACCCAGAGGTATAATTTTTGATGGGAACTTGGAGGACTTTGCGACCACGACAAGTTTATTCATTAAAATTATTTGTCATTTAAAATTTCGAAGTGACATTTAAAAAATATAAGTAAATAAATGAATAAATAAAAGTACTTATGAACTAATTTGCATCAAACTCAATAAGTACATAGTTTATATCCGGGTCTCAATAAAGTTTATTAAACAACTTGATCCGCCATCTTTTTCAAAAAGGCAGTCACTTGAATAGAACATAGAAATTAACTTACTGTTCCGACTGAGCCGAAAGGGCTTAATTCGGTAGGCCGGTGCTTCATACGATTCACTTTCTAATACACTTTTGCACCCACAAGCATGCATAAAAACTTTCTTTTATATTCAATCAACGAAAGTATTATTTTCGTATAAATTTTCGACGGATTTACACGTTTTGAAAGACCTAGAACACGATTTGATTAATTTTAGAAAATGCCTGTCTACGTTTGTGTGTGACAAAATTTTGTGGCAACTGTATCTCGAGAACTACTGCCCAGAATTTAATGCACATTTATATGTAGTTGCATATTGACATAAATTAATGCTTATGAACTTTTGGTGAGTTTTTTCTTAATAAGTGGCGTTGCCATCCCGCATTTTCTAAAACATTAACATAGCGTATGGGACAAAATTTCGTATAAATATGTATAAAGAGAATTATTTTTCAAGAAGCGTTAAGAAATTAAAAAGAATTACTTATAATGGTTATAATCAATTGGTATTTTTTTTTATATATGTATAGAAGCATTGCTTCCCCCCAAGAGGAGAGGAAGTACTTCTCCCCGCTCCACGAAGGGGCAAATTTTCATTGTGAGTATCTTTCAAAAGAGCTTATCAACACCTTTAAAACGAGTGGTTGAACCATGAATCTGTGACAATTTAAAATAATCTTTTTTTTTTTTTAAAGATTTTATAAAGACGTATAAAAATACAATTGATTTTCTTTCAATATTTATTGTAATACTTGTCTAGTGTTATGTGGTGGCACCAACATGCTCGTTTTACTATTATTATTATTATTCATTTATTACTTTCCCTTTAATTGTAAGGATTTAAATCCTTCAGAAATATTACTCAGATAATTAAAAATTAAATTTTGTTTACCCCTTTTTTTTAAATGTACAAACAGACATGGTACAAGCTTACAGAAATAAAGGCTGAACTTTGCATGAACCCCCCCCCCCCCCTCAAAAGTGGTATCAGGCAACTGACACAATATAAATTTTTCAATAATAAAAATAATGTTAAATCTGATTGCATACATGTACACACAATAAACAAAATCAGAACAATAAATCTTATATTGAATATCATATTAATTAAAATAGTTGTAAGTGCTTAAAAAAAGACAAACTTATTACATATACTTGAAAATAAGTTTATTCTATCGAAACATTATTTGCTGGGGCAATTAATTAGCAAAATAATGTAGTTCAAGTTCATTAGGAAAATGCAGTTGAAGTGCTATTTCTTTTTCATTTTCTCCAAGTTTGAATTTGACATTTCTGAAAGCCAATCACATAGAAATTGCTAATAATATATTGCACAAATTCAGGCTGACAATCCCCCACCCCCCTCCTACACATGTCCAAAAAGTTGTAATGCAGATTTGCATTGATCCCAAGAATAATAATTTTCAAGCTTAAAAAGGCTAAATTCAGCCTTAAGGCTGAAAGTAACATGTCTGATACAAAGGCTAATTAAATTAACAAAAACGTATCAAATTCCGCGTTTTGAATGCATCTGTAGTTCAAAAAGCCTACTTTAGATCAAATTTCTTTTTGTGAATGCGTGAAATTCCCAGAAATTTCAATTGAGGTAATGGAAAATCGAATGTTAATTTTTATTTTTTAAATAAGTACTACAAATTTATCACGAAAACAGGGATGGAACACGGGCGCAGAATTCATACCACTATCAATGTAAGAAAATTTTCTACCTCTTAAATCGACGATATTATAGGTAGAGAAATTTCTTAAACACATTCCGGTATGAATTCTGCGCCCGTGTTCCATCCCTGGGAAAAGCTCACTGTCATAATTTTTACAACCCAGAAATCACACAGAAATCATCGTAAAACTGCAGATTATTAAGAATCAGTGTTCTTTGTTTTTTTAGTAACCTCAACGCCAACGTAAAAGTGAGTGCTTCGGAACACCTGCATATGGTCTCAACTAAAATGCTTATCTCCATCGAAAATAATAAAAGCACAAGAAGCCTTTCAGAAAATGATTATGAAACCATAAAGGTTTGAGCTTAACAAATAATAACAGGAGACTTGGCGTTGGAATATTAAAACCCGAATAAACTACTACGTCAGAAACGCCAAAAGAAAAATATTTGAAGAAAATGGCTCAAAATATTACTCACCTAATCTCTCCCTCAAATGAGGCTTCCCAGACCAGGTATTTATAAAAATTTTAAAAACCTTCAAAATTGTGATTTCGCTGTTCCCTATTTGTCTGATTGTTGGAAATTTTACATTCAGTCCACATTTTCTTAATTTTTCTACTGTATACACAGCAACATTCCTAAATTCCTATTGGCCACACTCCGCACCTTTCCCGTAATCGTACTGGTTGAACTAAATTCGGTCCCTCTCCTATATATACGAGCATTTCTCCAGATTCAAAATTCTTTTTGCACTGAAGACGGTACGCTTAAGGCTACCGAAACATCTGTATGCATCGCAAATATTTTTCTTTTGGCGTTTCTGACGTAGTAGTTTATTCGGTTTTTGACATAAAGGTTTGAGTTCAGATTTTTGTCTGTAAAATAAGTTTTCTGAAGCCGAATTGATTCAGAATCAAGCCCCATAAGAATATACAAATAAACTGAGATGAATAAATAGATACTGTTAAAAAATAAAATAAAAAAAAGCAACATAATTCCGAAAAAAAAAATGCGCTCTCTAGTGGCCAAGTGGTTCTGCTCTCGAAGCTGACAGGCGGGAGATCCAGGCTCGAGCTCGTCGCCCTACTTATCCAAAATTTTACGTAAGTTTCTCCAAAACTTATGTGAATACACTAACGCAGATAATTTACCCCGACTCCACAACTAACCACTGCAGAAAACTGCCGCATACGTTGACAAAACGCTTCTAAAAAGCGCAAACTTAGTAAGTGATCGAGTAAAGATCTCCAAGAAAGACAGAAATATATCTAGGAAAACTCATTATCACAGAAAAGGGTGTAGACTAGACTTTGACATTTTTATTATTATTTTATACGATTATTTATTTTTATTTTTATTTGTATAATTTTATTTTATTTCAATTTATTGATTTATTTTATTTCATTTTAGGTTTTTGCCAGCAATTGGCTAAAAAAAAAATATGTTATATGGCCATAAAAAAATATTGAAAAACGATGGGTGAATCAGATGAAGACAGACGCTTCTTAAAATCAAAGAGCGATTTTGTATTTTTTCTACAAAAATAATTTTTATAAGTGAAGAAATTGTCAATTTTTATAAAATTCCTTTACTCATAACTAAATATACATTTTAAAATGCAGATATAGAAATTTTCTATAAGTTTAAATTTCTTTATTTTCGAAAACGCATGTTAATTTAAGGGTGATTTTTTTTTTTTTTTTTTTTTTTTTTTCTTATATTAACCTTGAAACGTACAGTCGGTAACAAAAGTATCCGAAGACTAGCAAAAATTCCTAGATAAAAAAAGTACACTTAATTCAGTTTCGTTAAATAAATCCTTGTCGAATCCTGTTCTTAGTCAGTCTAAAAACAGGATTCGACAAGGATTTATTTAACAAAACTGTGTACTTTTTTATATAGGAATTTTTGCTAGTGTTCGGAGACTTTTGTTACCGATTATAAATATGTACCGCATACATATTATTAAAAATATATGTTCACCTAATTTTCAAAATAACTTTTCAAAATTTGCTTAAAAATTTCAATAAATTCTACTTAATATTAAAGTCTAATAGAATATTCATACATAAAAAATGATTCGGTGTTTATTTTACGAATGTCGATTATAATAATTTTATGGGAAACTCTGTAAGGAATAAAGGAAATCACTTCTAAAATGCCGTCAGTACTCAGAAATCCCCAATGCTTAATCACGAAATATATTTTCCCTACAGCTATTTTGTTAATGAACGTTCACCAAAAACAAATAATCCCTACAAATTCATACATTTGTCTTCACAAATAAACAAGGGAATCCTAGCAGTTTCATATATGATTTGCTAAGAGGGAAAGCTAACACCCCCTGAACTTAGGTTAATAAAATTATTTCTGACAGAACGTGAACAGGTGATGTAACCACCCCCCTAAAAAAAACTTCCCCTGTATTACCACCTCATGAATATGAAAGAAAATCAGTTATGGAATGGCATTTTGCCGAGAACTGACGTTGAAAATCGAAACATGCAGAAAGGAACCAGTGGATTTCCATATTCAGCTAAATAAATACAACATTTAAAAGTTTAAAGTTGTTCTCAAATAACAAAATATTTTTAAATACAATTTATAATGTAAAAGTATGGAAATTTCAGGCATTCTGACTAAGATTATACTTTAAAATCAAAAAGGTATTTCTGTTTTTATATTAAATCAAAATAAAATTAGAAATTTTGTTTCCGTCTCATGAAAAAAAATATATATGTATAAAATCATTTCTGGGATGACATTCATTGAAGATCAGTGTAAGCAGAAAGGAACCATTTGTATTCAACTAAATAAGCGCAATATTTAAAAATTTTAAAGCTGTTCTGAAATAACAAAGTACTTTTAAATGCAATTTTTTATGTAAAAGCACGAAGTTTGCAGACATTCTGACTGAGAATTTAAAATGAAAAAGGGATTTCTGTTTTTCTATTAAGGCTAAATATATAATTTTTAAATTGTTCTTCATGTCTGTCTCATAAACAAGTGAAATAATCTGGTGTGTCACTCACACGACTTTCTCTTACCCTGAAATTTAAGTAAAACCTCTCTAAGTTGGACACCTACGGTTCCAAGAAAAAGTGTCCAACTTAGAGAGGTGTCCAACTTATAGGGGTTAGACGTAATGTTAATGGATACATTCCGTTCCGAGAAAAAGCGTCCAACTTAGAGGGGTGTCCAACTTGAGAGGTTTCACTGTACTATAAATACAGCAGATTAAGAGGTAAGCTAACGAGAACTGTTATGTAAACCTATGCTAAACAATTCAAATTAGGCTTCAGAAGAGTTTTATGCGATAATTAGTTCTGTGTGAGGGAGGAGGGGGGCTTCCGCCCCCCTCAACCCCCGTTTCATTAATGCACCTATATTTATATAGAATTTAATTCGGTTATTAAAAAATAATTCTGTTTTAAAAAAATAATTAATTAAAATTATTATTCAAAAAAATTATCTTTTATGATAATGCAGACGATTTCTATATTAGAGAAGTAGTGTATCACTAAATATCCAAAAAAAAAGTCCATTTTACTCTCAATATTTAAAAAAAAAATTGCTTGATCTTAACGAAAAGTTTAGTGTAGCATCCTTATATGATACGCATTTAGAATACCAAGTTTGAACTTTCTGCCATAATTTGTTTTTGAGATATGCTGATAACAGACAGGCACACACTCACACAGACACACACACAGACCATTTGCTAAAAACATGATTTTCGTATTCAGGGGACCTCAGAACATGTAAATATAATAAGAACTCGCGTTCGAAAATTTGACCCAAAAACAATACTTTCTCTACCTTATGGGTAAGAGAAAGCTAAAAAAAAAAAAAAAAAAAAAAAAAAAAAAAAAAGTTAGGAAATCGTATTTTGCGAACAATTAATGTTGAAAATTTGTCTAAGCAGAAAATAATCACTGGATTCCCACGTTTAACTAAATAAGTTACATTATTTCCAATTTTTAAGCTGTTTTGAAATCGTGTAATACTTTTAATTGCAGTTTTGAATGTTAAAGCGTGGAATTTGCCAACTTAGACTGGGATACTTTAAAATTAAAAAATGATCTCTACTTTTCTATTAATACAAACACAATTTTCAGGAAATTGTCCTAGGTTTCTGTCTTACGATTATGCAAGAAAATCAATTAAAGAACCGCATTTGCTGAGAACTGATGATGAAGATAGCGTGTAAGCATATAAGAAGCTCAGTATTTTGGTATTCAACTAAATAAGTACAATAAAAATTTCAAATTTTAACATTGTGAAACATTTTTAATTACAATTTTTTACGTAAAAGCGTAAAACTTACAAACGTTCTAACTCAGATTCTTTAAAATTGAATAATATTTTATGATTTTCTATAGTAAAACGATTTTTGAATATTGTTCTACGTTATTGCCGAAACGTCAGTGGAGGCCCTCTGTTGAGACTCAAAACGGTTTTGGGCTGTGTCTGTGTGTCTGTATGTCGTGCGATAGCGGCCGCAAAAATAGCGCTATTGACTTGAAATTTGGTACACATGATCATGAGCCCAACGAAATCAGCTGTATAGTTTTTGGTATGTATTCCATTTGTAGTTCGTATACAGGGACACGCCAAAGTTTTTTTTATCATTATGGCCTATGGGAGAAATTTGTATGTATCGCGATAGCGGCCACAAAAATCACGCTATTGACTTGCAATTTGGTACACATGTTCATGTGCCCCACGAAATCAGCTGTATAGTTTTGGGTGTGTATTCCATTTGTAGTTCGTATACAGGGACACGCCAAAGTTTTTTTTATCATTATGGCCTATGGGAGAAATTTGTATGTATCGCGATAGCGGCCACAAAAATCACGCTGTTGACTTGCAATTTGGTACACATGTTCATGATCCCCACGAAATTAGCTGTATAGTTTTGGGTGTGCATTCCATTTGTAGTTCGTGTAAAGGGACACGACAAAGTTTTTGAAGTGAAAAATTCTTTATGCGCGTTGAGCACTTTTGGGTGAACAAAAATCATTGAATTCGCGTCATCGTCAGCAAACGCTTTCCATCCTTGTATGATACAAATAATGTATCATACAATTAACTTGCTAATGTTAAGTGTTAATAATTACATACTGTATATTGTTTTAAAATCTGGTGCAGCTGTACACGACTTCTCTCATCTCCGGGCACTGTCTGTATTGCTGTTAGACCTCACAAAACCGTGAGAAAGCCCAAAGCTGCCATTTTTCTCACGTTTTTACAATCTGGTGCGGCTCTACACGACTTCTCTCATCTCCGGACACTGTCTCTATTGAAGTTAGACCTCACAAAACCGTGAGAAAGGCCAAAGCTGCCATTTTTCTCACGTTTTTACAATCTGGCGCGGCTCTACACGACTTCACTCATCTCCTGACACTGTCTCTTAAAGATTGCAGCCGGAAACGTTGCAGTTAGACTTCACAGAACCATGAGAAAGACCAAAGCCGCCATTTTTCTCACGTTTTTTAAATCTGGTGCGGCTCTACACGACTTCTCTCATCTCCGGACACTGTCTCTAAAGATTGCAGCCGGAAACGTTGCAGTTAGACCTCACAGAACCGTGATAAAGGTCAAAGCCTCCATTTTTCTCACATTTTTACAATCTGGTGCCGCTCTACACGACTTCTCTCCTCTCCGGACACTTATTGCAGTTAGACCTCACAAAACAGTGAAAAAGGCCAAAGCCGCCATTTTTCTCACGTTTTTACAATCTGGTGCGGCTCTACACGACTTCTTTCATCTCCGGACACTGTCTCTATTCCAGTTAGACCTCACAAAACCGTGAGAAAGGCCAAAGCCTTTATTTTTCTCACGTTTTTACAATCTGGTGCGGCTTTATACGGCTTCTCTCATCTCCGGCCACTGTCTTTTAAAGATTGCAGCCAGAAACGTTGCAGTTAGACCTCACAAAACCATGAGAAAAGCCAAAGCCGCAATTTTTCTCACGTTTTTACAATCTGGTGCGACTCTACACGACTTCTCTCATCTCTGGGCACTGTCTCTATTGAAGTTAGATCTCACAAAACCGTAAAAAAAGCCAAAGCTGCCATTTTTCTCACGTTTTTACAATCTGGTGTGGCTCAACACGACTTCTCTCATCTCCGGACACTGTCTCTATTGCAGTTAACGCATTAAATAAAATTGTAATATAATTTTTGTAGTAGTAGTTTATCTTAATGAATAAAAAAACACTTTATTTAAAAGTATTTCCTACACAATAGAATATTTCCTGACAATTCAAGAAATACACACGTAATTGTTCACGTTTTCACTTCTGTCGGCACTCCCGAAGTACAACTTTCTTTTTTTTTTTTATCATTACGGCCTATAGGAAGAATTTGTATGTACCGCGATAGCGGCCGCAAAAATCCTTCGATTGACTTGCAAATTGGCGCACACGTTCCAGCTTTGCATATAAGCAGCTGTATAATTTTTATTGCTATATTTTTTATAAACTGTGTACAGGGATACGCCAAAATTCTTAACATTACGGTGTATGGGGTGAACTACGTTTAAACGCATTTTAATATCATTACTTTGCAATGAAGAAAATGAAACTAGTGTACGTGAGTAAGATGATTAAACTTATGTTGTTTGAAGAAAATATGTGCTCTTAAGCTTTCTAATTAATGTACAGGATCTTACAAAAGTGTTCTGACAATGTCACGTAGTCATCAAAACGATGTTACATTTGGAACAATTATTAATTTTAAACGCAAAATAAGCTGAATAGTTATTACTGGTTTATACAATGTTTATGGTTCGTTTACAAAGACACACGAAAGAATTTTGTAACATTAGAGCCTATGGACAAATTTTTAATTTAAGTGCGCACTTTAATGCGTTTATGCTGAATTGAACTTATTAACGTTAACATGCATTATAAAGATGCTTAAAATCATGTTTACTCCTAAAAAAGGTGATGTATAGACTAAATAATTTATGAGACCACACAAAATAATCCCGAGTATGTACTGTAATCATCCAAATGAAGTCAAATTAGTTTGAAAAATTAATGAGTTATAATTAATTAGGTTTATTCTTATTATTGGCGTTTATAATGACTGAGGCTACTTTTCCGGGATACATAAAGAAATTTCGTACTATTATGGTCTATAGTCGGCATTTCTTAAAAGTGTATTTTAACATGGTTACATACCCATCAAATATAATGAAATTTTATTAGAATTTTAAAAGCATGTTTTCCTGTTGAAAATTGCGGGCAGAGAATTAATAATTAGTTTAAAGGTTACGTAAAATATTTCCGATATGCTATGTAATTTTTTTTTTTTTTTTTTTTTTTTTTTTTTGTATGAAATTTGATAGTTATGAAATTTGGTATATTTATAAATTTCAGGGAAATAATACAAGACCGTCGTTTATTAAGAATACATATTGTTTCGTACTTGGGGGTTCGTAAGTTGTCCGCGAATGAAAGGCGAAACTTGCAAAAATTCAGTGATTTATTCACAGAAAGTTCCAGAAAAATACAGGTCTATAAACCAAGTATCAGCTTCAATTCAACCTGTACAGATAGCTTAAACAACCGCCGTTAACAGCAAAACAACATTGCAAACTGTTTATCAATAACACATAAAGCAAGTCTCATTCCAAGAGGCTCAAAGCAAAGCAAGCATTTGACGAAACTGACACAGATATGAGATTGGCCGCCTTGGCTAAAAAAATGCTCCTTTTATACTATTCTATCGAACACAGACTTTTCTGGAAAATTCTCGTATCTCATCAGCCAATGAAATTGGAGCTTTCATATTTGGTTTATCCCTAATAAGGATTTTCTCGCGAATGTCGCCAAAAAAATCGCCAAGGAGGGAAGCAGTCGCCAAATTTGGCGCAAAATCCATTTCTTCCCTTATTGGAGCTTTTTAAAGCGTTTTTAAAGGAAAATTAGGCTATTTTAACGCTAAAACGACTAGAAAAGCACAAAATTAGCATTTTATCGACTTTCTAAGCCTCTTTGAAAGAATTTATACAAAAATAAATGCAATTATTTACAATTCCGAAACACTTTATATGATATACAAATGGGTATAGAAGAGAGGTGCAGCAGGGGGTTGAGGGGGGCGGCATCCCCCCTCAACCTCTGATTGTGGTAATAAATCGATCGAATCAATATATACTATTATATAATAAGGAATAAATAAAATTGACCTATTGAATAATGTCTGATGCAAATAGGACGTTGAGGCTCCTGATCTGCAGATCCACTAGTTATCGTACATTCACATTTTCTGCTTCGGCTTTGAAAGTATTTTTATTATTTATTTGTTTATTGTGTGTAAAAGAATAAAATTTGCGAGGCATTCTAACTGAAATACTTTAAAATTAAATTTTCATTTCAATTTTCCTTTGAAGACGAAAGAAATTTCAAAATTTTAGTTTCCAATTTTAAACTTGTTGAGATTTAATACTATTCTTGACGCTATCATGATTATATATATTATGCACTCATGGAGATTGTCATAAATGGACAATAATTTTAAATTAAGGTACAATCCACATAGAAAGAAAAATTTAAAATACAATCCAATTCACAATTACTTTATTAGTACTAACAAATTTTTTGTATTTTCGTATTTATGATTCCATATAAGAATTTTAAAGACTTCCATGCTATCGTGCAGCATTTTTTTTTTTTTTTTTTTTTTTTTCTAACAGCAAATATTCTTGAAATAAATTTGATTTTGATAGTTCAAGAATATTTCTAAGCAGATTCAAGATCTAAAACACAAGCTTGTAAATTCCTTGACATTAAAAGTAAAAGGCTGAAAACTGCGCAGCATTTTGTTTCCTTTGAAAGAGCAGAAAAGTTAATTTTAAAAAAGGAGAATATATAACTTTTCGAACAAAATTGTTAAAAATTATAAATAAAATGTCTTAAATTTTAATATTTTTACTTAAAAATAGAAATAAAAAAACATTTTCACTGAAAATTATTCTGTGATTGACATCTACACTGTAGAAAATATGTCCGATTTGCTGCCTGACATTCTCTGTAATTTGAGAAAATACACTTGCTGCCTGAAATTCTCTGTAATTTGAGAAAATACACTTGCTGCCTGAAATTCTCTGTAATTTGAGAAAATACGTTCTGACAACGTATTTTTTTCGTAAATTACGCATATTTTCTCAAATTACAGAGAATTTCTGGCAGCAATTAGGTCATATTGTTTACAGTTTGTAAATTAAGCCGTGCTGTGGCTCTAGGAAAATAGTTCCATATCATCTTTATGAATTCTTGTGCCCTTTCTTAGCGAGTTTTAAAAATTCCTATTAGAATTCGAGAACGTTGTAGTATATGTTATCGTGATCAATCTCAATTAAAAAACTTTGAAAATATATACAAACACAAGAGGTGGGTTTTAGTAACTATAATTTTATTTTATGACCCAATTCTAGAAAATCAAATGAGGATTTCTCACAATACAAAAGATTCATAATATTCATAATATTGTTTCACCATCTAGAAAAGTATAGACTACACTGTCAAAAAAAAAAAAAGTCCTGTTTGCCGCCAGAAATTTTCTGTAATTCAGAAAAATACGTTCTATCAACGTAATTTTTCCGTTGATAGAACGTATTTTTCTGAATTAAGAAAATTTTTGGCAGCAAACAGGACTTTTTTTTTTTTTTTTTTTTTTTTTTTTTGACAGTGTAGAAATTTTGAATGATTTCGTCTATCCAGATTATTTGTTTACCTTATATACTAACTCAGAAATCTATTTTGCTACTCTAGGGAATCAGAAAATGACTACTTATTCGTTATAGTTGAAAGCGGTATATACACAATATTTTTTCTTCCATTGTGTAAAACTTTTTTATTTATTTATTTATTTATTTAAAAACTAGTTTTGCATGTATTTGTTTCATGTATGTTGTAGCAAACATAGAGCATGTTTGATATGCATTGATTCAGAATTAAATTATCAAGCTTAAAGCAAGCTGGACAAGTGTAAATTTAAATGTATAATATTGGCTTGCAGTAAACTTGCAGCCTTGGAATATCAAGTTTGATACAAACTTTCAAAGCTATCTGGAAAGTAAGCATTTAGAAAACAATCTATGCTTTGCCATTCTTTCTCATTTCAAGTTTTATCTACTGTACTGCACTTTTTCGTACTAAACGTTTAAAAAAAATATTTTTTTATAAAACACTGAGAAAAAAAAAAAAAAAAAAAAAAAAAAAATATATATATATATCACCTTCCTCTGGAATGAATAAGCGGCCATTTTCTAAATCCCTCAGCCAGAAATATAAATTTCCGAGCTATGCGCATAAAGCACGCCAGTAAACTGAATAAACGAAATGATCGAGAATGTCTAGTTTACACATTTCTAGATGGTCAAATAATATCCTGAATGTTCCGAATAGTCTGAATCTTTTGTATTGCAAGAAATTCTCGCTTGATTTTCTAGAATTGGGAAAGAAACCAAAATTATAGTTGCTGAAACCCGCCTCTTTTCTAGTCTTATTTATTTGCAGAGATTTTTAAATAACTTTGCCCTCGAGAATATAGGTAAGCGCTCTAGAATTCTAATAGGGTCTTCCAGAACTTGCTTTTCAAGGGCCTAGAATTTATAAGGAGGACATGGAACTACTTTTTCTAGAGCTACAATTTAGATTCTAGATGTGAATTACAGACTTTTTTCGCAGTAAAATTCTTCCATTTGACTACTTTTAATGAACTAAACAGAATTTCGTCGATCTAAAGACCTTTGGAGAAATGCAATGCTAACACTAATTATCCTAACTTGGGAAAATTTATTCATGACAAAACATGGAAACGTGAAGTATGCCCCTCTGCCATTACCTTCCTTTCCCCCCCCCCCCCATGGAAATTTTCCTCTATATTATTATCTTATGAATATAATAGAAGTTCTGTTCGAATAGAGTTAAACTTTCATATGCATTTGCATAGCAGAAGAGAAATAAAGGTGTCTCAACAGAAACCTAACAGGCGTACGTAATATTAAGAAGCGTGAAAGGGAATTATCTATTGATAATTATCTGTTTGAAGTCTGTCTAAAGAAACACAGTAATCGATTGTATGAAATAATCTATAATCGATTATTCCTACTGCAAGATCACGAATTTCATTTACGTTGCGAACCCCTCCTCGTCCTAATGAACAAAGAAAATTACCAGAAAAGACTCCAAGCGAGTTTAACTTGCATGTTTCTAAAGCAAATAAATCTTCTACGCGTAAGTTAAGCATTTTCTAAATAAACAAAAGCGTTTCACCAACTCTTAGTGGTGATTTTTCTAAAAGGAATGAAAAGATCTCTGAACCTAGGTTAATAAAATAATTTCTCACAAAATTCAAAAAGGAGAAAAAATACCTCCCCCCTTCCCTGCATCCTCATGCATGAAAAATAGTACTTTGACTGGAACCGATGTCGAAGAGGTACGCAGAAAGGACCCAAATATGTTAATCGGGATTATAAAATATTCCTAACCAAAAATTATCTTATGTATATTATTATTTTGAATTATTTTGATGCTCATGCCCCGATTTTCCATTAAGCAAAATAGTCTCATGCTCTAGGGGTCCCAACAAGATTAGGTGAATTTTCCAAGTATTACCAGTCCAAATGCGTAGGGGACTAAATCTTAATCCTATGGAAACTTTTATACAAGAGGTGGAAATCTTTACTTTACTGCAAATAATCCCCCCCCCCCTCCACACACACACACACACACTTTTTTTTTTTTTTTTTCTACATCTTTGATCATTTGACAAAGTTTCGCGGCTGTTCTTTTATACTTGATCCAGTGATTCGAAAAAGAGATATAGGATGATGCTCTCTTTACTGTTTATACGAGTAGTAAATTACTGCAAGTTGTAAATCTAAGGAGAAAAGCCTTTGTGAAACACTTCGGAGCAATCTCTTTTTTACCTGGCATGAGAAACAGCGCCTAAATTGTGCTGATTCGTTTTTCTTTCAAGAATCTTATAGGAAACTTCTTGTCTTCCTGACAAATAATTCCCGATTAATGAAGAATTTTAATACCTAAAATGTTTGTTGACAAAAAATGGAAGCATAAAATTTGTCAATATTATAAAGATCAGTTTCATCTAATAGCAGATACTAGTCAAGATGAATTTTAAGAAAGATGAAGTAAAAACTGACATCAATTCGAGCTACTTGGGTTGGATCTAAATTATTAATTTGACAAAAAGAGTTATTAATGAATCATTTTACAAAATTTCCGATGTTTCGAGAAGAAAATATTATTCTTCATGGAGAATGGTGCAAAGTGAAGTCAATTTAGATGCGCTTTGAGCCAAGAAGCTGCATCGTCCTTTGGACGCAGCTGGATTTGAACTTGGTACCGACGAGGCAGAAAGAGAAAACTCTAGCTCTGAGCAAAAGATCAAACAATTGATCATCGCTAATTTCTCATCTTACAAGGAAACTTTCAAAAGGTGTCGTCTTCAAAAAATATTGAAAAAAAAAATATATGTGATTCTACTCTTCATAAAACACCAGAAAGTGAAAAAAATAACGGCTGAAACGAATTACAGCGACCACAAAAAATTATCAAAAATAAACATATTTGGCGATTTCACACTGTTAGGCAATTGATTTTGAGTACTTAGCGGAGAATCAAAACACGGTTCTGTTTGTACACGGCAGTTTCGGTGCTAGCGAACTTATCACCTAAGAGCGCTAAATCGCCAAAAATGCTTAATTTTGATAATTTTCTGTGGTCGCTGTAATTCATTTCAGCCGATAATTTTTTCACTTCCTGGTGTTTTATGAAGAGTAGAATCACATATATTTTTTTTCAATATTTTTTGAAGACGACACCTTTTGAGTGTTTCCTTGTTAGACCAAAATAGCTTCGCCATTGGAATAGGAAATATCTACCAACTGAATATGACCTAGATTATCACGAATATTGAACTAAGGTCCACTTTGACATAGAATAATAATAAAAAAATATTTCTATCACTTTGAGCTTAATACTGAATACTTTAATTTGCACCCATTTCTTTACAGGATAGTGCAAATATAGAGGAAGTCGATCCCGTTTTGGTACGAAATGCTAAATGGACTATTCTATGGGAATAGTCGACAATACAAACTAAAGTTTAATGATACTCCATAGACCTCAGAATAGAGTTTGGAAAAAATAAAATAAACAATCTCTTTCTTCGAAATCAACAATAAGAAAATATTCCCATGGGAAAATAAAGTCTTAATAATATCAACAGATAGATAAAACAAACTGTGCGTCAAGAAAATATCAAAATGAGATGGTCTTGCAAGCTATAGGTCAACGTTCACAAAGCAAACGAAATTAAAGACTTTAAATGTTTACATAACAAACTGAATGAAAGATTCTGGGCGATTTCAGAAAATTGTCTTCACTGAAAAATAGAAAATAAATGGACATAAAAATCACAAAATTGTAAATTGGTAATGAATGATGTATAAAATTCTTAGAAACTGACAGGTTAAATTGAGTTGAGTTTACACTGTTAAAAATTTCTATAAAAATACAGAAAAAGTATTGAGAATCTCCGTAAATGTGCATGAGTTCACTGTTAAAAGCAGTGAATCAAGAAACTCGGTTCACTGTTTAAAATTTCTGTAAAAGTACAGAAAAAGTATCGAGACTCTCCATAAATTTATATGAGTTCTCTGTTAGAATCATTGAACCAAGAAACTCAGTTCTTAATTTACAGATATTTCCCTTTTCAAAATAACGTTTTCCCTGTAGGGATTTTGACATATACATTAAATAAAAAACTATATAAATGCATAACCTTAAATTATTTTTATATAAAGTAAATACCTATTTATATATATATATATATATATATATATATTTAACTAGAAGTTTTGAAGGCAGAAATATACTGAATAGTTTGTTTCATTGCAGTGTACTATTACGTAAAAAAAAGAGGGGGGGGGGGGAGGAAAGGGAACGTTAGGGAAAATTAGATTGTTTCTGTGGAAGGTTTATCTTCGTATCTACTCATTAAAGGTTTGTTGTTGTTGACTGTATTGAAGAACTTAAAGCAATTCGTGTTTTCATTTGGAATTCATAATTAGGTAAGTTAAATTTTATATAATCTTTTATCCTATTTTAATATTCAACAAAAACAATGACTGTTTATGTTAGTTGTATTAGCGGTTATTTTTTTATATTTTAATCCTGAAACTTATAAAGAGAGTTATTCAATTTAAAGATACATAGAATCTAGTATGTAGTATCTAGCTACGTATTTCGGTTACATAATGCTTTATGTATTTACTGCGGAGAGCAAAATTATAGAAATTATACAAAAGCAGCAGAAATAAATTAAATTTCTTATGTAAATACACAAGTCTTTTGTCGAAGTTAAATGTATGATACTGCTGCTAATTTTATATCAATAGTTTACAAATATTGCATATATATCTTTAACTTTATTTTTACATGCGTATCTTCTTTAATTTACAATGGAGCAAAATTATGAGAATGTCATAGTTATATCAATGCAACGGTTCGGGATAGATAGTCTTATCTGCCTATGATTTTGTAAAGCATTTTAAAGAGCTTCTAATTTGTAATTGCATTCGTTCAGTTTAGAGAATATTACCATGTGGGAGAGAGGGTAAATATTTTAAAATGCCGAAAGAGGCCCTTTTAGTTAATAATAATAACAGATGCTTTCTTCATAAATTGCTCATTAAAAAAAAAAAAAAAAAAAAATTTAGAAGACTGTTGTTTTCAATTTCGTACAAATTCCGACTGTATAAGGTACACAAAATCAACAGGGGGAGGAAAATTGTTTTGAAACGACATAGACGCGTGACATTTCGCACGGTAGCAAGTAAGAAGAAAATAAATTAGAAGTCCGTATGAGCGATAAGAATAGCAAAAGCAAAGAAATCATTAGAGATGTACAACTACGGCAGTATACGCTTATAACACCTGACATAAAAAAGCCTACATTCAGTTTGCAGAGAAACCTATGAAGAAACAAATAAATTGGTCTAAAATTATTTTCATGGATTAAAAGAAACTTAATTTAGATGTTCTCGACAACGTGCATTCATACCGGTATGAGCTTTTAATGGAAAAGGACGAATTTTCGACATGTTAGCCGGAGGAAGGGGGGGGGGAGGGGAGTGTTAAAAACAGTTTAGCACATCCATAAAAACAGAAATTATATACAACTATTTGATGTTAAACATTATTTTTTCTGGGAGAAGGAATGCAATGTTTTTAGTTTTTTTTTTTTTTTTGTGAGTGTTAACATTTAATATATAAATTAAGAAACGATGCAAGAAAAACGAAAAACAATTTTTTTCCCACAGCGACGATACTGGAAGGGGGGGGAGGGGAGGGAGATTAGATTAAATTTTTAAACTAGTAGCGCAATCTGCTCACAAATTGATGTTTAAAGATTAAATGTATAGTTTATGAATCAAGCTGAGTAGAGAAATGTTTAATACTAAATTTTACACAGGCTACATTCTGTGAATAAATTCAAATCGAAGTTTAAAAAAGTTCAATTTAATGCGGAATTATTTTGAAGTATAAAAACAACTGGATTATCGAATTACACTAGATAAATGTTTCCTAACCATACGTTGCCAAAACTACACCTACACGCTTATACAGCGAGGCGGAGACGTTGATTACAGGTTGACTGCAATTAAAAAAAAAAAAACTTTTTTGTTGAAATAAGTCAAACTTACACTGTCCTATCAACACAAAGTCCGAAAACTTTCCGACAAGATTTTGGTATGAATTAAAACATTGTTTTTTAAGCGTTTCTTTTTTTTTTTTTTTTTTTTTCTGAGAAGACCAGACGTCTAATGACAGAAGAGTTTATTAAATGAGCATTGTTTTTCTACGATAAGAATAAGGTTAAATTTTAATTAGAACCACAAAGTCCAGAAATATTATTGCAAATTATATAGATCTTTTGATGCTAAACATTTTATAGTGTGTGTGTGGGGGGGGGGGTGCTGATGGGAATGATTTGTATAGATACCAACACAATATTTTCAGTTTTGTTTTCTGAAATGTTTAAAATCTGCTTCTGTGTACAATATTTATATATTTCATATAACCTATCAAAACTGGGCCAGAAAATATTCAGACAATTTTTTACATAGACCAAAAAAAAAAAAAAATATTAAACATAATTTTTTTTTTCTTTGTGAGGTTGGGGGTGGGTGGGGGGCATGTTAAAGTATCAGAAAATTTTGTTCTGAGGATTAGACAGTTTAGGGATGCTTTTAAAAGTGTGTTTACTTACAGGCGGTAATATTTCTAAATTTTTTAATCTATTTCCTGTGATTTTTATTATTTTCTTCTATCTGTATATAAAGAAAAGTATTAGATTTGTGAAAATTTTTGAACTCCAGTTTTCGATGGATTTACACGTTTTGGGATGTCCTGAACACGATTTGACTGTTTTTAGAAAATGTCTGTCTGTCTCTCTGTGGGTGTGTGTGTCACAAATTTTCTGGACGCTGTATCTCACAAACCAATGAACGAAATTTAACCAAACTTGTTATTTAGTTGGACCCTGACATCATGAACTGGTGCTGATTAGATTTGTGGAACAATGGCGCAGCAGGTGGTGCTGTGATCGCATTTTTCTAAATTTTTAACATGGCAGTATAGGACAAAATTTCGTATAAATATACATAATGAGAGTTGTTTTAAACGTGTGATTGTAAAATTAATATAAATTCTTGATAATAGTAGTCGTTAACCAGGGAAAAAATTTTGTGCATGTGAGGGCATCGCTTCCCCCCCCCCCCCCCCTGGGGAAGTACCCTCCAGGGGAGTAAATTTTCAATATGGGTATCTTTCGCAAGATATCGTCAATGCCTTTCAAACGAATGGTTGAAGTATAGATCTGTGATAATTTAAAACAAAGATATGCATTTTTTTTTCTTTACTTTTAACGAAAAAAAACTTGGAAAAAAGATTTCTTTTGATTTGGAAAAAATTCACATCTTTCGTCATTTAGTGATAATATAATTCTGTCAGATAAAAATCGTCTGCATTTATAATGGAAAATAATTTGATAATAAGTAATTTGTATTGAATAAATTTTGTGTAAAATTATATAGAAGGAAGTAATGTGGTGGCCACATCATACTAGTTTTTAGTTTAATATCGTCTGAAACTTCTATATGTTTTCCTATATATTCGTTTTACAGCCTCTTCATGTCATTAAAAATATTTGCTGGCATTTGCTGAAAGACTGAAAAATAATCAGAATTACCTTAAAACGAAATAGCAGGAATTGAGGAAAAAGTATGTCATTTCCACAATATATATATTACTCTTTCCTTACCAGAGCGTACCCAAACGCCCGTACATTCAGACGACCGAAAGCGCCCGAGAGCGCCTGGATGTTTTCGTCCCCACTTGCTTCTTCAGTGTACCTGTCAAGACGGTTGTCAAAGGGTGTGTCTGAAAGATAATCCTCTCTTTGTTAGCCTCTTCTCAGAAGAGGGATTTTTATAGAACTTTAAAAGGGAAAAATGAAAAATTTGTTTCTATCGCGCTTTCTTTTCCTGTTTTCTGAGCTGCTGTCGTTTTTAATCTTTACTTATTTTACTACTTATCTAGTGCGATATAATCATTTCGAATAATTTTTATTACCGACAATTATATAATACGATTAATGAAAATGTAAAGATAATAAAAATAACGAATGAAAATAAAGGTACATCGATTGGTCGTGTACAAAATATTTTGATAAATCACTTTACAAACTTTTTTTAATGGCTTTTATTTATTACACATTTAATGTAAAAAAAAGTGAGATTTTTAAAAAGTGCTAGATAACAGTGAAAGTCATTTGAATTTTCTCCTGACATCATTTTTTTTCGCAGCTTCCTACTTTTCAATAATAGACAGGATTAGTAGTGAGAGAAATCAATTTAATATATTATTTGGAATTCAGCTAATCTGATAATAATTCAAACTTGATAAATATAAATGAATAAAAAAAAACATGAAAAATATAATATATATACACATGTGTGTGGGGCATAAATAAAAATAAGTCTTTTCGTGATATTTACAAGAAGATATATGAACACATTAGAAAGGAGAAGAATGCTAGCACCGATTACATGCGTGCATTCATATATATATATATATATATATTATAAATTACAGGGATGGAACACGGGCGCAGTATTCATACCACTATCAATGTAAGAAAATTTTCTACTTCTTAAATCAACGATATTATAGGTAGTAAAATTTCTTAAACAGATTCCGGTATGAATTCTGCGCCCGTGTTCCATCCCTGAAATTATTAATACGCATAAATTTGAAAACTATTCAAAACAAGAGCAAAATCATATATCTATTTTAGTTAGAAAGTTAGTTATATATAGCTTGCAATAAATTTAAAATATGATGCCGTGATATGATAGCTCTAAATTTTTTATGTTTGGCATTTGAAGTACAGAATCTGGATAATTAGTTTGAATCATATTAATCGAAAATTGTACATAAAATATTATTTTATGTAGAATTTGCATATTTCCATAAATTTTCCCTTCTAAAAAATTTTTTAAAAGAAAAGAAAAAGTTATTTAGAAAAAAAATAATAATAAAAATAAAAATAAATATATAAATATTTTTAGCTATAGAGAGCAATATGTATATATATATATATATATATATATATATATGTATGTATATATTATAACAACTCCAAATTTAATTACTTTTAAATTATAATTTAACTGCTTACAAAAATAGTATATTTTGAAAAAAAAAAAAAAAAATAATAATCATAATTAAAAAAAAAATAATAATAACAATTAATGTGAAATGCAAGGAATCTGGTATAATATGAAATGGTAAAATATATTTCTGTAATCGATTGTTTAAATTGCATTAGTGCTGCATTTTGTTGTTTCTTAGATTTAATTTTCCACTCAGTGAACTACAGGTAACTTCTCTTATAGCTGGTAGACGTGATGTGCAAGGCTCAATTCTAGCTCATGCTCGTTGGCCTAGCTATTCGGAGTTTTCCGTGGTATTCCCCAAAACTTGCGTATACGCTGACTAGAATCCCTTAGAAAGGTACCTCCCCCATGGAGGGCTCTCCTCTTTCAGCCCTAGGACCCTTGCACAGTCAACTGGTCTTAACACTAATACCACCACACCACCTAGATCTCGTTACATAGTAAATAATTTTCGAAAGCACAAGAAAATTCCTGTGAAAATAATATAATTTCACACAAATAAAGTGAAACGATATATATATATATATATTTATAATGATTGTATGAGTTTCTGATGATAATTTTTCTCCAATATAGCAATAGTATTCATAGAATATTTAAAAAATATATCTGATTTTTTCATTAACAAGTAAGAGATCAGCTATTTTTGAAGCAATTTATTACGTGAAAATTAAGAAAAATAAATAAATAAAATAAAAGAGAGAGAGAGAGAGATTTCAGAGATTTGAAAGTATTTGTTTATTTACTATTATTTTTATAAAATACTTTTACTTAAAATTAATTATTTTAAATATATATATAGGAATAAATAATATACTTTTAGGGACTGAAAGTATAAACTTTACTGAATAAATAATAAATATATACTTTAATATAGGAATTTGTTTATTTATTCCTATATTAAAGTTTTGCATCTCCTTTTCGCTTCATTTTTGCGCATTGGTTTGTAATTCTTCCGTTGGTTTTCTAGTCTTTAAACTTTTATATATATTAATTCAATTCAGTAGTTTTCTATATATATATATATATATCTTTCTTCTATAAAGTGTTGCTTTTAATACCCTCAGAATGATTTATTTTGAATCACCCGAAAAAATTCTTTTATTATTATTATTATTAAGTTTTGTATGCTTATTTTCCTATTCAAAAGTATGTTTAGAATTGTACCCTCAATACTCAAACTAAAATTTTTAATAATCTCAGTTTCAAACATTTTCATGTTTCACTGAAATATGCTTTTATCATTATAAATCCTATTCACTCTTTTGTATTTTCATATAGTATTTTCTATGTAGACGATTATTGCAAGCAAAACTGAACATTCTCATAGAATCTGCTTCACAATACGAACAAGAAGTTAACTATTTACAATTGCAATGGATTTTTAATCTCTTTCAAGATTTTTTCTTTTTTTTCCCTGCTAGGTGCAATTCTATGGAAAAATTTCCCTCTAGATCCACTCCAGGGAAAATACTAATACTATTTTGATTCCTTCCCTCCCATTCAAAGATTGATTACTTTCGCTTTGACATCTGAGTCGAGGAGAAAGGGGAAAAATTTTTTCGGGCGTTTTGGTATTTTAGAGTCATAGCTGAATTGGAGCTATGGTAAGGAAAGAGTTAATAGTTAAAATAATAAAAAAAAATACGTAAATTTAAAAATCGAAATACAAAATAAAGATTTTATAGATGGGCGTTTTACATGACAATTTTTTATTTATTTATTTATTTTTTAAGGGAGAGGGGGACTGTTTGTACTCTAAACCATCCAATGTTTTTTAATTTTGCTTTCTGAAAATTTTGAAAATCTGCTTGCGTATGTATATGTATGCATATATCTATGCACAAGTTAAAAAACAACAATGCAAGAAAAAGAAAATTATTGTTGCTGTTACCGAGCAATGGGAATAGAGGGGTGGGATGGGTTACAAATTAAATTTTTTGACAAGTTAAGATTTTTCAGAAAACAATTTGATATTTAAGGATTCAAAGTACAGAGTGTATATTAAATTAAATGAGAAAATGTTTAAATTAATACGAAATTTTATCCAGGCTGCTACATGTTGCGGACTAATTTATATCTCAAAATAACCGATCCACATAAAACGTTACTTTTAAGTACAAAATCCAACTGTGTTTTCAAAATATCGTAGATGAATATACCATAATCATAAGCATGCCAAGACTGTGGTTACATGTTTATGTAGAGAGGCGGACGCAGACGATTGTGGAGTAACTGCAATTTAAAAATACCGTTTCACTGAAATATAGCTAATAGATTCCGTTTAATAACGCATTGGCAGAAAACTTTTAGACAAGTTTTTGCATTGACAGAAATAATTTTTGCTAAACATGTTTTTTCTTTTCCTTCTTTTCTTTCTTTGTAAGGGGGAAATTTTAATAACTGGACATTTTTTAATTCGGATTATTATAAAGTTAAGAGTGTACTTGGAACTAAGGCCGATCTACTACTCAAGGGTCCTAGGCCTGGGGTAGTGTGCCCTCTGAGGGGGGGATGTTTTTCGAAGGGGGACAAGCCCAGATTTATGTGAGACTCGGAGAAAACTACTGAAAACTCCGAACGGCTAGGTCAACGAGCTAGACATGGGATTGAACCCAGCACTTCCCGTTTATCAGCTCTGAGTCTAGAATGGCACGGACACTCATGGAGTCGTACAGTTTAGAGATGATTCAGGAGCAGTTCACTCCCTCAGGAGACAATAAATTGTTTTATTTCCATATTCAAAGGGTGAAAAACTGCGTAACATCCCAAAACCCTAAAAACTGCTATTTGTATACAAAATGAATCGTGAAAGAATAGATTAAGGTTATTATTCGTGGCTATTATTAAAATTGTTTATTTATACCCATAATAAATTATATTTGTAGAATTCTTAAGGCATTGTAAAGAAAAAAAAAACCTGGAGTGACTCTACAAGACTTTCCGAACATTGAGTAATTAACAGTTTTGTAGATAAAGTAAAGAAAGAGGAGTTGTTAAACAAACAAAAGAGAGAAAACCATAATAGAGTGTAAGTATTTTTCTCCATATATTACACGATGTTTAGTTTTATTTAACGCTACTGAACTTTGAGCCCTTAGATCATAATGATAAAGAATTTTTCGTTGTGTCCCTGTAAAAACCTATAAATGCTAGATTCACGAAAATGTTTATATTTAGTACAACGGTGATTTATAATATTCATATAAATTTTCAGCTCAATTGAATAAGGCGTTTAGATGCTATCGCACTTTTAAAAATTTGGTTCCATAGGCCATAATGATAAAGAATTTTCCTTTGTGTCCCTGTAAAAAAACTGTAAGTGCTAAATTCACCAAAATCTATACAGTTGGTGCAAGTGTGACCTTTAACATGTGTACAAATTTTTTTCTCAGCTTAATAAAGCAGTCAGACGCTATCGCACTTTAAAAAATTTGGCCCCATAGGCCATAATGATAAAGAATTTTTCCTGGTGTCCCTTTTAAAAAACTATAAATGCTAGATTAACCAAAATCTATAGGGTTCGTACTATGGTGACTTACAATATACGTACCAACTTTCAGCTTATTCGAACAAAACGTTTAGACGCTAGCGTGTTCACTCACAGACATACACACACACATGCACACATACACACACACATATATGCATCATCGTAAAAATAGTCGAAACGGACTCAGGGGACCTCGAAACGTATAGAAACATCAAAATCTCAAATTCGGATTTTTGACATGATTACGATACTTTCCTCACTATAGTGTTCGGAAAGTAATTAGAGGGGGGGGGGGATCTGGAATTAAAGATAGCCTCTGAAAACTTTCACCTCTGATATTCTTTTATAATCTGCTACCGGTTGTTTTCAATTTTTATTTTAATATTCTTCAAGTTTCTTCGTATTCTTTGTACAACTCTCTATGCCATTAAAAATGTTTACCCTTTACCTACGTGAAGACTGAAACAATATCTGAATTTTCGAAATCAAAATGCAAGAATTTGAGTAGAATGAAGTAAATCGCCTACATCTTGTATAAACAATAGTTTAAGTATTGAAAATTTTATAAATTTAAAAACCAAAATACAAAATAAAGATTTTAGATTTAGAGAATTCTTATTTATCAAGTGATTAAATTTTTATTTTATTTATTTATTTAGTTTTTAACTTTTAATTTTCTTTTCTTTCTTTTGAGGGGTTTGGGGCGTTAATGCTTCACCACCGGAAAGTGTTTCATTAAATATCTAAATTTTTGGAGATAGAATATTTAAGTAATTATCATAATGTTAATAATGAAAATAAAGAAGAATGTTTATTAAAAGGATTTATCTGTAGCTTAAGACCACAAAAAATTACTCTGTTAATAATAATAATTACATAAATACTAATTACATAAATACTAATAATAATTACATACTTTAATAATTACATAAACTAATGTAAATAGTAACATTATTTTATGTAATTATTAAAGACCAAATAATATTTAGAAAATCATTTTTAAATATATTTAATAAATCGGAAATATTTCGTAATTGAACTGTATAAAAAACAATCTGCAGCAGAACTATATATTAATTCATATTACTATAATGATCCAAAAGACAAAAATGGGTCTAGGGGACAGGGGGATCTGTTCTTGAAGCTGGTAGACGGGAAATGCCGAATTGGATATGTAGTCACGCATGCTGTCCTAGTGGTTCGGTGTTTTCCAAGGTTTTGTCTGAAATTCATGTAAATATGGGCTAATACCACTTAAAAATCAGCGCACGGTGGGGTTTTCGGTAATAAATTGAGGCTTACTTAAAACTGTCTAAATTATTTTCAATATTTTTTGAAAATGTTGTTATATATAGTTATCAAAAGTCCCACTTTTCTCCCTGTACCTTGGGAATGCCTCGACATTTCTGAAAACTTTAAGGCACTTGTTAAAAAAAAAAAAAAAAAAAAAAAAAAAAATTACGGGCTGGGAACACAGGCGGAAACTTTAAAATTGTCATATAGGAAGGGGGGACAGTCTTTTAAAAGCTCGGGAATAAAGTCTTTTCAAAGTAGGTCTAGGATCTACAGCAGTTAGTCGGCCTTATTCCCAAATCCACTCCAATCCATATTTGTTTTTAAAATAAAATACTTCAAAAATATTCCTGTTACACTGGCGTTCATAAAATGGTACTTAAATATCTCATGATTTCATTATATAAGTGTTTTTCCCCTGTATTAATGTTTTAAAATATCATGTATATCTACTTTTATTTTCTTTAGATGAATTTTCATTATACTCTATTTAGATGGAGTATATAAGATACACTTTAAAATTCGCTTATGTACACTCAATTTCGTTTTTAGTGCCATGGAATTACAATCCTTTCTTTTCATTATTTACTTAAAATGTCATAGGATGCAGATTTTGTTTTAAAAATTTATAGTTGAAGTGTTTTCCTACAATAGTAATTTTTCATCATTTTTCTTTTTTCTAGTTGTAATGGAAATTGATCCTGATATAAGAAACGAAACAAGTTGTCTAAGAAATATGAAAATAGAAAATGCCGTAAAATACCCTCATCAGAGATATTTGCAAGTTGTATTCAAATATTTATCCTGTTATTAAAGACACTTTCACCATTTATCTTTTATTAATCTCATAATAAAAAAAAAAAAAAAAAAAAAAAAGTTTAGTGTTATGTTAGTAGAATAAAGTTTAATTTAAATCTAATTCAGTATGTTTTATTTTTTAATTATTTTTAATTGCATGTTTTCTTTGCAGCAAAGATGTTTTTCTTCTTAGGGAGCTTTTTGCATTGATTCTAGTAAATTACCGGGGTACTGCTTTCAGGTGTAAAAGCGAAGTATTTGTTTCTTCTTTAGATCCTATTTTGTAGAAGAAAAAATGTTTTAAAATTTGTTTTTGTAAAAAAGAAGAAAAAAAAAAAAGTCGAAATTTTTTTAATTCAAAATAATCTAATGGCTTTTTTAATAAAAAGTTTTATATTTTAAAGATTTGAATTTATGGAATGAATGGAGAAAAGCAAAAGAGTACCCAATTTCCATCTGCATTGAAACCTAAATTAATATTTAAAAATATAAAAAGCTCTCTATTTTTATATCTACTGTTTAATACGTACAGTCGGTAACAAAAGCGTCCGAACACTAGAAAAAATTCCTATGTAAAAAAAGCATACTTTAAACGGTTTTGTTAAATAAATCCTTGTCGAATCCTGTTCTTAGTCAGTGTAAGAACATGATTCGATAAGGATTTATTTAACAAGACCGTATGAAGTGTACTTTTTTTATATAGGAATTTTTGCTAGTGTTCGGACACTTTTGTTACCGACTGTACGTACATTTTCTCTCTACTTGCCGTCTATCTAAATATATTTATATCCCAGAAACTGCAATAATTAAGGAAATTATTCTACACATTGCAATGAATTAATTATAAAAAATAAAATTATTTAGGTATCAAACCTTTGCTATGTTCCTATACTTCTACGATTACGCATTAGAAATCTGATCTGAAATGACAATTTTTATTTTCAAATAAAATAACCTTTAAAAACCAATTTTATTAAAAACATAATATTGGAAAAGGTTCAAATTGTGTTAAAGTTCGAAATAAAATTTGCATCAAATTTGTTAGTCTTGGTTTGTGACAAAATATGCATTGCATTAAAATGTTGCACAAATTTACTTTTTTAATACACTACAAAAATTGTATACATAATTTTTAAGACAGACCTTTATATGGAAATAGTAAATTTTTTCTTTAGCTAATATAAAAAACAATGTGAGTATTTAAATTTCGAATTCATTTAATACACTACCTTTCCATAAATGACCGGACACTTTCGAATTTAGATTTGTTTTAAAATAACTCATATAGTACTAAACAAATCATCTTCAAACTTCAGGAGTGTAAAAAACATGTTATACCTCATGTAGTTCAGTTATTTGTTTTTGCCAAAAGTGAAAAGGGGACCATTGAAAAATTAAAGAAAAATGAGAGTATTTGGCATTACCCAATATAAAATAATTCTCGAAATACAATCTGGCTGTAGCATATGATTATGGGGCTCATTCTCATTTTCTTTATAAATTTTAAAGTCTCTACCGCATGTAATCAGGGCGATATAAGATTTCTTTAAAAAATTGGCAAACAAAACTTCAGTGTTTTTAAGCTATAACATGCATGGTATGAAACCCAGTACAAAGCTATATTCGGGAAACCCAATATACAGCATTAGACACAACATACTGCAATCAGAATGAATAAAATAAAATACTAAATATCTAATGAAATGTGAGAATTTTCGCTAAATAACTTTTAACTGCGCATGACTAAGTTTTAGCTAAATTTCATTTGTATATTTTAGTAGCCAAATGCATTAAACTGCTTATATAAAAAACCCAAACAAGTATTGTGTAAACCCAAAAAGTTCTATGCCAAAGAATGAACTGGTCTTCAGTTACTTTCGAAGAAACGCTAAAGTATAAAGAGTTCTACTCACATTTTTATTTTGATTCAGTGAATGGTAATACAGTTTTCTGTGATTGTAAATAAATATTGGAAAACCCTCTTAACAATTTCTTTTTTGGAGAACAGCTGAAATTCAGTTTATTCTATGATGTAGAACTTTTTGAGTTTACACGATTTGTTTAAGTTTTTATATAAGTAGCTCAATAAATTTGGCTGTTAAATTTTGAAAATAAAATTTCGCTAAACATTTATGCATGCGCAGTTAGAAATTATTTAGTAAAAATACTCAAATTTCGTTAGATATTTAATATATATATATATATACACTCTGATTGCAGTATGCTGTGTTTAATATTGTATGTCGAGTTTCCTGAAAATAACTTTGCACTGTCTTTTAATACTTTCGTGTTATAGCTAAAAAAAAAAAAAAATGAAAATGTTTCTTGCAATTTTTTAAAGAAACCTTTATCTCCCTTATTATATGCGGTAGAGACATATAAACTTAAATAATTAATGAGAAAGAGTCGTACTGCCTACAAGCTACTGCCATATCGTATTTCAAGCATTAATTATTACAGGGTGAAGCCAAATACTTTCATTTTACTTTAATTTTTTACTGGTCCTCCTTTCACACCCCTTAAGTTTCAAAATGATTTGTTTAACATTTTTTGAAATACTTTTTTAAATGTCTGAAATCGAAAGTGTGCGGTCATTATGGAAAGGTAGTGTACCTAACAATTTTTTGATACTACTACATTTTCCTTTTTTTTCCCATTTAGAAAGTTTACACCTTTTTAAGAGCATAATGCATTTTAAACGATTAGTGTTTTAATTAAATTCTTAATTGTTTTATGTTAATATCTAATCAAAATGTAATATATATACATTTGTTAAAAAACAAAAAAAAAGTGTATTTACAAATTGGATGTATTTTTTGAATGAAAGAAACTGAGGTTAACACAGATCTTCAAATATAATGTTGGCGAAATTTAATTTGTTTATTTTAGCTGATACCTATATTTTTGATGTGCTGAAGCCGAAAACGAAGCCAGTTTTTCTCTGTCACACATAGCTTTTGCCAATACAGAGTGTCTACCGTCGACACAATTTCTTCTCTTTCGGTAGTTTCTAGTATGATTCCATGATTAATTGTAATTAATCATGGAATCATACTATAAAAGTCACCGTTTAATTATATTGGTGGAAGAGTCTTGAAGAAAAATAGCGCACCCTGTATTGTTGAAAATCTGTATGTGATAGAGTAAAAACTAGTTTCGGTTTCAGCCCAGCAAAGACCATCGATATCAGCCAAAATTATCAAATCAAAATTTTAGATTTAGACCTGTGAGATCTTTCACTATTCAGTCATATTAAATGAGGGAATTAAGTTTTTAATTTTGTTAAGGACTAAATATAACCGAGCAATATTAAGCAACCATATGACATATTTTGCAATTATTTCTGATCCTTTTATTAGAAGTACCATAATATAAATCAGCTTTTTTTTCAAATTTTATATTAAAAGTTTAATGTATGCAAAATGTACCACAACATTAATAAAAATTGTAGTTAAAAACATGCTAAAGTGCATCATTACAAATCCTACCAAAGGTAATACAAGCTTAGACAACTTTATACCTCTGAATTATAATGTAGTTTTGATAACAAAAATATATAGTTTGTCTATATATATAGATACTAAAGCTCGGTCATCTTGTCCCATCAATTTCCAAGGAGTTCTGTTCTCAAAGTTTGAAGGTGGGAGGTGCCAAGTTCGATCTCAGTTTGAGGTTTTCAGCCTACCCATTCGAAATTTTCCAATGTTTTCTTAAAAACTTTTGTAAATAAGGGAACATCTTAGAATGATCTACACATAAGGCATTCTATACAGGCCTAACACTCTGGAATAATCAACGTGATTTTACCACCAAAATATTATTAGTATATTTAGAAGCCTATTCAAGACATTATAAACTCACGCGCATTTAAAATAAATCCCAAGACTATGAATTTACCAAGTACAAAAACGTCCAACTTTAAGTTTCTCTTCCTTAAGTTGTATAAGAATCTGTACCTATGTAACGTATTTACTAGATTCTTACATATATTCATGAAGATAAACTTACTGTTGGATATTTTTGTGCTTGTAAAATGATGATAATGGAATTTATTTTAAGTATATGCCAATTTAGAGTGTCTTCAATACGCTTGTAAACGTACTAATATTTAATCGGCGTTGGTTAAAGCTGATTGGCTATGCTAGGTTTCTAGACCTGTGGGAATTGCCGTAAGTGTAGGTCTTTCTAAAATGTGTTATCCCATATTTATACAAGTTTTGGAGAAATCTGCTGAAAATTCTGAAAGTGTAGGTCGAAATTCGCAACCTTGGATCGAACCAGGCACCTTTCCCCTTTAAACGTTGAAAGCAGAACTTCTCTGCCAATGGTGGGGCCTACAAATATTAGGTATTTTTACATGGATAAATTTACTGAGCATTTCGTAATATTATATACGAAATTTACGGAGACTTGGATGTTCTTACGTAAGTAATTTTACAGAGACTTGGATGTTCTTACATATGTAATTTTACTGAGACTTGGATATTTTTACGTATGTAACCTTACAGAGACTTGGATATTTTTACAATGGTAAATTTACAGAGACTTAGATGCTTTTACATGCTCGAATTTACGGAGACTTGCAAATTTATTCATACGTAGATTTACAGAGACTTTGATGTTTTACAGATTTAAATTTACAGAGACTTGAAAATTTTGATCTATGTAAATTTACAGAGACTATGATTGATTTACAGAATAGTTTCTCTGCATTTTGACAGAATCTCTTTGTTTAATTCTCTGTAAATTTACATAAGACTTAATATAATTAATTACCAATAGATTCTCTGTAAATTTACAGAAAAATTTTTAACAGTGTAGTGAGTGTTGCGATGCACTAGCGTTACGATATAGGCAGTTTAAGCTGAAATAATAAATACAAAACTTTGAATAAAGACCATAGCAACGGTTTACAACACTCATGCCTTCTTTGTTCGCCTGATGAAGGGCCACGTCTTCTTTCGAACCGAAAAAATTGTTGCGAGTTTTGTATTTTATGGTATTTATTCAATGTTTTGTACTTATTACCTTTAGACGCCAGTTCTGTGGTTCTTTGTTATAATTATAAACTGACCTGGGTAGTGCTGATGAATCAAGAGTATGTTATCATTGCTCACCTAAAGCTATTTATTTATTTACTTGTTTATTTATTTATTAGTAGAAATACTTAAGGAATTTAGCAAAAATCAGGATAGAACATATAAATATTTCGTTTCAAGTTATGCAACCAATGTTGTTATATAGCGTTTTGATAAATTTGTACAAAGTTTCGATATGGATAGTATACAGGGCGATTATAAACGATTTAAAAACGCTATAATTTTAAAACTACATTAGAGCGATTTGATACTTCACCAGAACAATCGTGAGACAATGAAATTTTGTTTGGGGGAGAAAAAAGTAGTTTCAGTATGTTCCTATAGATGGTGCTGTCAGGGAAAACGCCTAAATGGACTCATTAAACGCAGGAATGTTGCTAGCAACACAATAGAACAGCGGGAAACAATAGACTTCAAAGGCTTAGTACAAAAATTTTAACAAAAAGACAAGAATATATGTTTACAGCGGAAACAGTCATAGTGAAAAGAGAAAAAGAGGAGCTTCATGAAACAAATACTTTACGGATAATTAACGGCACATTTTGGAACTATTTTTTTTTTTTTTTTTTTTTTTTTTTTTTTTTTGCCAAACAAAATTTCCATGCCTCACGATTGCTCTGGTAAAATATCAGATCGCTCTGATGGGTAGTTTTAAAATTATAGCGTTTTGAAATCGTAACTTTAATTATAATCACCCTGTATATATTTGTGTGTGTGTATGATTTCTATTCACAGTAAAGGAATAAAATAATTGCATAATTTCTCACGTTAATAAATACAATGCGTTTAGGCAAAAAGGGGGGGGGGAAATTGCGGGGAAAAAAAATATTTTTGTGAAAAATCTTTCTAATCAAAATCAATGTTGAATAAAACAATTGAATTAACTGTCGATTTATTGAAATAAGCTCCTGGTACTAAAACCCGATTTTCTGACTCATATTTAGGTAATTTTGTCCTATGCTGCCATGTTAAAAATTTGCATAAAATGCGATCACAGCGCCACCTGTTGAGCTATTGATCCCCAAATCTAGTGGGCACTAGTTCATGTCAGGGTGCAACTAAATACCAAGTTTGGTTAAATTTCATTCATTGGTTCGTGAGATACAGCGTCCACAAAAAATGATAGACAGACAGACAGACAGCAGGAATCTTAATAAACGCTCACGTTATTTGGCATATTTTCACTAAATTCAGTTAAAAAAGTGTCTTCAACGGATGGTCATTTTTTAAGCGGGGGAAAAAAAAAAAAAAAAAAAAAAAAAAAAAAAAGTTAATTTTTTTACGACAATTTTTTGAATCTGAAATTAAGACATTGCAAATGTCTTAAAACACAGCCATCTTTTTTAGTTTTAAAAACACCGCCATGTTAGGCTTAAAAATTCTGCCATTTTTATGTCTTTTAAATAAATAAATTAATAAATAAAGGTGGCGTGTGATTCAGCTTTTTTGTTTAAAATATATTTTAGAATTTTCTAGAACATTAATAAAATATAATAATAATAATAATAATAATAATAACCCTACCAGCCTCTGAAGTTGAAGTTGAACTCACTATCTTTGACACATGCCGATCACGCCATGACGTTACACAGAAATATTGGTAATATACACAGTATAATATTGGTAATATACACGAAATAAAATGTAGCGTTATAATTAGTATTTTTTCTCTTAAAATTATCGAGATTAAATCTGAAGCTCAATACGTATTATTTCTATTAAATTTTATGGTTTAAAATTTTGTAAAATATAAACCAATGTATCAAAACCTCAGACTGTGATGTTTTGAAAACTATTTCTTTTTATTTCAAAGAAAAAACAAAAAAAAACAAAAAAAAAAAAAAAAACATATGAATATTAAAACCAAAAATGTTTATTTTACATCCAGGTACAGGTAAAAATGTTAAAGAAAAAAGTTTTAAATCGAAAGAGATAAAAAAAATAGCTTTACAAATTGTGTGAGATTAGTTAGAAATTCGCTTTCTTAGCTACAAGTTATTCTTAAACTATAAGTTAATCTTCGCTGCAAGTTCATCTTAATGTTTTTTTTTCATTTAATTAAATGAGCGAGCTTTAAATAAAAAATTTACATATTTATTTACTTTTTTTTAAACCAAATTATTCTTGCTCCTAAAAATGTTTTTTATTAAGTATTTCAAATATATTTCCACTTACTGAAAAATTTTATTTATTTTTTTATTTTGTGTTTCAAAAAAAGAGATGTAAATTTTTGATATTCGCATTATAATTTCAATTTAAAAAAATATATTTTTTTTCTTTTTTTACCGCTGTCAAGTTAAAAAATTCTTAAAAGAAATTATCATTGTATTAAAACTGTATCTTGATATGCAAAAAACGAGACGTCGAAGATGATTTTGATTTCCATGGACAGATTGCGTCACTACTAATAGTCAACGATGAAATATGAAATGATTTATTTTAAGACGTTTTAAATGTCTTAGTTTAAGACATATTCCTTTTTTAAGAGACTTTATATCAGTTCATTTGCACCACCAGTTTATTAAGAAACAAAAGTGTCTTAAATTAAGATATATATTATGTCTCAGCTTCATATTAAGACATTTAAGTGTCTGAAATGTATTTTCAGACTTTTTTTTTTGTCTTACTTTAAGACGATTTTATTGGCTCATAAACTAAATATTGCAATATTTTGTTATTGTAATGTTTAGTATGAAATCTAAATTTCTTTCTTTTATTAAAATATAATATTTCGTAAAGTACCTGAGCAGAAATTCATATCTCAGAATTAAGAGATTAATATTTAAAATAAAAATAACAGCAAAATGTGTACAACCCCAAATATCTTATAATTTTATAAATAATACCCATATAAGTATCACTATATAAAAAGGACATATTAATTCAAAAATTAAACTACAGCTAAAAAACATTTAACAGACAATTTACAATCACGATATTTTTCTATCAGCTGAATATTTAGTGTGCTTAGTAACAACTTTAACAATATATAGAAACCGTTTTATTTTTCATGACTTTGTCAAGGAAAATTTAATATTTAATTTTTATTTAAATCATTATTTTGTTTATTACAATTATGAAGAGAATCCTATTTAAAAATCCATTCATCTTATACAAGAGACTTGATCGTTTTTAATAAATAATTTATTTTTCAGTACAGAGAAGTGTCTAGTCCTCACTTCCCTTAGACCAATATTATAATCCTACCCCCCCTTTTGAAACCCTACAATCCCTGGATGAGCCACCCTGTCAATTCAGCTTCAAAAGCGAATATGGTGGTATCATATTTCTGTGAATCAGAGACTAATTTATATTGCCTTTTATGCAGAAGTGTCAGCTTTATATTTTTAAAGGATTCGTTACTTTATCTTTTTAATGTGTTTTTTCTTTTTTCTTTTGATTTTTTGCCCCCCCCCCTCCACACACACACACGCTACAAATGGCCAAATCATCTCTTTTTCTTTTTCTTTCTTTTCTTAGTGTTTTATTTATTATTTATTAATTTTTTGCGATATTAAACAAATGTGGAGATATTTTTTTTTTTTTTTTTTTTTTTTTTTTTTTTTTTAAATATATTTGATAGTTAAGTAGAAAAGTTTATAGTTATCTAATCTAACTTTTTTTTTTTACTGGCATTACGGAATTAACACTATTTAATCTCATTTTTTATTGATATTACGCAATAATTCCAAAAAGTGTAAGATTTTAATCTAACGATTATATAAATTTGTAACATTATAAATCGAAACACAATTTAGAAATAAGTGACCCAAGGACGCATTTGATTTTTTTTTTTTTTTTTTTTTTTTTTAGTCTCAATCTACGGATAAAACGTTGTCACCAGTTTTACGATGGTTGGACATTTATCGAAATCGAACATTTATCGAAAATATAATTGAATAATTTGAAGACGATGTTATAATTCGAAAAAAAAAAAAAAATCAATAGTTCTCCGTACTAAACTAAATTTTACTTTTGCCAAAATTTCATCAAAATCATTTTTTTTTTTTTTTTTTTTTTTTTTTTTTTTTTTGAAAGAAAAAGAAAAGAAAACTGATAATAATCAATATCGAAAAAATTGAAGAAGCCCCCTTTTTTTCTGTATGCACATTGTCTGTACGTATAACAGACATATTATGTCTTTTAAAATTTTCCTCACGAAGTAAAAAAAAAAGGGTGGAGGTCGATTCCCCTGACGTATGATATCTTGACAGAAAAAATGGGTCGTTTCCCCTCACCCTTTTTTCGCAGGCACAGGTCGTTTGCCCTGACACCCCCCTTTCCTGTGTCCGTTGTCCATGTTTATGGCTGACATGTACTGATAAGCATGGGGGGATGTGTCCTTCATTCCCTTTCAGGTGACATAAATAGTACACACTCTCACACACACGCGTGGAAAAAGAAAAAATAAATAAAAGAATGTGTAATTAATTATTTATACGTGTATATGCTGTACTTTTATGTTTAGTTATCTATTTTCATTTTACCAAAAATTCAAGTACTGATTTATCAGGTCATGATATTAAAATATAAATTTATTATTTTTGTATTAACAATATTTATAAGATATTTTGTAAAGATTTTGTAAGGAATACAATGGGAATATTTGATTTTCTTATTTTTAAGTTTTAAAATAAAATTTTTGTTTGTAATAATTTGCGATAAAAATTTTAAAACTGGGTTCAAGAGAAAAAAAAATCTTTCAAATGTGTTACTTTCTTTCTTTTTGTTTTTTAACTATCACTATAAATAATTATTTATAACCAACTAGTGGGGAAAGAAAGGAGAAAGTTTGAATAAATATATGTATATATATAATTTATATTACTGTGATCAAACATAAGGAAAGAAGGTTTGAATTAATCAATAAACATTTACTTATAAAAATAAAATATAACTTTTTACACGGCAGAAGATATTGCAAAAGTTAATGAGTTGTATCTGCTATATTTACTGATGAGTTATGTGTAACAAATATAAACAAACTAATAACAGAAAAAAAAAAATAGTAATAATTACTAGAAGAAGAATAAGGAGCAGAATCCACCACAGACAAGTGGAGACCTTATTTATTGTAGTTAAAATGAAGATAATAATTACTGTAAATAAAAAAAAAAAACAATAATTAGCAAATGAAAATTAAAACTTAACGAGATATCTTTGAAAAATGTAATTAACTAACATCGTAATTTTATGATCGTAATGTAGAAAAGTTTTTTTTTTTTTTTTTTTTTTTTTTTTGTTTAAATGAGATTAGAGACACTTATAGGATATCAACAATTGTGTTAGATAACATTTAATATTATGTTATTGAAAGGCACTCGTTAAAATGAATTTTAATTTGATTAATAATTTAACTATTATCTTAAGCACCTTCATCAATAACTTTACTTTTTAAAAAATACTGTTGTTTATTGGTCTAATCTAAACCTGTAGATGGCGCTGCGCGCCGATATTAATGTTCTGTTTCTTCTTTTCTCTTTAGTGTGTGTTCTTCATGTTCGTTTATGTTGTATGTAATAAATGTGTGTAGCCGTAATTTGCTCTCCTATTTTTTTTTAATTATGTCTTGAATTCAACTCCAATGAATAGACAGGAATCTACAGAGGCCGGCAGTCCCCACGAATCTGGACCGATAAGGTAAGATATTTACCTTATTTAAATATAATATTCTGAAATGTTTATTAATCATTATATATGAAGGATATATCTGAAATGAGTCGCCAAAGTAGCGACGTATGTGCTTGAATGATGATTTTTATAAAGTCGTTAAGAATTTTAGCGACACAATTATTGGCGCCCGAACAGGGACTGCCAGGCCCTTAAATATTATTTAAAGCTGTTACTTATACTATAGTCCAAATTTGTAAATTAAATCAATATGGCTACCGAACTTGAAAAATTGAAGAGAAAAAGATCTACCCTAAAAGGATTGTGTACAAAATTGATAAACACGATAAATATAAAATTAAATGAACCCGACGAAGGGTTAAATGTTTTTGAATTAGAATCACAGTTAGAAAAACTGCAAGTAAAGAATAACGAAATTATAGAAGTTGAAGATCAAATTGAGGCCAAAATCACGGATCTCAACGAGCTACAAACCGAAATAGAAACGAGACAAGAATACAGAGATTCAATTATTGATGTAAAAGCTCAAATTATCAATAAGATAGAGAAAATTAAAAATTTAAACGTTACTCCGATCTTATCGCAGCCAAGAAATGAGCAAACAACCAATCTGCATTTAGAAAGAATTAATAATAGTTCTGTGAGACTACCCAAGTTATCAATTCCTGTTTATGACGGTTCTCCAGAAAACTGGATTGAATTTTGGAGCCAGTATGAGATTACAATACATAATAACAACAACATTTCTAATGTGCAGAAATTTGTGTATTTACGCAGCTTTTTAAAAGCCCAAGCTTTAACAGCTATTCAGGGTTTAGCACTTTCAGATCAAAATTACAATACTGCAATTGATTTATTAAAATCTAGATTCGGAAAAAAAGATATTATAATAAGATATAAAATTGACGCGTTATTAAATTTGATCCCTGTTAAATCTCCAAATCAAATTAAAGAATTACGCTTACTGCACGACGCCCTTGATATTAATATTAAATCTCTCGAAAATTTAGGTGTGGATTTAAAATCTTACGGAAATTTGTTATTTCCAATTGTTACAAAATTAATACCTACCAGTATTATGATAGACTATAATAAAATGAAAACAGAATCCGAGGAATGGGATGTACAAGATTTGTTAAAACATTTAAAATTAGAAGTTCAGACTAGGGAAAAAACCTTTTTATTTTTAAAACGCGAAGTAGAAACTCACAATAGCGGATATAAAAACTCAAATTCCAGATTTGATTCAAAATCATCGGAAAATAATAATAATAATAATGCTTACTACCGGAAATCTGGTTCGGGATATAAAAATTCTAACACAATGCAAAAGGCATCAGCCTTTAAATTAACTGTTAGTAAATGTATATTTTGTGTTGATGTAAATAACGATCATGACAGTAAAATGTGTAAATTAAATTTAGAGGATAAAAAATTGTCTTTACGCAAACAGGGAATCTGTTATTTATGTTTCAAAAGAGGTAAACATACCGCAAAATTCTGTTTATCGGGTCTCAAATGTGAGATATGTTCAGGAAAACACAATACATTAATTTGCTATAAGCAAAAATCGGAAACTCCAACGGCTCATATGAAAGATAAAAATCACATCGAACATACCCAAACAAATAATTCTGAGAACAGTGTTTGCGAAAATGATAATTCTGTATTGTCCTATAAGTGTCCTGTACAAAATCCGCTTGAGAATAATGAAATATATTTACAAACTTGCTTCGCAAGAATAACAAATAGTTCTAATTTAAACTCTCTAAAGTGTGCCGTATTATTCGATAATGCATCCCAAAGAAATTTCATAAACATATCACTCGCCCGTGAATTGAAATTGCCGGTGATTAGAAAAGAAACTCTATTAATCTATCCGTTTTCGTGTGAAAAGCCCCAATCTAACGAATATTCAGTCGTAAATTTCGAATTGTCTCATTTAAAAAACCACAAACAGAAATGTTATGTAGAGGCATTGGTCGTAAATCAAATCTCTTTTACGAAGTTACAGATTCTGGATGACGCATCATTTCGAAAACTTTGGGTTTCGAGAGAGGGGGAAGGAAATAAAATTCCGCAATTGCATTCGAAGGCTCCAGACATTCTAATTGGCGGCGGGTTATTTTGGAAACTGCAAAAAAATAAAAAGAAAATTAATCGTTCGTTGTTTGCTGTAAATACATTATTCGGATGGACACTCTCAGGGAACAATAATTCAGGAAACGATTCAGACAACTTAATTACTGGCGCCAGCGTGTTAAAGATTGAATGTGGTAACTCTTTTTGTTTACATGAAAACCATCCATGCATGAAAAAAAATGAATCATCCGATTCTACGGGTAATGATTTGCAAAGGTTATGGTCTATAGATTTTTTGGGAATAAATGATGATAAATTGATTTCTGCTTCCGATCAGGAAATAATAAATAAATTTGATAAACAGTTAGAATATAAACAGGGTCATTATGTTACTCATTTATTATGGAATGATCATGGTATTGACAAATTTGAGAATAATTTTGAAAACGCTAAACGCCAATTCAATTATTTGAGAAAAAGATTAAAGGCGGATAAATGGATTTTCGAGCAATATAGGCAGATAATCACAGAACAAAAACAATTGGGTATCGTTGAAGACTGCGGTCGTACAAAAAAGGAGTATTTCGCTCCACATAGAGAAATTGTAAGACGGGAAAAACAAACATCAAAGGTACGAATTGTTTTTAATTGTTCCAGTAGAGTATCGGAGTGTAAATCTCTAAATGATTGTCTCGTAAAAGGGCCATGTCTTACACCTCCAATTTTGGATGTAATTAATAGATTTCGAATGTTTAAGATTGCGTTTTGCGCAGATATTGAAAAGGCGTTTTTAATGATAGAAATCTCAGAACCCGATAGAAATTTTCTAAAGTTTTTATGGTTTGACGAGGATACCGAGAATTATAAAATAATGCGAATGACCAGAGCTACATTTGGTTGTACAACTTCTCCTTTCTTTTTAACGGCAACAATTAAGAAACACATTAAGGAATATAAGGAAATTTATCCGGATAGTTATGAAATGTTAAATTCAGCTCTGTTTGTGGACGATTTGCTTTATGGCTCAGACACCGCAAACGGTGCCTATGAATTAACTTCTACTGCGGTAAATATTTTAGCAAAGGCTGGAATGAAATTAAGAAAGTTTAGTACGAATTCACAGAAATTAAAGAACATGTGGGATAAAAATGATTGTTTTTCGGAGGTAAATAATGAAAATGTAATAAATATTCTTGGATTGGTGTGGGATAAAGATAGTGATAAATTAGGATTAGCTTTGAAATCTATAGTTGAAAATTTGGATATATCGCTATGTACGAAAAGATATGTATTACATACAGCTGCAAAATTTTTTGATCCTATTGGGATTATATCTCCCTTTTTAATTAGGGTAAAGTGTTTTCTTCAAAGAATGTGGGAAAGAGGTATGGATTGGGATCACGAATTGCCGGATGATCTTAAGGGAATTTGGATAAAGTGGTGTAACGAAATTAAGGATTTATTAGAAATTCGAATAGATAGATGCTATTTCACGTATGTTGATTTGAAAAATTCGCGTGTAGAACTACATATTTTTTCAGATGCTTCACCACTTGCATATGGTTGCGTTGCATATTTTCGGGTTATCAGTAATGATAAAAAATGTTATGTAAGTATGATTATGTCAAAGGCTAGAGTTGCGCCGCTAAAGAAACTAACATTACCAAGATTGGAGTTAATGGGAGCGGTGATAGCAGCTAGAGTAGCGAAATATATTTGTGATATATTTAAGGAAATTAACATCGAGAAATTTTATTGGACAGATTCTACTATTGTTTTACACTGGGTGAAGGGATCGGCGAAACAATGGAAACCCTTTGTTAAAAATAGAGTAGTTGAAATTCAGGAATTGTCAGTACCCGAAAATTGGTCATATTGTAATACAAAGGATGATCCCGCAGATTTAGTTACTCGTGGTATTAGCGCAAATGCGTTAGTTAATAATGATTTTTGGTTTAAAGGTCCAAAATGGTTATCTGAGATAAATGGTAAAGGTAATGATATTGGGGAAAAGGTAAACACGCAATATATTACCGAAGAAAAAAGGAAAACACCTGAGAAAATAATTCAGTTTAAAATCTGTATAGAAACAGTTGAACCAATATTGGATCTAGAAAAATATAGTAACATTTTAAGAGTCCTCAGAATTACGGCATGGATAAAGAGATTTCTTAACAACGCGAATCCTAAAAACGAGAAAGTTAGCGGTCCATTATCGGCAGAAGAAATTGGTAATGCGCAAACAATATGGGTTAAATATACACAGAAAATTAGTTTTCCGAATGAATTAAACTGTTTGGTAAATGGGGAACCTATTTCTAAAAATTCAAATTTAATTGAGTTTTCACCATTTTTGGATTCTGAAGGAATAATGCGCATCGGAGGAAGGCTTCAGAAATCAAATTATTCTTTTAACGAAAAACACCCGATCCTGTTGCCTTCAAAGGGTAAATTAATTGATTTGTTAATAAAAAATGCGCATGAAAAAGTTTTTCATTTTGGCATTAATGATACATTAGTACAATTACGGGAGGAATTTTGGGTAATCAAGGGCAGACAGGCAGTAAAAAGCGTATTAAGAAGATGCAGAATTTGCATAAAATTTAATTCTAGAGCTGGAGCCCAGATATCAGCTCCGTTACCTGCAGATCGTATCAATGAACAAAAGCCATTTGCAGTGATAGGCCTTGATTTTGCAGGCCCTTTATACATCCGAAATACGGATAGCAAAATATATATATTATTGTGCACATGCGCAATCACAAGAGCAGTGCACCTAGAATTGGTAGAGAACCTTTCTACAGAAACATTTTATTGGCCTTCAGAAGAATAGTAGCAAGGCGGGGTCTTTGCCATACGGTTTACTCCGACAACGCACGAACCTTTCATCGAGCTGATATTGAGTTAAGGCACATCTGGAAAATAATCACCCATCCCGACGTTAAAGATTACTATAGTAGTAATAAAATAAAATGGAAGTTTATCATGGAAATGTCCCCATGGTGGGGAGGCTTCTATGAACGACTTGTGCGATCTGTAAAAACTGCCTTAAGAAAGGTGGTTGGCAAAACCACTTTAACACACACACAACTACATACAGTTATATGTGAAATTGAAGGGTCAATTAATTCCCGACCCATTACATATACATATGCAGACTCAGGAGAACCTTCCCCAATTACGCCAGCACACTTCTTGGTAGGTCAGCGACTTACTACCTTACCTATCGTGCATATGAAACCACATGAGCTTCCTGGAACTTCGGCAACATATATCAAACGTTTTAATCAAAAGGAAAGAATATTGGACCAGTTCTGGTCAAGGTGGAAGAAGGAATACCTTCTACAGCTTAAAAACGCCATGACAAGTCGACACTCCAGTATTCGTGAATATACTCCAAATGATATTGTGTTAATCCACGATTCCAAATTGCCACGGCACTTGTGGAAATTGGGAGTAATAACACAAGTGTTTCCTGGTAGAGATGGAAAGGTTAGATCTTGTGAGATAAAAACCTCTACAGGAACATTGAGACGTCCTTTCCAGTTGATTTATCCAGTTGAAATTTTTGAAAAAGACTAAACAAACTTTAAAAAACTTTCATTTAAACTATGACATTTGTGTGAACTTACAATTTGAAATATATTAGATAAAGAAATGTCAGATATAATTACAATGGGAAAATGAACATAAAGTTAATGTTCATCCGGGGGCCAATGTGTTGTTTATTGGTCTAATCTAAACCTGTAGATGGCGCTGCGCGCCGATATTAATGTTCTGTTTCTTCTTTTCTCTTTAGTGTGTGTTCTTCATGTTCGTTTATGTTGTATGTAATAAATGTGTGTAGCCGTAATTTGCTCTCCTATTTTTTTTGAATTATGTCTTGAATTCAACTCCAATGAATAGACAGGAATCTACAGAGGCCGGCAGTCCCCACGAATCTGGACCGATAAGGTAAGATATTTACCTTATTTAAATATATATTCTGAAATGTTTATTAATCATTATATATGAAGGATATATCTGAAATGAGTCGCCAAAGTAGCGACGTATGTGCTTGAATGATGATTTTTATAAAGTCGTTAAGAATTTTAGCGACAAATACAATTATTGTGATGATAATTTAAACTTGTTATGTATCAATTACAGTTATAACCCTCATATTAAAGCTAAAATAGTTATTTAAATCTTTAAATGTTATATAGTAGTGTTAATAATTTGTAATAAAATTGTTACAATATACTTCAATCGAAATAACTTGGCAGTATGAAATGCATAGAATCAAAAATAAAGAAATAATTGAAGTACAGTATTTGTTTTTCTTTCTTTATATATATATAATATAGCCGTAGGGGCCTGTGCTTCTTCTTCTAGTTACCATTTATTTATTTCTGTTATACTTGTTTCATATTTGTTATGTATGATCTTATGTATCAGGCTCCTTATAAAGCTCATTAACTTTTCAATATATATTGCTTTATATAAAGTTTCATTTCCATGTATAATTGTTTAAAGACTAAAGTATGAGTACTATGGATTAATTCATATTTCATTTGGATCCTAAATATATATTTTTAAATTTATAGATAATTTTGGCAACTGTTCATTTGTTTCTCTTGCATTCTACAGTTATATTGCATCATAAATAGGCATATATTTTTTAATGACGGGGGTGCAGGGTGTGGTATAAAAAATTATTTTGTTTTTATTATTTTGCAATGCACTTTTTGTTTACACATCGCTATTTAATACCGTCATTTGTTACAGAGTCTTTATAAAATTTGAAATTAGAAAACAAAATTAGTGGTTTACCACGTTTGCTGTAAATTAATTCCATAATAGCATAATTTACAATCTAGCAGCATGAACACAATAAAATATAAACGCTTATAGGAATGAAATCATAAGCTAAACAAGATTTTAAAACTGTTAACTCCATTCAATTTTCTATACAAAGTGTCACGTGTTTCTTATAGATAAATAGCTCTAATCCCTTTGAGAAGCATGTCTTGAACAAAAAGTGGAGGGGAAGAGATGGGGAAAGATATGTGGGGGAACTCACCGGCGCAATCGACCTGTAAGGGAAAAACCAAATTTCTCTCACCCCCTTTAAATCAGGGGAAACGACCAGGCCCCCAAAAAAAAAATTATATTTATCTAAATCATTTATTTTTTATTGATAGTACGTAATAATTTCAACAAGTGTAAGATTTTATTCAAATCTAACGATTATATGGATTCATAATAATATAAATCAAAACAGAATTTGAAAATAAGTGGCCCAAGGATGTATGTCATATTTCCCTTGCTTTAAAAAAAAAAGGCACATTGCCACTTTGATAAAATTATCGATTTTTTCTAGTTCCGGGATAATCACGTCGCAAAATACAATAAATTTCTTGTAAATAAGGTGTTTACATTTGAGCTATCATCGTAATTATTACCATGTTTTTATTAACTTCGATTCTTGTTTGTTTGTTTGTCCGGTACAAATCTTGCAATCTATTTTTAACTAACTTCCCTACTAGCTAGACATTTGAAACTTTCACAGTAGCTCAGAACCCGGTGATAACACAATACTTCGAAGTCCGATTTTCGAATTTTAGATTAGTTTTTTTTTTTTTTTTTTTTAATTAATTAAAATATGAAAATAATGAGCTCTTAATAGCAATGAAATAGCCATTAAAATATTAGCTATAATTTAATTGTTGCCAAAAAAAATTATGAGTTCATTTTCTTTCGACATAAAAATAAATACACTTAATTCAACGTGAATGTTAAAAAATTATAAAAAGTTAAATTATGCATCTCGCAAAAATTGACGTCATTATCACTTTAATAAATTTATACACGTTGATAAGTGCTAATGCAGTTCACGATACTAATATACGTTGTTCTAAAAGGAGTAATATTTTATTTTTAAAAACAACTCTTTTTTTTTTTTTTTTTTTTCACTGTTATTATTATTATTTTACTGAACTGAGTCCGCGTGATTAAATATTGCTTAAATATCATTTTTTATCCTCGCGTATTTTATTAATGATTCACCAGAAATTTTAAAAACATGGTATATAAAAAGTTTTTTTTTTTTTTTTTTATCTTATAATTATTTATAGGGTAATTTCATGGCTGAGAAAAATGTTAAGTCGCACAGAAACGTAAGATTTCAGACCACTATTATTGTACACAAACCTTTATCGAATATTTACAGCAGTTTTTTTTTTAATTATTATTATTATTATTATTATTATTATTATTATTAAATAAGTTGGTGGTTATTGTTAGAAATTATTGGTAGAAGCAGCTGACACAAAGGTATTTACATAAAATTGCATGGAATTTACATGGAATTCCGTTTACATGAAATTACCCTATAGTATCTTCATAACATAAGAACATATTTAAAACTAGTACGTTGTGGCCACCACATGACTTTCTTCTATATTTTCCTATACAAATTCACTCAGTAAAAATAACTTATTAAAATTATTATTTAAAAAATTATCTTCCATGATAATGCACACGATTTCCATATTAGAGAAGTAGTATAACACTAATTATCCAAAAAACAGTTCATTTTATTCTCAATATGTATTACATAAAAAAAAAAAAAAAAAAAAAAAAAAAAAAAAAATGTTAAAAATGAAAAAAAAAAAAAAAATGATAATTTTAGTTTAAATTATCGCAGATCGATGGTTCAACCATTCGTTTTAAAGGTATTAACGAGCTCTTTTGAAGGATACCCATCATGAAAATTTACTCCCATCGAGGGGGGGGGGGCGAGGCTCCTGCATACATTTTTTTTTTTTTTTCCAGTTGACTATCTCTATTACAAATAATTCTTTTTAATTTAATAATGATTAATAAAAAATAATTCTCTTTATGCACATTTATACAAAATGTTGTCCTGTTCCCCCATGTTAAAAATTTAGGAAAAGCGGGATGGCAACGCAAGCTGTTGGACAATTTTTACCAAAAGTTGACAGGCACTAATTTATGTCAATGTGTAACTATATAGCAATTTGTATGAAATTCTGTACAGTAGTACCTGAGATATAGTTGCCACAAAATTTTGTCACATACACACAGATAGACATTTTCTAAAAATGGTCAAATCATGTTCTACAGCTCTCAAAACGTGTAAATCCATCAAAAATCCGAGGTCGAAAATTTTTACGAATCCAATACTTTCTTCTATTGAATATAGAAGAAAGTAATAACTGTTAATTAAAAGTATAATTTAAACTTTTTACATTTATCTGTATACATGCATGCAACCAAAATAGACTTTATCAAAGCTGTAGATAAAAAAACATTTTCTCCGAAAAAAAAAAAAAAAAAAATAGTAGGGTGTAGCCATCACAAAACTTTCTTCTATATAATTGTATATGTTATAGCCAATTGCTGTTTAATATTAAAAAAAAAAAAAAAAAAAAAAAAAAAACTTAATAATAGCTTCTCACAATAAATACTTTACATGTGAAGTCGGATGCAATTTTCATCAATAGATGCTGAGATGTAGTAACTGGCAAAAATCACATATATTAAGTAATAGCAGCGCGACCTGTTGGCCGATATATACCCAAATTAAGACAACATTCGTTTTCATAATGGTTATCTCATATATAAAGTTTGATACATTTATCTGTCATAGAAGTTGAGATTTAGCCTTTCTATTCATGGGATAAATTTCAGCACAACAGCGCTACCTGTCAGCCTAAATGTACTCAAATTTAACCAGCATTGTGTTTCATAATATCCTTATCACATACCAAGTTTTGTGCAATTATAAGCAATAGAATCTGAGCTACAACCTTCCCGTTCACGGGAGAAATCTGCAGTATATAGCAGCGCAGTGCTCTCTGTTGAGCGATTTACATCAAATGTTGAATGACAATTATTTTTGTTAAGTTGCAACTACATATAAATTTATACGTAATTCTCTGCAGTATTTTCCTAGCTATAGTTGAAATAAAATTTTATCACGCACAGAGAGACAGACAGACGGACAGGCAGAGATTTTCTAAAAATAGTCATATCGTGTTCTGGACTTCTCAAAACGTGTAAATCAATCAAAAAAAAAAAAAAAAAAAAAAAAAAAAGCCAAAAATTTATACGAATCCAGTACTTTTTTCGATTAAATATAGAAGAAAGTAATAATTATAGTTGATTCAATTGATATTATTCCCTTTTCGTGTAAATGTATATTTATGTATAAGAATTGTTTTGTTAAGAGACGTGACTAACCTTTTAAAAAGACAACCCTTTACTAAATTGAATATTCGATATGCTTATTCGTTTCGCCTATTAATCAATGCTGTTAAAGATACCAATAAGAATTAAACGAATATCAATTACAAACAAAATGATAATTTCAACTCATCAAACATAATAACAACGTCGGATAACTCCAGAATATGTTCCCAGAAGTAACATTTTGCCCACACCTCAACTCAACTTTATTCAGAAAAAATCCGTACGATTACAATTATCATCGCCATTTAAACTATCGATACTTCCATCACTATTAACAAGACGCGTGTTGGGTCTTTTCTGTATGTCATCGTATTCTCTATTCATTCATTTTTTTCCTCTACTTCATGATATACATATATATTTTATTTTTTTTATTCCTTATAAGCATTGAACGCTTGCGTTTGGCGCATCGTTTTTCATTTTAGCAAAGAGGAGTTGTAGCGAATTCGAAAACGGGGAGGGGAAGGTCTCCACGCTCTAAAACAGGGGTGAAAGTTTTTTTGCGCAATAAAAAAAAAAAATACGACGGGGAGGGGGGAAACGGGGGTAAATTGGGATGTTCCTAGCAGCGGTGAGTCTGTGAAGTGGCCGATTGCCCGTAGGTGAATGCAGGCTGCAGTGTGTCTAAAGATAAGAAGGAATCAAGCTGGGTTGTCATATTTAGGCGGTTATCCCCTTTTTACATTTTTTTTTTTTTTTAATCTCGAATAACAAATTGCATGTTTAGTCAAATTTGTTAAAAAATATTTTATTTTTATAAATGGAATCCATTTTTTATTTTATTTTTAATTGTTTTTAGCAATCTTCGGTGGTTTTCTTTACTTTCTTGATTTGACGGTCTTTACAATATCAAAAAAGTTTTTTTTTTTTTTTTTTTTTTTTTTTTTTTTTTAAATAATTTTGAATTAGGAAATAAAAAGCGCGCCTGCAAAATGAAAAATAAAATAAAATAAGTTTTATAAATGGAGAATGTTTAAGTTCGTGGACTCAGTTTAATGATACAATAAGAAAAAATGATGACATTAATCTAATGAGATTATTATTATTATTATTTGTCCATTAATCGCATTAAAAGTAACATTAAAAGTAATATTTAAAATGGTGCTGATACAATATACAAGCTAAAGGTAACCGAATAATTGCAAATGAAATAAAACAAACAAATTATTATTATTATTATTATTATTATTTAAACCTTGATAAATAAAACATTCGCCATTTAAAAGCTTTTTTTTTTTTTTTTTTTTTTTTCTTCTTCTTAATGATTCTTTGTGCGAAAAATCTTTATATAGTTCATAACCACTAGATTTTTATCGAATAATTTTAAAAGCTATTTATTTATTTTTATTTATTTATTATTATTACATATTATTATTATTATTTTTTTTCCAGTCTAATGTCCAAAAATTTCAAATTAAATTTCAAATGAATATGTGTTTTGGAAAGTTAATTAAAAAATACATTTAACGAAAATTTTTTCTAGAAATACGCAAACAATAAAAAAAAACTTTCGTTTAATGTGTTTTAGCATTATTTATTTATTTATTTATTTATTTTTAAGCATATTGTTCAATATGTTTAGAAATCTATTCGAGAATTAAGCAGAAATTGGTGCATCACATAGAATAGTAACTTTTTGATAAGAATGAATTTCGATCTTTTTTTTTCCCCCCTAAAAAATGAAATAAAATAAATAATAAGTAAGAGAAAGAATTGCAAAAGGAAAAACAACTAAAAATCAGAGATTGCGCGGGACCCCAGCTGAGTTTTGTAGAGCTCGGGAGAAAAACTCTGAAGATTTATTCGCAATATCCTACGTTGGAATTCAACTTTTTCTCGAGCACCCTTTTCAACCCCTCACCCCTCCTCTACCCCGTTCTACTTCCAAACGATTCTATAATAACCTTAAATACGTGACAGAAATAAAAACAGCCTCATAACAAAATGTTTTATTTTCGACTCCTACGTACATGGAATGAGAAATTCAATATTCAAGATAATAAAATGCAGAAAAAAGTATTAAATTTCCATTAAATATTTACATATTAATGGGAAATTTGGAGTCTATGCACCGTCAAAAACATTAACGAAACAAATCGTGAGGTAATTTCTGGTGTGAAATGGTTTTGTTCTGACCCATTAACTGCGAAATAGTATCGCCTGATGTGGTAAAAGACAACAAGGATATAATATATAGGCGTAAGCATTATCCGCCTGTAATGTTTGGAAATATCTCACAATGCATTTATAAATCTGTGGTCTCACATTTCACATTCAGTTAACTGAAATACCTGAAATACAATGATGAAAGTTGTAGTTAATATGCATAGCTAAGTCACGAAGTAAAGAAGTTCATTTTAAAATGTCTCGTATTTTTCACTAATTATTCTTTGATTTCGCATTGTTTTGTTGTTGTTGCTGTTTTTCTTTCTTTCTTTTAGCACCTCCTTATCATTGTATACAAAAAAAAAAAAATCATTTTTGATATATTTTCAGGAGTGGAAGGAAAGTAATTTAAATTTAAATTATGTAGCGTCATTCAGAATAGTTTAAAGTCAGTGAAAGTAATTCTATTGAATGTAAATTATTGTAAAGTGTGATAAAGATATAATATCCATAGAGGTTAAAAGGCGGGTAAGGGAAGAGGAGAGGTCTGGGACATAGATATAGTTAATATATATAGATCTATCATCCCTATGTTATCGACCAAAAAATTTTGATGCCGAAAAAAAGTTCTAAAATCAGCCATTAGAGAGTATTGAAAAAAGGAATAAAAAGAAAAATGAATTTGAAACTGTATCTAGAGTTTTTCATTCACCTTTAGTAGATAAGTAATCTACTAAAGATAGTATAGACAGAGTCCATATATTTTATTTACTAAATTATCCGTATGTATTCCTGTGTGTGATTTACTCGGGGAAAGGCAGCCATTACAGTGACTTTTCCGAAAAAAAAAATGCATCACTTTTTCCTTCTCGCTGACCAATCTGTGTCTTGTTACTATATCTATAGTCTGAGATTTTGTGTATTTATTTACAATAGCGACGAACAAAATGTAGCTCGCGAGCCAGTGGTGTAACTGGCTCCAGGCTTTCTGTCATGAGGGTGCCCTGTATAGAAACTTAAGTTTTAAGCACATAAATTTGGTGATATGGTTTTTTATTACATAACATTAAAAAAAAAAAAAATCAGTACATTTTACTTTTGCGAATCACTGCTACATAGTTATCACAAAAAATTTCCTACTTATGTAGCCATCTGGTAGTTAAATTGTTAGCGCTTTGACTTTCAGATTGCTAAGTGGCTCAGTGCCACCTAAGCTTCTTTTACTCCTAGCAATTAATACTGAGCATTGTTAGTTACAATTTAAGCACTAGTTTACTTAACCTAAATAGCTAGAAGAAGGCCTGTGATCAGTTTAGTATAGTAGGAAAAAAACACTACAGAGCAAGAAACTACAATTTCAGAAATACTGATTATATTTTTTTATTACATGTAATTTTAACATTTACACTTTCGGGAAATCATTGACACCCGGAATGTTCTTATAGTTTCAAGAGAATGGTTAGGTTATTATATAAATAATTTAAGATATCATCAAGTTTTTAGATCACCAACACCATACGAAAAAAAAAGGAGAAATTGGACTCACCCCGTTTTAGCAGTTGGGCGATGATACTTAAGGGCAGATCCATGGCCTTTTTGCACTCACACACACGACAAAAAAAATGAGTTTGTATTAATCCATGAGAAGGAGGGTCCGTGTCCTCTCGATTCACTCTATCTTCTCCGAATCTTCTTCTCTCTTATTTTCTTCCCATAAAAAAATCCTCCATTCCCCCCTTTTTTTTATATTTTCTTTTTCCCGCCTTCTTACTCTTTTTTCTTTTATTCCTTTTTCCAATCTTAACCAATGTGAAAGTATACCATTTTTATATTATTTTTTTCTTGATCCTCAATGGTCAATATTCCGTTTTTTATTGGTTTCTTTTTCCGCCCCCTTGAATTTTTAGTGGTCAGTCTTCTACCTTTTTTAAATCACGTACCCCTTCATCAAGAACCAAAATTACAGGGGATCTTTTTGCTCCAGGAAAAATAGTCAGGTGAATTTATCTGAACCTATCCCAACATTCTCAGGTGGCTAGAAAAATTCTCAGGTGGGCCATACGCGTGTGAATCCGCGATATACTCTTTATATAATAATATTTTATATCTTTTTGGGAAAAAAGGCTGTTGTGGGGGGTCTTGTTTTTATTTTATGGGTTTTTTTTATATATAGCCTGGGCAGTTTTCCTTTATCCATCAAGCGTTTTTGTAAATTCTCTAAACTTTTATAATTGGCATCTGAACTTTTATACAGAATGATGCTTTTTCTTCTAAAAGGAAATAGGTGGGTACCTTCAAGCATTTTTAGGTGTGTTTCATGTCTGACATACCGTTTTTATTCCCACACTATTTTTATTTTGTTTCGGTGCCTCCTAACATATATACACTCGACTTGCATAAAAAAAGAAAAATTTTAAAAAAGAAAAAAAATATTAAAAGTCCGGATTTTTTTTTTTTTTTTTTTTTTTTTTTTCAAAGCTTCTTCTAATAAAGAAAATTAAAAGTAAATTTAGATAAGTAAATAAAAATCGGGATGAATCCAATTGTTGAAATTTTTCTCCTTCCTCTTTTTTTTTTTTTTTTTTGTGTGTTGGTGATCTTGACATTATAGGTATAATTGAACCAGCAAGAAAATCATGTAATAATATTATGCTAAGATACTGGAAGTAAAAGGGTAAATAAATACAATAAATGATATACGAATATATAAGAAGCATAACATACATAGAAGCATAACATAAATGCACAATACTTAAACTAAAGAAAATAATACACACAGAGAGGACGGAAAAAATCATGCATAACATACATTTTTTTTTTTTTTTTTTTTTTTTTTACTAATAAAGTACAGAGAGAATGAATAAAAGTATTTTAGAGATACTAAATAATACTATTAAAACCCGAAATAATATTAAAATGACCTTAAATAATATGGAAAAAATCCATGCATACTGTATGAAAGTACGATAAATAAAGTCATGCATAACATACATTTTTTTTTTTTTTGGATAAGTTAATTTTAAACGAAAAAATAATTCACTAGTATATACTAAAGGGTTAGTCATGCACCTCTTTGTGTTATAAGAATATTTAGGAAGTCTAAATGAGAGGTGAAAAAAAAAAAAATGCGCGAAATGGAATATATAAGCATAAACATATAATGAAAGTAAGAAAATTGTTACATTTATAATAAATAATTAGGTTAGATGCCAATGTGAAATGAATACATCCCTAATACATACTTACACACATATATACCCATATATATATATATATATATATATATATATATTTTTTTTTTTTTTTTTTTTTTTTTATTAAACTCTTCGACAACAACATGTTACTAATGCCGAGAATATTGTAATGCAAATCCCCAGTATGATTATTATTGAGCTAATAAATTTTATGAAATGTAGGGATATATTCATTGCTGGCATGTTGAAAAAATTCATCCAATTGTTTGCAGTTTGTGCACTAGTGTGTACTGTATTGTTCGTGATTATACTCATTAATTCAATTGATGGCTCCTCCAGGCAAAAGTCTAGCACTTTGCACTGCATAATTTCTTTGGATCGTAGGCATAGTTTTTCTTTGTAGCATTTTTGCTTTCCTGAGAATTTTATTGTGTGCTCTTGTGCCTCGGTTTGTAATAAAAGGGCCTTTGTGTGTAGATCTATAGTTTGGAAAGTGATAATTGCAAGCCCTGCTTGACATGTGCTGAATGCTTGGATTTGCAGGCGCGCAAGAATGGCACATTTATAGCACCCTCTAACTTCAAAAGGTGCTTCTGTAATTTTAGGGCACACCGTATTTACTTGAGTTTGTATTTTGTAATCTTTAAAGAATAGTTGTATTCGTACAGGACTTGACATAAGTAACGTAGAGGTGAGTTTGCCTTCCTTTACTTGGAATAGATGTAAGTGTCGCTCTATTGGAAGTGCAAATTCTTGCGTGTCTTTGAGTTTAATTAACGGGTCAGTGCTAGAACTACATCTCAAGGTGTCTTCGAAAAAGTCACACGATGTAATGTCCTTATCAAAGATAAAGTCCTTTGTGTAAGAACTATTAGCCTGGATGCTACCTATTGTTCCTGCCTTCGGGCGATTTTTCTCCGATGTAGTGACTAAGTACGCCTCTTGTGGGTTTCCTACCCTTTGCACAAAGGATTCGCTAATGAAGACTTGGGGTTGATTATAGGCTCCGAGCAGAGACACTTTAATTCCATTTTTCGTATAAACACTCCCAGTAAGTGATATATATGATTGTGTTTGATTCTCGAGATGAGTTAGAGAAATATGATATGAGCATTGTTGACCCGTGATCTTTGATACCTCATAACTGTTTATGAGCTCTGGTTCAAACCAAATTCGATAAAAGTTGCACGCTGGTCTGGTTAGTATCGTACACCCGGTTCCCAGGCCGCCAGCTACACAGTTTGAGATCCCTGGGTATTCTTTGCTATCCGGAGTTTCTGCTTCAAAATTGAGTCCTGATTTTCCGAGCTTTTCTCTTAAACAGTGAACGCCTTGGCCGCAATACTCATTATATATACAGGAGATCTGGGAAATCTGTTTTTGTCGGACTGGAAAAGTGAAATATTGTCTTGTTGTGGAAAATGAACACTTCACTGCTTGGAGTTTTATTTTCATTGAAAAAAGTGATTGGTCTTGTTTATCAAGAAAATAAATGCATGATTCAGAATCAATCGTCGGGAGTGTGATTTCCGCTGTGGTGTGTAATTTACACACGGTTAAACCGTCCGAAGACTCTTGGCACGCACGCAGTTCAGACTGTATTACTGCCTGAGTGTTACAGTCTGAAAGGACTGGTGATATCATTAAACACAAGGATATGATGACAAGGTGTGAAAAGGGAATTTGTGCAGCTTGTTCACCATGGTGTTCTAAGAATTGATACATTGTGACTATTATTTGATTAATAGTTGAGCCACAATAAGATCCGAGCAGCAATGAAAAACGAGCACAGATTTTTAATACTCTCAATAAGGTCCAAATGAGTATCAGCAAACATTGTAATATGTACAGAAATGCTTTCAAAAGGGTTTTTAAACACCATACAAAACCCATGAGAATTAAAATTAATGATATGTAAATAGAATATGTTACGTAACTTGGATAACATTTTAGGTATTTTACAACTTTGATACACATGTAACAATGTCTTTGTTGACAAATTTGTTTTCCTGTAATATGTACTAATCCTGAGACTGTATGCCCTTTCATATTAATGTATGTGATCTGAATCGTTGTCTTAAAGGCTAAGATTTCGTATGGCAATTCTATTGTGAGATCCTGTGGTACGGTATAGATGGCCTCAAAGTCAGTCGTTTTGATGATAACCTTTCCGTTTTCGGGTAAAATAAGTAACGGATCATTGAAAGTTATTGATAGGTTGTGGTTGGAAAAAACTGCAGTTTCACTTTCCAGGAGGTGCCTTGAGTGGAAGGCTTTCTTTCTCGGAAATGATTTTTTGAAGAAACATGTCTGAAAAGTGATTAGCTTAGGGTTCAGAATCTCTTTTTCCTCAGCGATATGTATAAGTACTGTTTCCTTTGAAGTATTGTCGGAGTTGTTAACTTGTTGCAGAATGAATGATTTTGGCTCTAGGAGTTCATCCTCTGATAATATCAGAGTTTTCGATGAAACAATGCAGTTTGAGCATTTTTGATAGATGCAAGCAGAAGGGGGAAGCATGATCTGCTTCACAGCTGATTTAGTGAGTTCCATGCATATGTATTGATTTTCTTTGAATTCACAATGTTGGACGTGGCTGTGTCGGTAGGGCATTACTGAGTGTAGTAGAAATAAACAAATGAGTCCTAAAGAAAGGAAATGAGACCAATTACCCTTCATATAATGTGGTGATCTAGTTCATTTTATTTTATTTAGTTTTTATTTTATTTATTTATTTTATTTATTTATTTATTTTTTTATTTTTTTTTTTTTTTTTTTTGAGAAAATGCATTGAAAAGGTGAGATAATTGATTTAAGAATTTTAGACTGTCCTTCTCTCTTTCCTCTTTTTTTTTTTTTTTTTTTTTATTTATTTATTTATTTATTTATTTATTTATTTATTTTTTTTTTTTTTGCCAAAAGGGAAAGAAAATGAAAAGGAAGGAACGAAGAAAAAAAAAGAAAAGAAAATTTAATCCAATTTCTCACTAAGCTTTTGTAAAAATGCAATTGGGGCAGGAGTTTCTTCATTGTAATTATGAGGGGTTTCTGTTAAAGAAAGTGTCCATTTGAAAATTCTATCCGCTAAGTTAGGGGCTTGTTCAGTGGAAACCGCAGAAATGCTACTATTGTGTGAGTGTGACAAAGATCTTAAGGGATATCTGTGAATGTGGGAGGGAGGAGGTTCTGTCGTGCTATTTTCCAAATGCTCAATGTGATATATTTCCGTAGAGTCAGATTTACACGGAGAAGGAATTGCATTTTCCTTAGGCACAATAACACTCGTTTCGCTAGACATACAGTCATTTGAAGTTTGTGAAGAAGTGTCCTGCATTGAGAGTAAGTAATATGGGAGACTTTCACTTGATTCATCTCCGAAAGTCGCATAAGGTTTTTCATCGTACTTGGGAAGGGCCAGTGGCGGTTTGTTTTCATGCTCTTTTACTATATACGTAGAATAATCAAGTAGAGGGTTTCTTTCCGTATAAGGAATTAACCTCAGGGTATTAACTTTGATCGGTTTTGCTTTTGGATCATTTATGTGTATTACCGTGATTAGGACTCTATTGTGAATTTCGAGAACTCGATATGGTCCACTGAACTGTCTTTTCTTAGGGAGCTGAGAATGTCTGTCACATTCTGGAGTATAAAGGAAAGTTAAATCGCCTACTTTAAAGTCTCTGTATTTTGCTTTTTTGTGTTGATAGCTCTCTTGTTTCTCTGCATTCTCAATTAAAGATTTTTGAACGTCTTTAAAAATTTTTTGATATTGTATAGTTTTATTAGTTATGAAATCACGGTAGTTAGTAGGGGTCGTTTTTATATCTTCCGATAGAATGTCCGTGGGAATTGTAGTGTCATAAGATAAATGTAAGAAAGAAGGTTTTTCATTTATAGTTGAATGAATTGTGGAGTTATAAAATAATTCATAAAAATTAATATATTCATCCCATTGTTTTGTATCTTGCGCGAAAATAGAGAGAGATTTTTTTATATTCGGATTAATTCTCTCACACGCGCCATTGCTCATGGGATGCAGTGGTGTGGTATTAATTTTACTGACGCCTAATTTTTGGCGTAGAATTCGAAAAACTTCACTCATATATGATGATCCTTTATCGGAATATAGGTATCTAGGGAAACCAAAAGTACACGCATAATCCAAAAATTTATTTGCAACTGTGTTTGCGGACTGGTCCGGAATTGCAAACATTTTTACAAATTTTGTGAATTTGTCAACAAAAGTTATGATGTAGGAATTTCCTTTATTGGTTGTGGGGAATTTTCCTAAAAAATCCGTAGATACAAATTGCATAGGTGCAGAAGGGATGAAATTTCGTTGTATAGGAACGGGAGCAAATCTATTGGGTGATTTAAATGATATGCATTGTTTGCATGTGCTTGCAAAATGTTTAGTGTCAGCATATAAGCCTTCCCAGTAGTATTTCTCTCTAATGGCATTGTATGTTTTTATATGTCCAAAATGCGGTGAATGTTTAATGGTGAGAATGTGTGGTTTGAATATATCGGGGATAACAATTTGCTGAACCTTTTGCGTTCCTCGAAGTCGAGGAATATAAGCCGTGTGCATTAATAAGTTGTTTTTTATCCAATATTCATTTTTGTTTGATGATGGCTGATTTTGTAACTGATTTATTAATTTTGACAACTTAGTGTCTTTAAGTTGAGCTTCCTTAATGTCTTCGATGGTAGGTAAATCAATTTGAATAGTATTTATAAAATGGTTATCTAATTGTGTATTCTGCGCCATTTCCGATGTTAAGTTTTTGTGTGGAAAATGCGCTTTTGTGTAAAATAGGATATACGGCTTCTGCTGTAGTACTTCATTTAAGTCTACTCTTTTGACAATAGAATCGTCCATTTTAAACCAATGATCATTCGGATCCTTAACGTATGCGTAATAATGCCCTGAGTTGGGAGAAATCCCATCATGTACAACTATAGCATTTAAATTATAAAAATTCTGAGTGTAATTGTTCTGTGACATATATGGTGCAATATCTAATTTATTTGGAAAATTTATGTATTGATCTAATTTTTCTACTGATTTAGTGGTTGGATTAAACCTAAATCTATTAAGCTGAAAAGTGAGTGCGGGTGGCGCTTGAAGAATTTTCGTTTGTTTAGTGATTTGTTGATACAGACAACATTGAGGGCAGAATATGCAATTGTCTTCTGATAAATTTTCAATATTCGTTAATTCCCTGAGTGAGTCTTCTAACGAAAACGTATGTTGAGTAATGTTACATGCTATATCTAAAAACTTTTGTGAGTTAGAAAATGTTCGATTGCATTTTACGCACATAAAATCTGAATTAATGGTTCCTGCAAATGTTTGGTCAATAACCGTCTTATTGTTTTCCTTATGGCCGTATTCACCATTAACTTCAACTCCCGGTTAAACGCAAAAAATTGAAAAACGTCTAAAGGCAGGGTACAGCTTTCCAGCAAAATTTGTCACGCTGTTTCTGCCATCTAGCGTCGAGGATTTCATATAATCTTTGATTGGTTATTTTCACCTAAAAAATCTGAAAACAACTATACCGCTAGGTGGCAGAAACAACACGGCAAAATTTGCACCCTGCCTTTATACTCTTTTCAAATTTTCATCTTCAACCGTGAGTTGAAGTTATTGGTGAATAACAGCCTTAGTGGCTGAACCCTGTTCAGTGTTATGCATTATGCATGCAGAATGCAATTTGTCTAGAAAATACCTAAGATATTCATGTGCGTCGCCCTGTACACCATATTGGAAATGCGGCGCTATCAAATGTAGACAGTTATGCATGTTTACCGGATCAATCACATGATGACTTTTTTCTTTGACTATGTTTACATGTAATTTGAATTTACAAAGTAAGCAGTTATGAAAGTCATTACATGGTACATGATAATTAATGTCAAAGATTTTATTTACTAGTGGAGCACAGTAAGTCAAGCATTGCAAAATACTATTCATGAAGCAAGTGTTTCCCTTGTTCAGTAAACCTGGTCCTATTTTATTTTCCGTATTATAGTTCATGTTTGCATAGTGAATTTGATTTATCTGAACAGTATGTGAATTTTGATTTCTAGGTTTAGGTAAGTTTTTCTTTAGAGTATTCAAATGTGAATTTTCCTGTTTGGAATTTTGATTTTGTGAATTAGTAAGTAAATTCTCGTTTGAGCTCTCCGCAAAAAAGTCTCTAGATAAAATATCTGCTATTTGATTGTCTTTAGTGGAGATATGTTCAAAGACATAATTATAGTCAAATAAGAATGCAAACCAGCGTGTAATTCGATTTCCTGGCGATTCGAGTTTTGATAATTTTGTAATAGCTGCATTATCACAACGTATAGTAAATTTCCTACCATATAAATAATATTTAAAGCTTTTGATGGCTTCTACTATAGAAAGAAGTTCCTTTTCCATAATTGTATAATGAAGTTGCGCGTTATTTAATTTCTTTGAAAAGTACGCTATGGGATGAATAATGCCATGTTTGTCTTTTTGACCTAAGCATGCACCTAAAGCGGAGTCACTGCTATCTGTGGAGAGAATAAAGGGTTTGTCAAAATCGGGGTGTACTAAGATAGGGGGTTCGGAAAGTTTCTGTTTTAGAATGTCAAAAGAACGCTGGGCAGCGGGAGTCCAAAGAAAGCGCTGTTTCTTTTTAGTGAGGTCTGTGAGTGGTATTGTTAATTCTGAAAAGTTTTTAATAAATCGTCTGTAATATCCTAAGACTCCAATTAAACGTCTAACTTTACGAACGGTATTGGGGATTGGAAATTGCGTAATTTTTTTTATATTGTCATCCACTGGTCGAATATCAAATGCTGTAAGTTTGTGACCTAGAAAATTTATTTCTGGTAAGAGAAAACAGCATTTCGCGGGATTTATAGTAAGTCCAAAGAGCCTGATTCTTTCGAAAAGTTGCCTCAATTTATAAATCATGTCATCTACACTTTCAGATCCTATACAAAAATCATCAATGAAATTTGATATTTTTAAATTTGATATTGGGGCTAAGAGTTTATCTGAGAGTTGACTGAAACATTCACTGGAGGCATTTAATCCCTGAGGAAGTACTGTGTATCTGAAACTACCATATGGGGAATTAAAAGTTGTCATATCTCTGTCCTCTGGTTTTAAAGGAATCTGCCAAAATGATGAGGAAAGATCAAGAGATGTAAAATATTTCGAGCCTCGTAATTTTTCAAGTAAATGATGAATTATTGGCAGCTTATACCGGGGATATTTTAAATGCTTATTTAAAGCACGAAAATCATTGACAATTCTCCAATTTTGTTTGTTTGGTTCACCTACATTATTCCGTTTTCTTATCATTAAAAGTGGAAAACTGATGTGGCTATCTGATCTTTCTATGATGTTTGCTTGGAGCAAATCATCTAGTTGACGTTTTAATTCGTCCTGTAATGCGTGTGGGACTGGATAAGGACGTATAGATGGCAATTTTGAAATGTCTACGTGTAAAGTTGGTGTTATCATTTGTGTTCGACCTATGGTTTGGATTCGTTTGCTGAAAATATCAGCATATTCAAAAAGGAGAGATAAAAGTTTGTTTCTAGTATAAGTATCTACTATATGCGTTAAATTAAAGTCTGTCTCTTTTAATTCTTTCTTTCTTAATTCTGTAATTTGAGACATATCTCTATGTATTTTCTCTTCTGAAATTATACCTAGACGTGAGTTTTTATTCAAAGCTATTTGCTGGGTAGTTAAGTTAGAGATTAGTATTGATATATGTTTTTTGTCATTATCTATTGGTAAGGCTTCCGACATATTAATGTTCACATTATTAAGAATGCGTGTGAAATTTAAAGAATGTATTTGTTTTAGAGGTGTGTCAGTCTTTAAGAATATTCTACGAGTCTCTTTAGGTAATAAAATTTGTTTCGTCTCCAGTCTCGCAAAATTTTGAGGAATTGCATTATGTATCGGATGAGAATTTGCATCACGAATTTTTACGATGGTAGATCCGGATCGTAATGTGTCAGAATCTAGACAAATAATACATTTGTATAATTTTAATAGGTCATAACCAATAATCGCATTGTACTGAGTTGAGAGAGAATTTTGTACGACATAAAATTTATGTGTAATTTCTTTGTTACCTAAACGTATAGGAATTATGTAACATCCGACAATTTGCATATAGTTACCGGAAATGGATTTTATTTTTACATCAATATCACACGAAGTAATGGAAGAATGATGCTTTATTTTGTTAAAAATCTTATTTTCTAGAATCGAACAGGAAGCTCCTGTGTCTAGAAGGGATATTGCATAATAATCTACAAATAGAATATCTATTACTGGTAAATACTGGTGCTTGAAGTTGACAATAGGAGCATTTGTATTAATCATAAGCGTCGGTAATTGCTTGTTTAACCGAATATAATAATTATCCGGTCTTTTACAATTTGCAATAAATTCACTATTTTGGGAATTCAGGGTGTCCGACGCAAATTTTCCCCCCGAATTCCTTAATCGTTTAAAGGACGGTTGTTAGGAATTCTCTGAGAGTTGAATCTCCTTCTTTCGTTCGAGGGAATCGGGAGTGTAGAATGATTATAAGATACATTGCCTTGTTGTCGAGGGCGATAATAGCATCTGTCAGGAGTGTGATTTTGCCGTGAGCAATAGTTGCATGGTGGAAAATTTTGCCTCCGAAAATGTACAGAGGGTCTGAAATGAGGCTGTTGAACTCTCGGTTCGCTATTCATGTTCGTATACCGGCCGAAATTTTGTCTATTGTGATGTGGTTTAGAGAATGTATTTTGTCGAGATAATGATTTTACTCTCAATTCATCTATTTGCTTCGTGAGAGAAGCAATACTCTCTTCCGTTTTTTGAGAATGATAACTTAGAAGTTTTATTAAGGCGTCTTGGTCTGTAGTAGCATTAAGATTGGGATTGCCCGTTAAATTATTTATCGTATTAGGTGTTTGTTCTTGAGAGTCATTTGTCTGAAGTAATTCTACGAAACTTAATGCCTCTTTAAAAGATTGTGGATCTTTCATGAGAGTGGGTTTTTTAAATTCAGGCCTTAGGCCTTCTAAGAATTTTGAAAGTTTAGATTGCTCAAATAGAGCCTGTACATCGGGATTAGATATATTAAAATTTCCGAAAAATTTTTGGGTTACATCTGTAACTCTAGAGGCATACACTTTTGCTAATTCATTGGGCTCCATACGGCAATTTGCAAATTGATGTTGCCTGGCAGCTAAGCTCGATTTGGTATCAAAATACTCTAAAAATTTTGCTTTAAATTCCGGGTAGGATGTTTCCTGAGATAAATCAGGATTATTAATAATATGCGACAGCGCATCACCCCTAATTCGACTCTTTAAAATTAGCAATTTTTCAGGGTCAGTGCATTTTGCAATAGATAGGACTTGATCAACATTATCGATAAAGAACTTCGGGGTAACAGCACTTTGGTTGTCAAATTGTGGGATAATGCTGTGGAACCCCGCTAACTTAGCTACTAATGCCCCTGAATTATTTTGAGTGTTGTTGTGTTCACCGGAAGTTGGAGTGTCCGGCATTTTGAATTTTCAAATGGACAGGTAAATAGTATACAAAATTTCTATAGTAAAATTTTAGTAAGGAATTGGGAGTGGAGACTCAATGAATTGGATTAAATTATAAAAATTCTATTAACACTAGACTAAATAAAGAATTCTTACATACACAAATAAAATCACAATAAAGTAAAAACAGATTTTTTTTTTTTTTTTTTTTTTTTTTTTTTTTTATATAACCTGGAATTTAGTAAACTGGTAGAAAATTTGTTTACAGTACCCCCCGTTATTTAAATGACAATGAAAAAGGAGTAACGTTAAAAGCTAGTTAATGTTAACACATTATTTAAGAAATGTTAATAAATTTATGATAAATGGGAAAATAATTAGCAACCAGCAAGGATCAAATTCACGAATTGAAAGAGATTTGAAATAAGTAGTAACGTTAAATTGGAAAGTACAAACATAAAGTAAAGTTAGAATAAAATATGTAACATTCGTTATGAAAATAGATAAGTACTAATATGAAGGGAAAATTAGAATATTAATAGAGATTAAAAAAAAGAAAACAACTAATCTTTGATAATTAATAATATAGATTCAAAAGAATGCAAGATACAAAGGCAACTAAAGAAAATGAAAGTTTAAATGCAAATTGTTATTAAAATATTCCCAAAATAAATTCCGGAAAATGTTGTAACAACAGAAAAATAGATGCAATAACACTAAAAAAAAAAGAAACAGAAGGAAATATTGTAACTAGCAAATGAATTATTTTTAGCCAAGTACTGGGATAAAATAGAAATATCTATATTTCTTTTAATCAATGGTAGCAGATAACTAAGTTTTTTTTAAAACACATATTACTTTCAAGTTTTTTTTGCATCATTACCATACCTCAAGTATTTAAATAAAAATATTTTACCAATATACAAATAATTCAATGAGTAACAGTTTTTTTTTTTTTTTTTTTTTTTTTTTTTTTTTTTTTATTGCATTAAAAAAAAAAGAGAAAATCAGCAGCTTTAGGTTTTTGGAAAAAATTTAATTTACTATTTCTTTCCCGAAATATTTACTTTTTTTTTTGTTTAATGTCTATAAATGCATTTGTTGCATCTAAATATCATTGCTTATTATTTATTTATTTTAATTTTAATTAATTAATTAATTTAATTTATAATTTGCTCCTAATTGATAATTTATTTATTAAAGTTTCATGCTCTGTATTATATTTATTGTATATATATATATATAATAAAGTTTTAAAATTTCTAATTATTACCTAATATTAATTTAAGTATGTTCGTAAATGGTCACGCACCATTTTGCTAAGTGGCTCAGTGCCACCTAAGCTTCTTTTACTCCTAGCAATTAATACTGAGCATTGTTAGTTACAATTTAAGCACTAGTTTACTTAACCTAAATAGCTAGAAGAAGGCCTGTGATCAGTTTAGTATAGTAGGAAAAAAACACTACAGAGCAAGAAACTACAATTTCAGAAATACTGATTATATTTTTTTATTACATGTAATTTTAACATTTACACTTTCGGGAAATCATTGACACCCGGAATGTTCTTATAGTTTCAAGAGAATGGTTAGGTTATTATATAAATAATTTAAGATATCATCAAGTTTTTAGATCACCAACACCATACGAAAAAAAAAGGAGAAATTGGACTCACCCCGTTTTAGCAGTTGGGCGATGATACTTAAGGGCAGATCCATGGCCTTTTTGCACTCACACACACGACAAAAAAAATGAGTTTGTATTAATCCATGAGAAGGAGGGTCCGTGTCCTCTCGATTCACTCTATCTTCTCCGAATCTTCTTCTCTCTTATTTTCTTCCCATAAAAAAATCCTCCATTCCCCCCTTTTTTTTATATTTTCTTTTTCCCGCCTTCTTACTCTTTTTTCTTTTATTCCTTTTTCCAATCTTAACCAATGTGAAAGTATACCATTTTTATATTATTTTTTTCTTGATCCTCAATGGTCAATATTCCGTTTTTTATTGGTTTCTTTTTCCGCCCCCTTGAATTTTTAGTGGTCAGTCTTCTACCTTTTTTAAATCACGTACCCCTTCATCAAGAACCAAAATTACAGGGGATCTTTTTGCTCCAGGAAAAATAGTCAGGTGAATTTATCTGAACCTATCCCAACATTCTCAGGTGGCTAGAAAAATTCTCAGGTGGGCCATACGCGTGTGAATCCGCGATATACTCTTTATATAATAATATTTTATAGCTTTTTGGGAAAAAAGGCTGTTGTGGGGGGTCTTGTTTTTATTTTATGGGTTTTTTTTATATATAGCCTGGGCAGTTTTCCTTTATCCATCAAGCGTTTTTGTAAATTCTCTAAACTTTTATAATTGGCATCTGAACTTTTATACAGAATGATGCTTTTTCTTCTAAAAGGAAATAGGTGGGTACCTTCAAGCATTTTTAGGTGTGTTTCATGTCTGACATACCGTTTTTATTCCCACACTATTTTTATTTTGTTCCGGTGCCTCCTAACAAGATGCCAGCAAAGTACCAGGTTCGAGTAATCCAGGTTCCGATATGTTCCTGTGTAAAGAGCCTTAATATACAAAATGTGACCGTAGAGCAACAATCGCAAAACCAAAAGAACCTTAGTTTATGCAAATCCTGACTAAGACAGGGCAAGCAGGGCCAATGCCAGCGGCCCTCCATGTTGGGTTGGCTTCCGATTCAGTTTTAAAATTTACTGTAATGCCATTTTATGGTAATAAGTGGAGAAATGCAAGGGGTACTCTTGTAGAAATTAGGTCCCCAACAACACTTCGCCCCGTGCCTCCAGAGTTGTAGATCCGCCACTGCATGCCGCGAGCTAAATTTAGCCGCAAGGGGTTAACTTGTGACTGTGCAAAAAAATCTTAGACATGTTGATTTTAACTTTTCTTTTTCATTGTAATTATCCAATTGATTTTGTTTAATAATCATCTATAAATCTAATTTTATAAAAATAATTTTATTTTTAGGCTTATGAGGATTTCCGTACCGTTAGTTTTACAGACACATTTAATTTTAATACCGTCATCATTTAATTTTAAAAGTATACCATTTTAAACAAACAAACAAAGTTCTGTTCTACTTAGTTCAATGGAATTCCTTAAAATTAAGCTCAGATAGTTCAAAGAGACTGATTCACATACATTTTTCTAGAAAGTGCACTGGTGGTCCTTTTAAATACCATAATTAATATCCATTTGTGTTTCTTTTATACGAAAATGATTACTAATTCACTGAGAGTATATTTGAAATAATGGCTATTGAATATTATACATATCTGGACTTTTACAAGTAATTGCATTTTTGAATAGTGACTTGCTGCATTGATTAAAGAACTAAAGAATTATTAATATGAAGTTCATTTAATTTCAGGAACGATTCTAAGTAACAATAAACAGCTAGCGACGCGGCGTCCGTTTTGTAATTGTACTTGTAAAAGGACAAGAATTGGAAACGCCTGTCTTTTGTATTGTTATGCAATCGAACGGCATTTATCTATTTCTCCTGGTATCCTTATCCTTTTATTTATTTATTTTTAATGGATAAAACTTGTAACAATTAAATGGTCAAATATATAGAGCATTCATGTCAATAAGCATTTAAAAAATTAATGTTCGAATTGTAAGTTGATTTTTTTTTATTGCAAATTAATTGTAAAAAAAAAATACCCCCCCCCCCCCCCCCGACATTTTTATTATACTTTTCCACTTCTTAAAATTCGTATACCCCGAACAAATTTTATGAAAATATTTTACGAATTCTGTAAGTAATTCAATTATCCGCCACAGCGGAAAAAATTAAAGCCAAAGAAAAGAATTTTCCACCTTTTCTATTACTATTTAATTTTGTGGGAAAAAAAAAAAAAAATGGTGGATCAGCAACGTAAATGTAGATATTGTGACGGAAATACAGTTAATGGTCAAGTATTTAGGGTATTCACTTCAAGTATTTAAAAATTTAGTGTTGAAATTGTGCGTTACTTTATTTATTTTTTTTAATTTATTGTAAGTTAAAAGAAAAAAAAAAAAAATTGAAAGAGGACTTTTTTTTTTTTTTCCCGACACTTTTTTCTTTTTCCGACACTATTATATTTTTATTTTTATTGAAATTTGCATACCAAGAACAACTTTTATAAAAGTATTTTATAAATTCTATAAATAATTCATTTATTTGCCACAGCGGACAGAAATAAATCAAAAATAAAAAACTATCCAGTTTTTCTATTAAAATTAAAATACTTGAATCAGACGTAAATGAAGAAGCTATGGCTGAAATAAAACTAAGAAATAAAATAATAATAATAATAATAATAATAATAATAATAATAATAATAAAGTTATCTAAGAACAAACCCACTTTAAATTTTCTTTTCTCACGCAATTCATGAATTAAAATTCTGTAATAAATAAAATTTAGTTTTGGAAAAGAGGTTTATTTTTCCCTTTGACATTACACTGCGTTCGACAATCAGAATTATTTTTAATTCTGAGTGAAAATCCTTTAATATATCAAATACTTTTTCCATAAACATGTTTCATGCACAGAATATATTCCGTTTATTTTATTTTATTTATTTATTTGCACCATGAGTAACAATTTATTTTGCTTTATGAATATTATGGCGTCATATATCATATGTGACGTCACGAAATTCCCTTTTCTGGAGATTTTACATTTTTTTAAACGAAAGATAATTTAATAAGAAATAAAGAAAAATATCTGGAGTGACTCCACTCGATTTTCCGAACATTGAGTCATTAACAGTTTTGTAGATAAAGTAAAGAAAGAGGAGTTGTTAAACAAACAAAAGAGAGAAAACCATAATAGAGTGCTTGAGTATTTTTCTATATATATTACACGATGTTTTATTTAACTCTACTGAATTTTGAGCCCCTACATCATAATGGTAAAGAATTTTTCCTTGTGTCCCTGTAGAAAAAACTGCAAGTGCTAAATTCACCAAAATCTATACAGTTGGTGCAACTGTGACCTATAACATGTGTACAATTCTTTTGCTCAGATTAATAAAGCGTTTAGACGCTATCGCACTTTTAAAAATTTGGTCCCATAGGCCATAATGATAAAGAATTTTTCCTGGTGTCCCTGTAAAAAAACTATAAGTGTTAGATTCACCAAAATCAATAGGGTTCGTACTATGGTGACTTACAATATACGTACCAACTTTCAGTTTCAGATTATTCGAACAAAGCGTGTAGACGCTTGCGTGTTCACTCACAGACATACACACACACATACATACACACATACATACATACATCATCGTAAAAATAGTGAAAACGGTCTCACGGTATAGTGAAAACGGTCTCACGAAAAGTATAGAAACATCAAAATTTGAAATTCAGATTTTTGACATGATTGCAATACTTTCCTCACTATAGTGTTCGGAAAGTAAAAATACATATATTAAAAAAAGTAGTAATTAAAATTCTGTCTTTAATTTTGGATAAAAGCAAATTTCATAAGTTTTTCTTTTTGTAATGTATATTTTAATTTGATGCCATAGGGGAAAAAAAAGTTTTAATTTATTCTATTTGTAAGAAATAGACACCCGTCCTTTGAAAAAGGACTAGCAGCGGCCGAGCGGTTCTGTGCTCAAAGCTGGCAGACGTGATGTGCCATGTTCGATCCCAGGTCACGCTCGTCGGCCTAGCCGTTCGGATATTTCCTTGGTTTTCTCCGAAACTTATGAACTTGCTAGGATCCCTAAGAAAGACCCCCCCCCCACACACACACACACGGAGGGCACTCCCCTTCAGGCCTAGGACTCTGGTGCAGTCAGTCGGTCTTATTTCCAAATACCAACACACACATTTAAATAATTATAAGATAAAAAAAAAAAAAATCTTTTTATATACCATGTTTTAAATTTTCTGGTGAATCATAGAGCTTTTATCAATGTGTATAAAGTTTTTAAAGTGATAATGACGTCAATTTTAGTGAGATGCATAATTTAACTTTTTATAATTTTTTAATGTTCACGTTTAATTAAATGTATTTATTTTTATGTCGAAAGAAAATGATTTTAATGGCTATTTTAATGCTATTAGGATGTTATTATTTTTATATTTTAATTAATTACTATAAGAAAACTGATCAAAAATTCGAAAATCGGACTTCAAAGTTTTGTGTTGTCATCGGGTTCTGAGCTATTGTAAAAGATTTAAGGCTAGTAGGGAAGTTAGTTAAAATTCGATTGTAAGATTTGTACCGGACAAACAAACAAACAAAACAAGAATAGAAGTTAATAAAAACATGGTAAAAAGAGAGAGAGGGAGAAGAAAGAAAGACAGGATAACTTTTAAAACCGCAAAATTTTCAGACGCATTTTACAAGGTATTTTATTAAAAAGGTAATAAATGTCTGCAAATTATTCAGTCATTAATAGAAGTAATAAAAGGGCGTTTTTTTTTTCTTTTGTAAATGCATTATTTCTTTATAAATTAAGTTAAATTATTCTCTAATCGCAACTTCTCCTAGACGTAAATTAATCGAAAATCGGCTCAAAATATTTATTTTGACACGATATTCTTTACATTCTTTTATTTATTTATTTATATATTTTAGAAAAATATAAAACATTATTTAATATTTAAAGTATCTAAATTGATTGCAAATTTAATGTGTTTTCGGAAGGAAAAAAAAAAAAAAAAAAAAAAGAAGAAGAAGAAGAAGAAGAAGTAAATACGCATAAAGAAAACGCAAGGCCTGTGTATTTCATTTACTAGATGGATTTATAAAATTTGCTTTCACATTTTTTAAAATGATAATATTTATTAATATTTAATAAGTTAATTAGAATGTATATATTTATATATAATTTTTTTTTAATTATTTATTTATTTACCTTTTTTTAAATTTAAATCTTATTTATTTATTTATTTTTTTTTTCTTGTACTTCCAGGTAAAGACAATTTGCCTAACAAATAATTAATAACAATAATAATAATAAAACTACTTTTTTTTTTTTTTTTTGTCTTTCCTTTTAAAATTAATTATGCTTTTTATAGAAAATGAAATGCTAGAATAAGAGAAAAAATATCAGAGGTGATATTTAGAAGAAAAAAGAGAAAGAAAGTAAAAGTAAATATCAAACATAAGAAATAAAAATAAAATAAGTTTTTCTTAAAATAATTAATGCTCCTTTTTCTCTCTTTTTTAATATCAATAACCAAATTGAAATGAATGACATGATATTTTTTAAATACGTTCAAACGAAAAAATAAAAAATTAATAAATAATAAATAAAAATGAAATGACAATTTATCTATTTAATTTTCTATCAAAAATTTCAAATTTTTGAATTACTTTTATGATAAAATAAAATATTTTTAGAATATTTATAAACACTTATGAACACTATAATGTATGAAACGAATGTAATAGCATAAAGTGACACATTTTATAAAAACCTAAGTCCATTAGGAGCTTTTTATCCGTCAACAACACCTGCCATCGTTCTCATCAAAACAACATGACGTTCTTTTTGTTTAACATTCATTTGGCGAGCGCCAGCTTCACACCTTTGGCGACAAAAGAAACACGGTGCTTCATTTTCATAATCACGTAAACATAGTAATAACAAAACTGGAAAGGAAAAAAAAAGAAGAAAATGAATTGTGGCAAACCCTACAAAAGCAGCAGAAAGAAAAATTTGGCGCAAAAATATTCACAAGATACCATCTCTCATCTGAAGGATGGTTTGGCCGAATGAAAGAACCCCCCCCCCCTCCCTTAACAATTTCTATACCCCCTCTCCTCGTCATACTCAAACACGAAACCGGTCCGTCGAGTTATTCACTCCTTCCTATAAGAACCTCCTCACCTTTGAAGTTCTGTTCAAAGGCAAGACTGCCCAGTTCGAAACTAAATTTTCGGCAATCGAACAGCGCTGGAACACGAACCCGCATAATAGTTTGCCACAAGTTGAGATAAGGGAGAGAAAATTGGGTCTGGATTTTTTTCTATTCTTTTTTATTTTATTTTATTTTAAGAAAGGTTAACGTTCCTAGCTTTCCTGAAAGCGGTCATATTTTGTTGAAGATCAAATCGTTTGTAGGTGTGAACTTTGAGAAATCTAAGCTCATTTATAAAAGCAAATAAGAAAAAATATAAAAGAAAAGAAGCTTTGCTCGTATCGTATCGAATCGTTTATGGATATATATTTACATGATTAGTTAACGAGAATTTACCTAAACTACTGCAATAAATTTTTCTACGTTTAGTGGCGGCAGTGGTAGTGCTGTCTCGTGCTGGGATAAATTGCTTTTTTCAGCGTGAATACCATTCATTATTTTATTTATTTATTTATTTTTATTTATTTCATTTATTTATTCATTTATTTCTGGCGTTGAAAATTTTTATATTATGTAGAAAAAAATTGGTCATTCAGATTTTATCTAAAATGCCGTAATTTACATTTTAATTGAATGGTTTTACACTGATTCTTGAGCAGACGATCTTCAGCATAAATATTACTTTTTTTTTAGTCCAAAAAAAAAAAAAAAAAAAAAAAAAAAAAAAAAGTGTACTCAGATTTTATCTAAAATGCCTCAATTTACATTTTAAATGAATAATTTTACACTGATTCTTCAGCAGACGACTTTAATCGCAAATACTTTTTTTTTTTTTTTTTTCTTCGAAAATTTTACTATGACGTAGAAAAAAAATGTATATTGAGATTTTATCTAAAATACCGCAATTTACTTTTTAAATGAATGATTTTCCAGCGAAATTTTTTCACATTTATTGGAACACTGACTCTAATAGTAAATGATAATACTACAATGTCGTGTTGAGAAAAATCAAGTTACTCAGTTTTCTGAAACATTACTATTTAAGTGGATTAATTTGAGCAGTGATCTTCAGCATTTTATTTATTTATTTTTATTTCACATTATTTGTTATTTTATTTATTTTTAATTAAATAACTATAATACAGCTCACCTTCACTTCATAGTATGCTTTGGGGTATACAAGACATTCTAAATATCTCCTGGAAAGAAAATTTGCTAAATGAAAAAAGAAAAAATATTCATTGTTCCTATATGATAGTAATTTATTTATTGACGATGTGTATATCACGTTAAAGTTTTTTAGTTTACCTATTTTGAAAACAGGTCTTTAATTCCTTAACTGCCCCGGGCGTATATATAAACGCTTTTCTGTAGGGCGTTCCTTGTTCCTTTGTATTGTACTGCTACCAGTAAAACTACTGACGCGGTTTCACAATGCATTAAAATAACCCTCAAAGTGATCTTGATAGTGTTTTCGAAAGATTTGCGAATTCAAAAAGAATGGTGGCACTTTGATGCGAATCTCGTAAATTTTCCTCGGCAGGTACGGGGTTAACCTAATATGCTTTCTCCCTGCAGTGTTTTTTTTTTTGTTGTTGTTGTTGTTGTTTTTTAATGGAAATAAGAATATGGCGAAATATGCTAGAAATGGACGCATTATTTTTATTTATTTGTTTGTTTGTTAAAAATGAAAAAGAAACCAATGTCTTAGTTTTAAATTATAACACATTTATGATTTCATTATTCGCTTCCTCTTCACTCACCGCCGCCGGAAGCCGAAGCTAATGTTATTCAATGGAAAAATTTTCTTTACAAATAACTTATTAACTAATACATATTTTTAAATTCTGTTTTCACATTCTGAAAATTTACAACAATTAAATTGACGGACCTTTTCTAAAAAATATATTTTTTTAATTTTTTATATTTCATTTTCAAGCTGCAAAATACGAATTTTCAATAAGTGAATTTTTTTTTCATTTTGCAAGTTCAAAATAAAATAATAAAAATTAAAAAAATACATTTTTAAAAAAAAGTCCGTCAATTTAACAGTTGGGAATTTTCAGAAAGTGAAAACAGAATTTAGAAATATGTATTGGTTAATAAGTTATTTGTAAAGAAAAATTTCCCATAGAATAACATTGGCTCGGGCTTCCGGCGACGATGAGTGAAGAGGGCTATTAAGACATTAATGACCTCTTTTGAAAAATATTCCTACCGGAAATTTACGCACACCTTGAGAGTACTTCCTCCGAGGAGGAAGCGACGGCCTATACATATGCAAATTTTTTTATATGTACAGTAAAGTATCGTTTATACGTCTGACGTGTAAATTAAAAGACGTATAATCGAAATTTTAATAATAACACTTTGATTACTATAAATTTAATGACACTTAAGCAAAATTTATATGAAAATACTAATTAATAAAGTTTCTTAAGTTAGTAAATGTATATTATATTTTTACAAGATAATAATTAAAAAAAAAAAAAAATTATTATAAAAAGTGAGAAAAATCATACTATTAATGCATGACTGGGTACTAATTACAAATATCATATATTGAGTACAGTGCGTTGCATGAATATAAACGCACCTTTTCCAATAACCAGAAATAGAATATTTTTAATTTTAAGAGAAGGAATTTGACTTACAGTTATTGTATATGATTAACAACTGAATAAGGTGCTTTGAGCACGTATGTTTAGGTTATGTAAATGAGTGTTTAAGCATTTTCTTATTTTTCACTGTTTTTCGTTTGTTGCGCGAAATTAAACGCACTCTGTATTTTGCGTTTAAAATATAACAGAGCTACCGGAATTAAATTAAAACACAGATAGTCGTATTCATAAAGTTCTCTAAAAACAGTTTTAATGCTTGAGTGCAAAATTTACGGAGTTTGTTCAGGATGGCAAGAGGGAAAACTTTGACCGTAGACGAGAGGATAAAAATCGACTTTATGCGTGGTAAAGGCTTTAGCAATCGTGAAATTGGGAGCCGAATCAGAAGAAGTGAGAATGTTGTGCGAAATTATATAAAGAAAGGAGCGAATTATTGGGAAAAAAGCGTATTAAAAGCGAACAGGAAAGCTCACCAGTTACGACAACCGTCGATTATGCAACGCTGCAAAGAATAACAATATTTCCTGTGCGAAGATAAAGGCTCAGTACAAGCTGGGTGTTCAGCGGACAACCATATGGAGAACTATCAAATCTGTAACATTCATTAAATTTAAGAAGATGAAGGCGAAACCACCCCTCACTCAAAAGCACAAAGATATGCGGTTGGAATGGGCAAGAAAATGGATTCTAGATCGACTAAATTGGGAAAAAGTCACCTTCTCAGATGAAAAAAAGTTTAATCTCGATGGCCTGGATGAATTTCATCGCTACTGGCACGATTTGAGAACCGAAGAAATGTATTGTTCAAAACTTCAATCTGGTGGTGGGTCTGTCATGGTGTGGACAGCCATAGGTTTTAAAGGGATTTTCGAATTAGAGTTCGTGGAGAACACTATGAACTCTGTAGATTATGTCCAGATGCTCACAAGCAACCTCCGCTGTCAAGCAGTCAAGAAAGCTGGAAGAAATTATATTTTTAAGCAAGATTGTGCATCTGTACATACAGCACATATCGTGAAAAAATGGTTCCGTGACAATAAAATTAAAGTTCTGTATTGGTCCTCAAAAAGCCCCGATTTAAACATAATGGAGAACGTATGGGGTATTCTGAGTCACCGTGTAAACGTAAACGGAAGGCAGTTTAACACGAAAGATGAACTGAAATCGGCCATTCTATTATCTTGGAAGACAATCAGCTTGGATGACCTCATGCCACTTTATCAGTTGATGCCAAGGCGTTTACTGGCGTTTACTGGCTTCTAGAAGCCCATGATGGCTTTACAATGTATTAGATACACTATTTGTTACTCAGATATTTATTTTTTACATGTGCGTTTAAATTCATGCAACACGTATTTTTGTCAAAAATTCAATAAAATTATTTTCTAAAATATCATATTGGTCTTTCATTGTTTTGACTCGTATTTTCATTTCTTGAATCATACACATAGAGTTTACATCAAGTGTCACCTATTCATATTTTTTTATTACACTTCTATAACATTCTAATTCTCAAAGATAAGGTGCGTTTATATTCATGCAACGCACTGTATTATACTGCATTTCTTAAGAACTACATGAACACATTTTGAATATTAATCATATATATTGCGTTATCTTTAATAATAAGCATACGATTTATGTCCATACAGAGAGTTATTTAATAACATTAAAAACCTTTAATATCCGTCTGATTTTCTGCTTGTCTACGAGTACTAAAAATCCTACGGTGAATTCAATTCATTCTTTGATCAGTATTCGTCTCTCTTTCCCGTGCTCCTCTATTTAAGATGTTTCCTAGGAAAAATCCGTCTTATTTTGAATGAAAAATAATGACAGGTCGAGAAATTTTGCAAATCTTATACTATTAAGTGAGCAATATTTGTATGTATATTTCACTGTTCTCGAAAACGGTAGCTCGGACAGTCACAAGATTTAACACAAAGGTGCCCCCCGAAGGATCATTGTGCACATCGAAGTCAGAATTTCGAATTTCTGTTTAGTTTTCTTTTAATTAATAAAAATATGAAAATAATAAGCTAATAATTGCAAAAAATTAGCCATTTAAATTTAATCCGTAATTTAATTGTTGCCAAAAAAAAAAAAAAAAAAAAAAAAAAAAAAATACGAGTTTATTTTTTTTTCCAACAGGAAAATAAATACATTTATCTAAACATGAACAATACTACACACTACTGATCGCAGAGTTTCCAAATTTTGCATATAGGTACCTGGGACCCTGCAGATGTGCACCTCATCGAGATTTTTTCGTATTTCGAATCTGAATTTTTTAAATTAATGTTTTTTCGATTTTAAACATTGTCTTTTATGTTTCATTTTTCATGAATTTATTCTTCGATTGTAATCGTCTGCGTATCTTAGAAACGGCTATATTATGCAATTTATTTTTTATTTAATAGAGTTCTAACAACCACGTGACTTTCTTCTTAGCAACCGTACTTTGCTGAAGGACAATGCTAATTTTTCCATGCCTTTGGAAGCGTAGTAGTTGAATTTTTTTTATGCTTTACATTTACAACACTGTGTTACAATAAATTTGTAACACTATTCCAAAATGATAAAATGGGTCAGTGAGGTCAACTGTCCCTCAGCAAACATGCTCGTGACGTCATCTGTTAGAACTCTATACATTTATTTGAGGGCGAATCTTTTTTCTCTTTTTAATTTATTATATTTATTGAAAATAAAATGGTAATGCAGTAGAAAAAATTAAATATATTAAATTTAAAATTTAAAAACGTATTTAGAACAGTTATGTTTACGTATAATTTTTGTAGTATAACAACAATTATTTTTCATTTGTTAATTTAATTTCTTTAAAAGTTTTTTTTTTTTTTCTAATTTATAGTATTTGTCAGGAAATAATGGTAGTATATAGTAAAAAGGATTAAACTGATTGGAATTTATTTGTTTTTTATGTATTTAATTCCTTCTAAAAAAAAATCTATTTTTTATTTTATTTCATTACATTGGTCGGAATCAAATTGTAACACAGTGTAAATAGCATGAGCAATAAAATACTTGGTTCAAAAACTAAAATATTTAATAGACGCTGAAATACAGTTATCTTTAAAATCGTAGTTCTTAAATAATGGCAGACCCACCTATCGTCAATAAATACCCATATTGAAACACATAGGAAAGAGATTTCTGCAGGCAGTGGGAAACTGCGCCCGATACAGTGCGGGCAGAGAAAGAGCTGCCGTAGTCAGCGAGTACCCGATGCGAGGTCTAGAGCGATTCCAATGTAATTATTTTAGTTTTTATTTATAATGTGATGTGAAAAATAAATAATGATCCAATTCTTTTGGAGATTCATTTAAATATAGTGGCCAGCGAAGCGGGCGTAGCCTGCTAGTTTTAGTAAAGTGAAGAAGACTTATAACTGATATTAGCGGCGTATAGACGAAGAATTTTTGCATTAAAATGAATAGGAATGAATCGGGACTTCACTAAAATGACGTATAAATGAGAGACGTATAAAAGGTGCTTTACTGTATTACTTTTTTATGTATTATTTATGTATCATTTTTATCATAAATAAAAGTTCTCGATTTCACAATGATTGGCCCAAAATAATCAACGCTGTGAACAATTATTTTGACCTAAGCTGCCATATATAAAAAAATTATAATAAAACGAGACAACAGAGTTACATATTGAACGATATATACCAAAAGTTTAATAACACAAATGGAAGAAGTGAGAAGTAACTAAATATAATTTTTTATGAACTCGATTAAATTAAATTAAATTAAATTAAATTAAATCTCGATCTAGAGCTGCAACAAAAAATTTGTCTCTCAGACACACACACAAGCAGGCACACAACATACCAAAAATGATCAAAATATGTTCAAGGACTCTAAAAACATAAGATAATTTAATAAGAAATAAAGAAAAATATCTGGAGTGACTCCACTCGATTTTCCGAACATTGAGTCATTAACAGTTTTGTAGATAAAGTAAAGAAAGAGGAGTTGTTAAACAAACAAAAGAGAGAAAACCATAATAGAGTGCTTGAGTATTTTTCTCTATATATTACACGATGTTTTATTTAACTCTACTGAATTTTGAGCCCCTACATCATAATGATAAAGAATTTTTCCTTGTGTCCCTGTAGAAAAAACTGCAAGTGCTAAATTCACCAAAATCTATACAGTTGGTGCAACTGTGACCTATAACATGTGTACAATTCTTTTGCTCAGATTAATAAAGCGTTTAGACGCTATCGCACTTTTAAAAATTTGGTCCCATAGGCCATAATGATAAAGAATTTTTCCTGGTGTCCCTGTAAAAAAACTATAAGTGTTAGATTCACCAAAATCAATAGGGTTCGTACTATGGTGACTTACAATATACGTACCAACTTTCAGTTTCAGATTATTCGAACAAAGCGTGTAGACGCTTGCGTGTTCACTCACAGACATACACACACACATACATACACACATACATACATACATCATCGTAAAAATAGTGAAAACGGTCTCACGGTATAGTGAAAACGGTCTCACGAAACGTATAGAAACATCAAAATTTGAAATTCAGATTTTTGACATGATTGCAATACTTTCCTCACTATAGTGTTCGGAAAGTAAAAATACATATATTAAAAAAAGTAGTAATTAAAATTCTGTCTTTAATTTTGGATAAAAGCAAATTTCATAAGTTTTTCTTTTTGTAATGTATATTTTAATTTGATGCCATAGGGGAAAAAAAAGTTTTAATTTATTCTATTTGTAAGAAATAGACACCCGTCCTTTGAAAAAGGACTAGCAGCGGCCGAGCGGTTCTGTGCTCAAAGCTGGCAGACGTGATGTGCCATGTTCGATCCCAGGTCACGCTCGTCGGCCTAGCCGTTCGGATATTTCCTTGGTTTTCTCCGAAACTTATGAACTTGCTAGGATCCCTAAGAAAGACCCCCCCCACACACACACACACACGGAGGGCACTCCCCTTCAGGCCTAGGACTCTGGTGCAGTCAGTCGGTCTTATTTCCAAATACCAACACACACATTTAAATAATTATAAGATAAAAAAAAAAAAAAAATCTTTTTATATACCATGTTTTAAATTTTCTGGTGAATCATAGAGCTTTTATCAATGTGTATAAAGTTTTTAAAGTGATAATGACGTCAATTTTAGTGAGATGCATAATTTAACTTTTTATAATTTTTTAATGTTCACGTTTAATTAAATGTATTTATTTTTATGTCGAAAGAAAATGATTTTAATGGCTATTTTAATGCTATTAGGATGTTATTATTTTTATATTTTAATTAATTACTATAAGAAAACTGATCAAAAATTCGAAAATCGGACTTCAAAGTTTTGTGTTGTCATCGGGTTCTGAGCTATTGTAAAAGATTTAAGGCTAGTAGGGAAGTTAGTTAAAATTCGATTGTAAGATTTGTACCGGACAAACAAACAAACAAAACAAGAATAGAAGTTAATAAAAACATGGTAAAAAGAGAGAGAGGGAGAAGAAAGAAAGACAGGATAACTTTTAAAACCGCAAAATTTTCAGACGCATTTTACAAGGTATTTTATTAAAAAGGTAATAAATGTCTGCAAATTATTCAGTCATTAATAGAAGTAATAAAAGGGCGTTTTTTTTTTCTTTTGTAAATGCATTATTTCTTTATAAATTAAGTTAAATTATTCTCTAATCGCAACTTCTCCTAGACGTAAATTAATCGAAAATCGGCTCAAAATATTTATTTTGACACGATATTCTTTACATTCTTTTATTTATTTATTTATATATTTTAGAAAAATATAAAACATTATTTAATATTTAAAGTATCTAAATTGATTGCAAATTTAATGTGTTTTCGGAAGGAAAAAAAAAAAAAAAAAAAAAGAAGAAGAAGAAGAAGAAGTAAATACGCATAAAGAAAACGCAAGGCCTGTGTATTTCATTTACTAGATGGATTTATAAAATTTGCTTTCACATTTTTTAAAATGATAATATTTATTAATATTTAATAAGTTAATTAGAATGTAAATATTTATATAAAAAATTTTTTTTTAATTATTTATTTATTTACCTTTTTTTAAATTTAAATCTTATTTATTTATTTTTTTTTTTTTCTTGTACTTCCAGGTAAAGACAATTTGCCTAACAAATAATTAATAACAATAATAATAATAAAACTACTTTTTTTTTTTTTTTTTGTCTTTCCTTTTAAAATTAATTATGCTTTTTATAGAAAATGAAATGCTAGAATAAGAGAAAAAATATCAGAGGTGATATTTAGAAGAAAAAAGAGAAAGAAAGTAAAAGTAAATATCAATAATAAGAAATAAAAATAAAATAAGTTTTTCTTAAAATAATTAATGCTCCTTTTTCTCTCTTTTTTAATATCAATAACCAAATTGAAATGAATGACATGATATTTTTTAAATACGTTCAAACGAAAAAATAAAAAATTAATAAATAATAAATAAAAATGAAATGACAATTTATCTATTTAATTTTCTATCAAAAATTTCAAATTTTTGAATTACTTTTATGATAAAATAAAATATTTTTAGAATATTTATAAACACTTATGAACACTATAATGTATGAAACGAATGTAATAGCATAAAGTGACACATTTTATAAAAACCTAAGTCCATTAGGAGCTTTTTATCCGTCAACAACACCTGCCATCGTTCTCATCAAAACAACATGACGTTCTTTTTGTTTAACATTCATTTGGCGAGCGCCAGCTTCACACCTTTGGCGACAAAAGAAACACGGTGCTTCATTTTCATAATCACGTAAACATAGTAATAACAAAACTGGAAAGGAAAAAAAAAGAAGAAAATGAATTGTGGCAAACCCTACAAAAGCAGCAGAAAGAAAAATTTGGCGCAAAAATATTCACAAGATACCATCTCTCATCTGAAGGATGGTTTGGCCGAATGAAAGAACCCCCCCCCCCCCCCCCTTAACAATTTCTATACCCCCTCTCCTCGTCATACTCAAACACGAAACCGGTCCGTCGAGTTATTCACTCCTTCCTATAAGAACCTCCTCACCTTTGAAGTTCTGTTCAAAGGCAAGACTGCCCAGTTCGAAACTAAATTTTCGGCAATCGAACAGCGCTGGAACACGAACCCGCATAATAGTTTGCCACAAGTTGAGATAAGGGAGAGAAAATTGGGTCTGGATTTTTTTCTATTCTTTTTTATTTTATTTTATTTTAAGAAAGGTTAACGTTCCTAGCTTTCCTGAAAGCGGTCATATTTTGTTGAAGATCAAATCGTTTGTAGGTGTGAACTTTGAGAAATCTAAGCTCATTTATAAAAGCAAATAAGAAAAAATATAAAAGAAAAGAAGCTTTGCTCGTATCGTATCGAATCGTTTATGGATATATATTTACATGATTAGTTAACGAGAATTTACCTAAACTACTGCAATAAATTTTTCTACGTTTACTGGCGGCAGTGGTAGTGCTGTCTCGTGCTGGGATAAATTGCTTTTTTCAGCGTGAATACCATTCATTATTTTATTTATTTATTTATTTTTATTTATTTCATTTATTTATTCATTTATTTCTGGCGTTGAAAATTTTTATATTATGTAGAAAAAAATTGGTTATTCAGATTTTATCTAAAATGCCGTAATTTACATTTTAATTGAATGGTTTTACACTGATTCTTGAGCAGACGATCTTCAGCATAAATATTACTTTTTTTTTAGTCAAAAAAAAAAAAAAAAAAAAAAAAAAAAAAAGTGTACTCAGATTTTATCTAAAATGCCTCAATTTACATTTTAAATGAATAATTTTACACTGATTCTTCAGCAGACGACTTTAATCGCAAATACTTTTTTTTTTTTTTTTTTCTTCGAAAATTTTACTATGACGTAGAAAAAAAATGTATATTGAGATTTTATCTAAAATACCGCAATTTACTTTTTAAATGAATGATTTTCCAGCGAAATTTTTTCACATTTATTGGAACACTGACTCTAATAGTAAATGATAATACTACAATGTCGTGTTGAGAAAAATCAAGTTACTCAGTTTTCTGAAACATTACTATTTAAGTGGATTAATTTGAGCAGTGATCTTCAGCATTTTATTTATTTATTTTTATTTCACATTATTTGTTATTTTATTTATTTTTAATTAAATAACTATAATACAGCTCACCTTCACTTCATAGTATGCTTTGGGGTATACAAGACATTCTAAATATCTCCTGGAAAGAAAATTTGCTAAATGAAAAAAGAAAAAATATTCATTGTTCCTATATGATAGTAATTTATTTATTGACGATGTGTATATCACGTTAAAGTTTTTTAGTTTACCTATTTTGAAAACAGGTCTTTAATTCCTTAACTGCCCCGGGCGTATATATAAACGCTTTTCTGTAGGGCGTTCCTTGTTCTTTTGTATTGTACTGCTACCAGTAAAACTACTGACGCGGTTTCACAATGCATTAAAATAACCCTCAAAGTGATCTTGATAGTGTTTTCGAAAGATTTGCGAATTCAAAAAGAATGGTGGCACTTTGATGCGAATCTCGTAAATTTTCCTCGGCAGGTACGGGGTTAACCTAATATGCTTTCTCCCTGCAGTGTTTTTTTTTTTTTGTTGTTGTTGTTGTTTTTTAATGGAAATAAGAATATGGCGAAATATGCTAGAAATGGACGCATTATTTTTATTTATTTGTTTGTTTGTTAAAAATGAAAAAGAAACCAATGTCTTAGTTTTAAATTATAACACATTTATGATTTCATTATTCGCTTCCTCTTCACTCACCGCCGCCGGAAGCCGAAGCTAATGTTATTCAATGGAAAAATTTTCTTTACAAATAACTTATTAACTAATACATATTTTTAAATTCTGTTTTCACATTCTGAAAATTTACAACAATTAAATTGACGGACCTTTTCTAAAAAATATATTTTTTTAATTTTTTATATTTCATTTTCAAGCTGCAAAATACGAATTTTCAATAAGTGAATTTTTTTTCATTTTGCAAGTTCAAAATAAAATAATAAAAATTAAAAAAATACATTTTTAAAAAAAGTCCGTCAATTTAACAGTTGGGAATTTTCAGAAAGTGAAAACAGAATTTAGAAATATGTATTGGTTAATAAGTTATTTGTAAAGAAAAATTTCCCATAGAATAACATTGGCTCGGGCTTCCGGCGACGATGAGTGAAGAGGGCTATTAAGACATTAATGACCTCTTTTGAAAAATATTTCTACCGGAAATTTACGCACACCTTGAGAGTACTTCCTCCGAGGAGGAAGCGACGGCCTATACGTATGCAAAATTTTTTATATGTACAGTAAAGTATCGTTTATACGTCTGACGTGTAAATTAAAAGACGTATAATCGAAATTTTAATAATAACACTTTGATTACTATAAATTTAATGACACTTAAGCAAAATTTATATGAAAATACTAATTAATAAAGTTTCTTAAGTTAGTAAATGTATATTATATTTTTACAAGATAATAATTAAAAAAAAAAAAAAAAATTATTATAAAAAGTGAGAAAAATCATACTATTAATGCATGACTGGGTACTAATTACAAATATCATATATTGAGTACAGTGCGTTGCATGAATATAAACGCACCTTTTCCAATAACCAGAAATAGAATATTTTTAATTTTAAGAGAAGGAATTTGACTTACAGTTATTGTATATGATTAACAACTGAATAAGGTGCTTTGAGCACGTATGTTTAGGTTATGTAAATGAGTGTTTAAGCATTTTCTTATTTTTCACTGTTTTTCGTTTGTTGCGCGAAATTAAACGCACTCTGTATTTTGCGTTTAAAATATAACACAGCTACCGGAATTAAATTAAAACACAGATAGTCGTATTCATAAAGTTCTCTAAAAACAGTTTTAATGCTTGAGTGCAAAATTTACGGAGTTTGTTCAGGATGGCAAGAGGGAAAACTTTGACCGTAGACGAGAGGATAAAAATCGACTTTATGCGTGGTAAAGGCTTTAGCAATCGTGAAATTGGGAGCCGAATCAGAAGAAGTGAGAATGTTGTGCGAAATTATATAAAGAAAGGAGCGAATTATTGGGAAAAAAGCGTATTAAAAGCGAACAGGAAAGCTCACCAGTTACGACAACCGTCGATTATGCAACGCTGCAAAGAATAACAATATTTCCTGTGCGAAGATAAAGGCTCAGTACAAGCTGGGTGTTCAGCGGACAACCATATGGAGAACTATCAAATCTGTAACATTCATTAAATTTAAGAAGATGAAGGCGAAACCACCCCTCACTCAAAAGCACAAAGATATGCGGTTGGAATGGGCAAGAAAATGGATTCTAGATCGACTGAATTGGGAAAAAGTCACCTTCTCAGATGAAAAAAAGTTTAATCTCGATGGCCTGGATGAATTTCATCGCTACTGGCACGATTTGAGAACCGAAGAAATGTATTGTTCAAAACTTCAATCTGGTGGTGGGTCTGTCATGGTGTGGACAGCCATAGGTTTTAAAGGGATTTTCGAATTAGAGTTCGTGGAGAACACTATGAACTCTGTAGATTATGTCCAGATGCTCACAAGCAACCTCCGCTGTCAAGCAGTCAAGAAAGCTGGAAGAAATTATATTTTTAAGCAAGATTGTGCATCTGTACATACAGCACATATCGTGAAAAAATGGTTCCGTGACAATAAAATTAAAGTTCTGTATTGGTCCTCAAAAAGCCCCGATTTAAACATAATGGAGAACGTATGGGGTATTCTGAGTCACCGTGTAAACGTAAACGGAAGGCAGTTTAACACGAAAGATGAACTGAAATCGGCCATTCTATTATCTTGGAAGACAATCAGCTTGGATGACCTCATGCCACTTTATCAGTTGATGCCAAGGCGTTTACTGGCGTTTACTGGCTTCTAGAAGCCCATGATGGCTTTACAATGTATTAGATACACTATTTGTTACTCAGATATTTATTTTTTACATGTGCGTTTAAATTCATGCAACACGTATTTTTGTCAAAAATTCAATAAAATTATTTTCTAAAATATCATATTGGTCTTTCATTGTTTTGACTCGTATTTTCATTTCTTGAATCATACACATAGAGTTTACATCAAGTGTCACCTATTCATATTTTTTTATTACACTTCTATAACATTCTAATTCTCAAAGATAAGGTGCGTTTATATTCATGCAACGCACTGTATTATACTGCATTTCTTAAGAACTACATGAACACATTTTGAATATTAATCATATATATTGCGTTATCTTTAATAATAAGCATACGATTTATGTCCATACAGAGAGTTATTTAATAACATTAAAAACCTTTAATATCCGTCTGATTTTCTGCTTGTCTACGAGTACTAAAAATCCTACGGTGAATTCAATTCATTCTTTGATCAGTATTCGTCTCTCTTTCCCGTGCTCCTCTATTTAAGATGTTTCCTAGGAAAAATCCGTCTTATTTTGAATGAAAAATAATGACAGGTCGAGAAATTTTGCAAATCTTATACTATTAAGTGAGCAATATTTGTATGTATATTTCACTGTTCTCGAAAACGGTAGCTCGGACAGTCACAAGATTTAACACAAAGGTGCCCCCCGAAGGATCATTGTGCACATCGAAGTCAGAATTTCGAATTTCTGTTTAGTTTTCTTTTAATTAATAAAAATATGAAAATAATAAGCTAATAATTGCAAAAAATTAGCCATTTAAATTTAATGCGTAATTTAATTGTTGCCAAAAAAAAAAAAAAAAAAAAAAAAAAAATACGAGTTTATTTTTTTTTCCAACAGGAAAATAAATACATTTATCTAAACATGAACAATACTACACACTACTGATCGCAGAGTTTCCAAATTTTGCATATAGGTACCTGGGACCCTGCAGATGTGCACCTCATCGAGATTTTTTCGAATTTCGAATCTGAATTTTTTAAATTAATGTTTTTTCGATTTTAAACATTGTCTTTTATGTTTCATTTTTCATGAATTTATTCTTCGATTGTAATCGTCTGCGTATCTTAGAAACGGCTATATTATGCAATTTATTTTTTATTTAATAGAGTTCTAACAACCACGTGACTTTCTTCTTAGCAACCGTACTTTGCTGAAGGACAATGCTAATTTTTCCATGCCTTTGGAAGCGTAGTAGTTGAATTTTTTTTATGCTTTACATTTACAACACTGTGTTACAATAAATTTGTAACACTATTCCAAAATGATAAAATGGGTCAGTGAGGTCAACTGTCCCTCAGCAAACATGCTCGTGACGTCATCTGTTAGAACTCTACACATTTATTTGAGGGCGAATCTTTTTTCTCTTTTTAATTTATTATATTTATTGAAAATAAAATGGTAATGCAGTAGAAAAAATTAAATATATTAAATTTAAAATTTAAAAACGTATTTAGAACAGTTATGTTTACGTATAATTTTTGTAGTATAACAACAATTATTTTTCATTTGTTAATTTAATTTCTTTAAAAGTTTTTTTTTTTTTTCTAATTTATAGTATTTGTCAGGAAATAATGGTAGTATATAGTAAAAAGGATTAAACTGATTGGAATTTATTTGTTTTTTATGTATTTAATTCCTTCTAAAAAAAAATCTATTTTTTATTTTATTTCATTACATTGGTCGGAATCAAATTGTAACACAGTGTAAATAGCATGAGCAATAAAATACTTGGTTCAAAAACTAAAATATTTAATAGACGCTGAAATACAGTTATCTTTAAAATCGTAGTTCTTAAATAATGGCAGACCCACCTATCGTCAATAAATACCCATATTGAAACACATAGGAAAGAGATTTCTGCAGGCAGTGGGAAACTGCGCCCGATACAGTGCGGGCAGAGAAAGAGCTGCCGTAGTCAGCGAGTACCCGATGCGAGGTCTAGAGCGATTCCAATGTAATTATTTTAGTTTTTATTTATAATGTGATGTGAAAAATAAATAATGATCCAATTCTTTTGGAGATTCATTTAAATATAGTGGCCAGCGAAGCGGGCGTAGCCTGCTAGTTTTAGTAAAGTGAAGAAGACTTATAACTGATATTAGCGGCGTATAGACGAAGAATTTTTGCATTAAAATGAATAGGAATGAATCGGGACTTCACTAAAATGACGTATAAATGAGAGACGTATAAAAGGTGCTTTACTGTATTACTTTTTTATGTATTATTTATGTATCATTTTTATCATAAATAAAAGTTCTCGATTTCACAATGATTGGCCCAAAATAATCAACGCTGTGAACAATTATTTTGACCTAAGCTGCCATATATAAAAAAATTATAATAAAACGAGACAACAGAGTTACCTATTGAACGATATATACCAAAAGTTTAATAACACAAATGGAAGAAGTGAGAAGTAACTAAATATAATTTTTTATGAACTCGATTAAATTAAATTAAATTAAATTAAATTAAATCTCGATCTAGAGCTGCAACAAAAAATTTGTCTCTCAGACACACACACAAGCAGGCACACAACATACCAAAAATGATCAAAATATGTTCAAGGACTCTAAAAACATAGAAAAACGTCAAAAACCAGAAAACTTTTTTTTTTTTTTTTGCAAATCCAATATTTTTTTCTATTGAATATAAAACGAAGTAATAAAAAAGGAAATATCAGTTGACTTAATCTATTTTTTTTTTTTTTTTATTCTATATAGAATAAAACCTAACTTCGATCATGCATAATTGTTGGGCGGATATTAACCAAAATCAGACTACCCTCCTTTCCGTGGCTCTAAGGTGACATCCTCGTGGTAGTACATTTGGGAATATCAATTCGATATTCGGGCATGCGTTGTGAGATGCCCTAAAATTAATCCTAATTAAAAGCAAACATTAATCTGGAAAACAATATGTTTAATAATAAATAAATTTACTCTCAAATAATATCAGATTCATATAATTTTAATTAATTTCTTTATTAAACATCCAAATTTTGAATATTAATTAAATTGATTATTCTATAATTTTACAATACAATAAAAATGATATAACAATGATCTTTGATTTTGCCTCAATGTGCTAAAGATGAGTACTAGAAAACAAATGCGCTTTACCAGCATTACACGGTAAAATTACTGACCGAGAAATGTAAGAAATTCTCACCAGATTTATCAGATGCTATGTCACAGTCCAGGCACAAGAGGAATATTTTGGCTAGCAGGGAGCACATCCTTAAGTATCCTTGATGAATCATTTCGGCAAGGCAGCACCACACTGATGATAGCAGGACCTCACATTACGTCTGCACACACGAAGGCAATTTTTTAGAATTCTGACTCTTAAAGGAATCTTTTCTCTCCTTTAATTTTTTAAGTCTCTCATTATAATTTTTGGAGGAGGTTTTCCCCTTGCATTTTTTTCATTGGGTCTATCTTCTGATTGAACCTTTCTTCGACCAATCTGCTTGCTTCTAGATTACTACGGTGCCTTTTTTACGACCTCGCCGGGGCTTTTTTGGCGGTAGCCAGTGGGGCTTAAATGCGGGTGGTCCCCTTTCAGAGTTCCACGTGCAGGTCATAAATATGACGTTGTATTTCTGTCTTAGGCTTTTAAAAGGTAATAAAACAGCTTTGTAGTCTTCAGTAAAACAGCTTTTGTATTTTTATATTCTTTTTCCTTTTAAATAATGCCCTTTTGTACCTTTATTATTTTGTTTTTAACAAAATGGCTGATTTTTCCCATCAGCCTATCCCCCTGTCGAATAAGTTTGAGACAGTTTCTTTATCTCAATACATTATGAGTCCTTTAGTTGTCGTAGTAATCTGGTGTGTTTTTGGTCAGTAAAAAATTTTTTATACATATTCATGCTAAACTTTTTTAGTGCACATTAGAGTTCTTGTGCACATTAGAGTTCCACACTAATAGTTCCGTTTATATATGTGCATAATGATTAATGAATATACAGTTCAACACTTGATTGTTGATTGTTCATGAAGTTCACTTTAATATTAATTGCTGATTGTTCATACTATAATGTTCAATACTGATTATTAATTGGTGATCATGCATTTCAACCTTATTATTAATTGATCCAGATCTGTAAATGGTCCAATATTTGATTGTTGAACTAGTTTTATTTGTGACCATCAATTTGTGATAGACAGTTTTATGGTCTGTCGTTGCATTTAGCCGATGCTTGTGCCAACAGTTTGTAAATTTTATTCAGTTTATAATTTTTTGTGACACATATTGTATAGTATTACTTCACTCGGTCAGTATATCATATGCTAAAGATTATTATTATTACTTTGCATTTTAATTCAATACTTATAATTATTTATACCGTATTCCAGCACTCATTTTTTTTTTTTTTAACATTTATAAATATATACACAATACAATAAATTCACATGTAATAGTACTTTTTCTGAATTGTTAGCAAAATTCTACAAGTGTATGCATTCCTTCTATATACATATCATTCATTACTTTCAGTGTATAGTACCAATAATAAAAAAAATTTTGTATTTTACATGATATCATGAATGTATTTAATCGTTTTGGTAGTATGTCTTTATTACCATTAAGTAAGGCAGTATTCTTTTTTTTTTTTTTTTTTTTTTTTTTTTTTTAACATTTATAAATATATATACAATACAATAAATTCACATATAATAGTACTTTTTCTGAATTGTTAGCAAAATTCTACAAGTGTATGCATTCCTTCTATATACATATCATTCATTACTTTCAGTGTATAGTACCAATAATAAAAAAAATTTTGTATATTACATGATATCATGAATGTATTTAATCGTTTTGGTAGTATGTCTTTATTACCATTAAGTAAGGCAGTATTCTTTTTTTTTTTTTTTTTTTTTTTTGAAAAGTCCCTCGCTTTATTTGAAATATTAATTTTAACTTCCGAGAGCTGTTTTGCAGTTTTGTAATGGGGGGTGACAAACCCTCTTTCGCCTGCGTCACTATGTCGTGGGAACTGACCAGCGCTAATGATTAGTACATCCTGTTATAATCGTTTTCTTTAGGGGGGAGAGCTGAGATAAGATTCTTCTGTTACTTACTCGAGAGAAGCGCAGAGACACACGCGTTTATCGGATTAGAAATTTGTTTACTTTTTTACAAGTGAGTTTAATTTTATTATATGTATATTTTATTGCTTTGCTTAAGCTTTGTTGCTTCACCTATGTTTGAGTTAGGTGATTGTGCTATCCATTATCCTTTAATAAATCCCTTTTGTTATTTTTTTGTTTCATGTGTGTGCTTCGTGGAATTTTGAATGCCCCTCGCAATATATATATCTGATCTACACTGACGCCATCATTGACTTGGATAAGCGTGAGCTATATTGCATTTTTTTTTTTTTTTTTTTTTATGTATTCTGTTTGCAGCGTTATTATTAATATGCATCTGCTTTTTCTTTCAGCTCTTATTAATGTATTTTCATTGCAGGTTTATTTCTTGTTTGTTTATTTTATATAATTTGGTATTATTTTATCTAACTTGCGTTCGCCTTGCTTTATTTTCTATTATCTTACGTTCCTTCCGCTGCTGCTTGATTTTTGCATGATTTTTCTGTATTTTTCGGACTCCGTTTTTTTTTTTTTTTTGCTTCCTAGCGCTGCGTAATTCTCGCATATTTGATTAGGAATCGTGAGCGTAGAATAATGTAGAAGATTGTTTGTGTATATTTCTGTGTATATTCATGTGTTTATTTATTACTGTTACTTTTTTTTTTTTTTTTTTTTTTTTTACTATGTGTGAATAATAAATGCAGATCTGCTCATAATTTGCGTATATTGATTCCATTGTATTGTGGATTTTTTAACCCATTGAATGTTGTGTTTTATTTTATTTTATTTTATTTTATTTTTGTTTTGCTTTGATAAAATTCTGTCCAGTCTTGACTTTTGTTTTGGCAGGGTACGCCAGAGTATCGAGTGTGGGTCGACCCCCCTTGGCAGAAGACGCCTGCGCCCGACCAAAGGGCCACCTCATTATCTTGGCTGTGTTCTGAACCCTGATCTAAGGTAGGCTATGTAAAAGTGTTTTTATTATAAAATGTAGGTTATCTATTAATTATTCGTTTACCTGTACCTAATCTGCATTTAATTTACCTTCTTTTTTTTTTTTTTTAGACCATTCTGTATTAATATGGTAATTTTGCGTTATTTTATTACTTTTTATTTACGTGCATATGTGTGTGCGAGTGTTAGAGATTAATATTTTTACAGTGACGGGTTTTTTCTTTTTTTTGTATATAAATCTAATGAATTGTAATCCTAAGCTTTTAAGGTTTTTTTTTTTTTTTTTTTTTTTTTTTTAATACATTTATATATATACTGTATAGCTATAATGAATCTTAATCCTCCGCTTTTTTTGCTTTTTTTTTTTTTTATATTTATATATATAGTGTATAGCTATAATGAATCTTAATCCTCCGCTTTTGCTTTTTTTTTTTTTTTTTTTTTTTTTTTTTGTTAACTTATTAGAGGAAATATATGCATCTTTGTTTAAGTGTGAAATGATGCGCCTTTTACTAATATTACAACCATTATATAGTTCTGCAAGTAAAATATTATTTAATCTTTCTAAAGTGTGAATGGTTGTGAATGTTTTAATTTCCATATTTTACGTTTCACTTGATATCTTGAGTCATAATTCGTTTCTTTTGCAGAAATGCGGCTACTACTTTCCTGTATTCTCAAGCGTTTTATCGTCACCCTTCTGCCATGCTCCTTTACCTCGAAGTCCGTCCTAGGATTAGTAAGTATTTTTTTTCCCTTTCGTGATATTTTCCTTCTTCTCCTAACCTGTCCTGTCGTTTTCATTCTGCTCTTTTTTTGTTGTCATGGTAACTCTCTTGTAAACGAGTAACCTCTCTGTTTACATTTTGATCTGCACGCTCCTTCTCTTTTGCATGAGTTTTCTTTCCTGCCTTACTATTTCTCATTTGTGCTAGTTTCGTTTGTCTGTTTTTTATTTTTATTTATTTTATTTTATTTTATTTTATTTTATTTGTTTTATTTTCTTTTATGAGATGCATGAATAAAGATATTTAAATATCTAAATATATACATATATGTATTTTTTATGTCACGTTCACATTTACTTTTATTTATTCTATATCTATACATATTTATTTTATTCATTTGCCATTATGAATACAGACACCTTTTCTGTTTTTGTTTCTATGTACACATATTTACGTTTTCTTATTAACATTGCCCCTATGACAAAAAAATCTATATATATTTTTTTATTTTATGTATTTACAATCAACGTGTTTTGCAAAAATGTGCGTTACCTGCCAGTTTGTTCTGCTGATATTTTATCATTTATTTGTTTGTTTATTTACATTGAGCATTGCTTTACATTTTCCTTGTGTGTCTTGCAATTTTTTTTTTTTTTTTTTTTTTTTGAAAATTCATGTCTATCTCATTCTTCACTGAATAATTATTGTATTTACACATATTATTTTTCTCGGTTGTAAATAGTAAAATAATTGATTTTGTAATATAGTTCATATGTATAATTTGTATCTATATATACACTTTTTTTTTTTTTTTTTTTTGTATTATTTTGCATATTTTGGTGCATATAGTTTAGATATGTGCACCTTAATGGGTTTCGCTGTATTGTCGTGAGCGTTTTTCAAAACAATATTCATGTTACGCAGTATTTTCAAGACATGGAAAGGTCCAAGAAATTTAGGCTGAAATATATTTGGCCTTCTAAGGCTTTTCATATATACCGTCTGTCCAATTTTTATGTCTCTGTCCTTATATTTTAAATTTTTGTTATATTCATTCATGATTTGAATTTGATTTTTTAGTGCGTCTTCTTTTACACTCTGAATGTGTTGCAGACGCTTATTTGTATAGCTGTCAGTAGTAATTTTTGTTGCATCTGAGAATGCATTAAATGGTGTGTTGATTTCTCTAGCAAAAAAAATCATCGCGGGAGAAAAGCCTGTTGCTCTATGTATTGTTGCATTATAATGCAATTTCACAAAATTTAATTTTTCATCCCATTGGAATGTTGTTTTTGTCATGGCGGCTAGTGAATTTTTTATTATTTTATTTGAAATTTCTACAATTCCGTTCGAGCAAGCGTGATAAATAGAGCTAAAATGTAATTTAATATTTAATTGTTTCATGTATTCTGTGAATGTTTTGCCTCTAAAGTACTGTGCATTGTCTAAATGTATTTCTCTTGGCATGCCGAATCTGGCTATATATTCTGTTAATGCGTTTAATATGGTTTGTGACTCCGCATTTCTGAGTGGCACTGCCTCCATGTAACGCGAGAAGGAGTCAATTATAACCATTATAAATATGTTTTTTTTAAAAGTCATAGGTAACTTACCTATGAGGTCTATGTGTAATACTTCCCCTGGCTTGTAATTTTTTTTCATTTTTTGTATTTCAATTTTGGGGATTGTGTGTTGTTTGTGTCTCATGCATTCAACGCAATTTGCAATATGATTTTTCACGTCTTGGTACATTCCATACCAGTATGTACGCGTTCCTATTAAATGCAAGGTTTTTTTAACTTCAAAATGGGTTTTATGTGCTTCTTTAATTATTTCGTTTTTTAACGAATCTGGAATAATTAATAATTCTTTTTGATTATCATTTGTACTTCTTTTTAAAATTAATATTTCCTTTTCTGTTAATTCAAATTTTCGAGTTGTTCTATTTGATTTTCCTTTTTTTATGTCTGATATTATTTTAGATATTTTTTTATCTTTCATTTGTTCAAGTTTTATGTTTTCGTCTGTCAAATTTTTATTAACTTCAAATAAGTTGTTGGTTGAATTTGTTTCCGTGATGTTATTGATATGTCGCGATATGTAATCGGCAGGGTTAATTCTTCCCTCTATATGTCCTACAGTGAAATCATACGATTGCAATTCCAGTAACCATCTGGCTATAATGTCTGAATTCTTTTCTAAATTTAAGTGATATGTGATGGCTTTTGAGTCAGTCACTACCGTAAATTTTCTCCCTGTTAAAATATTTTTAAAATGGATTATGCTCTCGTATATGGCGAGCAATTCCAGCTTAATACTTGGGTAACGCTGTTCAGTATCTTTTAATTTTCTTCCATAGAATTCTATAGGGTACATTATGCCATTTATTTCTTGCGATAAAATCGCGGACGTCGCTATTTTTGAGCAATCAGTAATTAAAAAAAATTCTTTGTCATAATTTGGTGGTTTGAGAGTTGGACTGTTTAGAATAATTTTTTGGATATGTTTTAATGCATTTTCGGCATCTTCCGTCCATTCAAATTTCCTTTTCTCACTTGTTAATTCATTTAATGGTGCTACTATTTCAGCGTAATTGTCTATCAGTGATGCGAAATAGTTTGTTAGACCCAGTAAAGATTTTACGCCTTTTCTGTTTTTGGGTCTTTCTAATTTTTGAATTTTTTGAATGTTTTTATTGGCCGGTGCATAACCATTTTTATTGATTTTAAATCCCAAAAATTCTATTTCTTGTTTGCATATTTGCATTTTTGAAGGTTCTATTGTTAGGTTTTCTTTAATTAATGTGCTTAGTACTTGTTGTAATAAGTTTAACATTTCATTGATGCTATCAGCTGCTATTATAACATCATCAATGAAATAACGTACTTTATATTGATCAAATTTTCCTAGCACTTTATCGATTAGTTCCGCAAATACTGATGTGCTTATTTTATTACCTAAATTTAGTCGCGTAGGTTGGAATTTACCAAATTCAGTAATGAAGGCTAATTTTGGTCTGTCTTCTTTTTTTAAATTTATTTGGAAGAAGGCTGAATGAAAATCCAGCACTGTGTAATATTTTTTGCCACTTATATCTTGTAAAAGTGACTTAATATCCGGAATGGGATATGGTACGCCCTGTAAAATATTATTTAGCAATCTGTAATCTATAGCACACCTGTACGAAGTTTTATTAGGGTCGTTAGTTTTTGAGTTTGCCTTTTTTTTTACAAATATAACCGGAAATGCGTAGCTTGACGTTGTATTTTCTATTATGTTTGCGTCCAATAATTTGTTTATCTCCTGTTGTGCAAATTTTCTTACACTTTGCGGAATTTTGTAAGGTCGAGTAGAAATTGGATAATCGTGGAGTAATTTAAAATTGGGCTCCACTATTGAAGTCTGTCCCAAGGTTTTGTATGATTTTGAGAACGCTTGTATATTATCTTTTAGTAAATTTTGAAATTTAATTTTTTGTGATTGATCTAAGTGTTCTAGATCAAAATCTTGTAAATTGAATTCGTTTTCTCTTAATTCTTGAATTTCACTCATTGTTAAATTGTTCATTTCATATACTTTGGGAGTGTTATCTGTTTTTGATCCATTTAATTTTATGTCAAATTCTGTGCATATTTTTCCAATATTCATTTTTTTGTTTATCATTATTTTTTCTTCACTATCATTTTGAACCATTAAGTGTATCGTATTTTTCTCATTGATTTGATGTAAGGATTGGTCATATTTAATCCTAATGTTATGCCTTAGGGGTTCTAATAAAATTACTTGGTTTGGCTGTAAACTGGGTGGACATTTTAATGTAATTACTTTTGTTTCACCTGGTTCTAAGCCATATTTTTTGTCTGTTTTTGGCATAATCATGTTTTTATGCGAAATTCTCTTTTTATTTTTTTTATTTGTTTTTTCTTTGATTTTTTGAGTATTTGTATTATTGTTTTTGTTCTCTATATTCTCTGTGAAATCATTTTGAATTTCGTCATTATTTGAATTTTTTGCGGGTTTTTGTTGGCTCATAGTATTTTCACTATTCTTTTGTGAGTTCTGTGTCTGCGTATTTACAATTTCTGAAATGACATTTATTTCATTTTCATTTCTTTTTCGTACTGTGTCCGTGCCTTCTAAGGGTATTTCTTTGTTTTTTATGTATAAGGCCTTTTGTTCACAATCTAATATTGCGTGATTGTTCTTTAGAAAATCATATCCAAGTATGATCTTGTATTTTTTATCTAGGTTTCTTGTTGTAACGTAAAATGTTCCAGTTGCGAATATGTTTTGTATCTTAAAGGATATTTTTACGCATTTTTTGAATGGTATATTTTCATTGTTTAACGTATGAATCCTTACTTGTCTGGCTAGATATTTTATTTTAACATTTGCTTCTTTTAATTTTTGGAAAATGTCTGGTGATAGGACTGATAAACTAGCTCCGGAATCAATTAAAGTTATTACCTCTAAGTCTTTAATTTTTACGTTAATTAGCGGTAGTTGTGATCCGTCGCTTACACTGGCTATTGTGTCATACTGTTTACTTTGATGTTTTTTGTAATTTTTTTTCTGTGTGTATAAATTTCCGTAGGTATTAGTTTTTGTTTTAAGCCCGAAATTTGGAGGTTTATATGGGCTTGAATTATTGTTATATATTGTTTTATTTATAAACCTCCTTTGTAGTTTTCCTGGTTTTTATAGCCTTGATTTTTGTATGTTGTTTTGGGTCTAGCACCCCTATTGTTTTGATTATATCCATTTTGATTTGTGTAATGTTGTGGATAAGCAAAATTTTCGAAGTGGGGACTGTTTTGGGATTGTGCAGCATAATTTGGAAAATTATTAGGCGGTGGGTAATTATAATAATAGTTCACAGGAGGATAAGTTTGATAATTTTGAGGGTTTGTTATTGGGAACCTACTTTGATATGAGTTATTTCCCCTTAAATCTTTATTTTGATATTTCCGTTTATTTTGTGTTACGTTTTTATTTGTCTCATTAAACCAGCAGTTTTCTGTTGTGTGATTTCTTTTTTTACAAATATGACAACTTTCTGTGTTTGGTACCTGTGTCTGTTTAAACTGAATTTCTTTGCTCTCTTTTAATTGTTTTTGTATTTCTTTTAATTCTTCATTATGTCTGACTGTCATGTTTAGGAGCATTTCATATAGTTTATCTTCCTCTTTGGAAGTAGTGTTAATTTCTTCTATTTTAGAAGCGTTAAAAGCGCTTTCGATTTGTTTAGCAAATTTAATTGCTTTATCTATCGAGTCCGGTGCCATTTTTCTAACTTCTAATGCAATATCTTGCCTTATGCTTTCTAAAAATTTAGTCAATTTAATTGTGTCTAGAAATTGCTTAGCCCCAGTTTTTTCTGAATGGCCTGAATCTTTTAAATAGTTGTTTGCCGCCCTGTTGAATATTTTTGTGAATTCTTCTATTCATTGTGTCGGTATTTGTTTCAAATTCATGAATTCATTTTGTGAGATGTCAAAAGAGATTTCCCTTTTAAATAATTCTTGTAACCTTTGTTTAATGTCAGCATAGTTGTTAATATTATTTGTGTCTTCGTCGTTAATTAGGCTTTCTTTTGCCTGGCCCGTTATTTTGGCTTTTAACAATATTACTCTTAAGTTTTCTGGCAACTTAATTTCCTCGGCTAGCGTATCGAATTCTTTTAGAAAGTTTACGATATTATTATTTTTTTTTCCGTCAAAGTTGGGTAGACTATTCAGGATAGCATCATAACTTATTACAATTTTGTCTGCCATTTTTTTTTGGTTTATTCCTCTCTTTAGAAATTTCGTTTAATTTTATTTCTTTATTTTCCGCGTAATTTATTTTCTTTTTTGCCAATCTCGGTATAGAGGATCTCATACGCGAATTTTTTTTTTTTTTTTTTTGCTTAATTAAATTGATTACCCCTCCAAAATATGCAATAAAATACAATGTATATAAAATCAAAATATATGTACACAAAATACCATTAGCATATATACAGGAATAACTTTCTGTTTTTGCAAATATTATTTTAATTTATTTTCACAAGTTTCTCAATTACTCAATTTATTTATTTGCACCTTATTTGTTACTCCTGTATATAAGGCTTTTATTTAAGATGCAATTTCTTGAAAAAAAAAATTTTAATTTATAATAATAACTCTGTTAATTTTGCTATAAATCTCTTAAAATTTTTTGCAAACACATTATTCTACCACTTTCAAATTGTATTTATGAAGTGATTATTCTTTATCACATCCTAAGAAATTTTTATATATATATAACACCATGAGATAAATAAGATACTAAAATATTATTATTATTATTTTTTTTTTTTTATACTATACGCTTATATACATACATATTTTTATTATGTTATATCCACACCAGCCTATATAATCTATATATCTTCTTTCTATATTAATTCTGTTATTTAATTATTTTTGACATTAATCTTTGATTTTCATGTCACATTTCACATGTATAACTAAATAAAAAACACCAATTATAAAATACACATATTTGTGGAGTGTTAGTATACGTACAAATAATTATATTTCCTTAAATCTTTTTTCTCTGTACTCATCTTTTATTTTTACTTTATATATTTTTCCTTTAACGTTAATAATTTAATGGTATTAAATTTTAGTAAATAACGCGTAAGAATTTTGAAAGTTAACTGTGCCAAATTCGTCACCAAATACACGGCACCAAATCCGCAAAGGGGGTAGATGTTGGGCGGATATTAACCAAAATCAGACTACCCTCCTTTCCGTGGCTCTAAGGTGACATCCTCGTGGTAGTACATTTTGGAATATCAATTCGATATTCGGGCATGCGTTGTGAGATGCCCTAAAATTAATCCTAATTAAAAGCAAACATTAATCTGGAAAACAATATGTTTAATAATAAATAAATTTACTCTCAAATAATATCAGATTCATATAATTTTAATTAATTTCTTTATTAAACATCCAAATTTTGAATATTAATTAAATTGATTATTCTATAATTTTACAATACAATAAAAATGATATAACAATGATCTTTGATTTTGCCTCAATGTGCTAAAGATGAGTACTAGAAAACAAATGCGCTTTACCAGCATTACACGGTAAAATTACTGACCGAGAAATGTAAGAAATTCTCACCAGATTTATCAGATGCTATGTCACAGTCCAGGCACAAGAGGAATATTTTGGCTAGCAGGGAGCACATCCTTAAGTATCCTTGATGAATCATTTCGGCTAGGCAGCACCACACTGATGATAGCAGGACCTCACATTACGTCTGACCACACGAAGGCAATTTTTTAGAATTCTGACTCTTAAAGGAATCTTTTCTCTCCTTTAATTTTTTAAGTCTCTCATTATAATTTTTGGAGGAGGTTTTCCCCTTGCATTTTTTTCATTGGGTCTATCTTCTGATTGGACCTTTCTTCGACCAATCTGCTTGCTTCTAGATTACTACGGTGCCTTTTTTACGACCTCGCCGGGGCTTTTTTGGCGGTAGCCAGTGGGGCTTAAATGCGGGTGGTCCCCTTTCAGAGTTCCACGTGCAGGTCATAAATATGACGTTGTATTTCTGTCTTAGGCTTTTAAAAGGTAATAAAACAGCTTTGTAGTCTTCAGTAAAACAGCTTTTGTATTTTTATATTCTTTTTCCTTTTAAATAATGCCCTTTTGTACCTTTATTATTTTGTTTTTAACAAAATGGCTGATTTTTCCCATCAATAATATTTCCTTTTTACTATGTCACCTAATTAGTGTTGCATGGTAGTCCAATATGAAGCGAAAATTCGTCAAAATTGATGTTGAGACAAGTTACAACATTTATGACAAATGTTTCATTTTTCATTCATCAGTGAGTAGTGCAGGAAAAATCAGATTGTTGAAAGGATATTAGATTTAAAGCAAAGTCGTGTAACGCCGGTTCCACCCAATGTAGCACATTTCCTATTTTAAAAATTCATCTGGATCTGGCTGATAGTTTCCTTTCATTGGCTGTAAAAGGGAAATATTTCTATAAATCTCTTGATTTCTCTGTGCTAGGCGTTTCTTTAACACGTGCAAAACAATGTGTGGCGTTTGCGTTCCTGCAAACTCCATCTTAACTTAAATACTTAATTAAGTTACTAAGAAAACCAGAGACTTTAATTGAACAAACATTAAGAGTTTATTAGAACCAGATTAATGGGAGGGCGGCCTGGAAATAGATCTTAGCTCAGTTAGCGTATTATTAAATCAAAAATATATAAATCAGCATTTTAATTATCTTAAATATCTCACCCCAGCAGATAGTCGAAGGTGTAGAGACGATCGCACTCGTACTCCGCTACTACGGCTTCACTATGGGTCAGAGGATTCCCTTCGGACCCAACTTGACATTTCCGAATGCTAGTAGTTGCGCACACCAACACTCATCACTACTTAACTTCACACAACTAAATCTCCACGACTCTACTTCCCGATATTCATCAAAATAAGATTCATCACATTCACTATACTATCCTCCAACATCCACACCATCTACTAAAACCATCTCTATTTTTATACTTCTTCCTACACCCTCCTTTCACTACATTTCAATCCGTTCTTTTAAAAATCACTTCTAATTTAACTAATATTCAAAATCTAAGTCTTTTAATGCAGCACCCTGCCGACACAAAACTACCCCGACCTCAACCTTCACCGAGTCACTGGCGACGAAGTGATTTTAACTGTCTCCACTTTCTACTTTGCTGGATCCAGCTTAATTAAAACAGCTGTGGTGACGTTCTAACGTCTCAACCTCACAAATGTTTTAATTAAATACACTCTGTAAAAAAAAAAAAAAAAAAAAAAAAAATCTAAAATTGGTAAAAATTTGTAAGATATTTGGGTAAAGCAATGTTCCAAATTGGAAAGTTCTAGTTTATAACCCAAAATGGATCAGAAAATCTATCTATTTTGAGTTTACAAACTTGTTATGTATGATTCCCTATCTTATTTTATATTTTTGTCTATAATAAATAAAGACGTTGTTGAAAATATTGTATCACTCACCTCTTAAAAAAAAAAAAAAAAAAAAAAAAAAAACTAACATGCGTAGATGATCTAAACAAAATGTAAATATTTCGTATGTTTATGTATGTACACTGCAAAAAATAAACCCGAAAACAATTCTATCCCAAATTGGTCTCGTATCCAATTTATTAGGTTGAAATTTTGGGTTATAAACAGAACTTTCCAATTTGGAACATTGCTTTCTCCAAATATCTTACTTTTTTTTTTACACTGAGAAAAAAAATATACCGCCTTCCTCAAGAATGAATAAGTGGCCATTTTATATATCCCTTAATTAGAAATATAGATTTTCTAGCTATGAGCATAAGTCACGCCAATAAATAAACTGAGTAGGCGAAATGATCCAGAATTTCTAGTGTACACATTTCTAGAAGGTGAAACAATATTCTGAAAACTTTGAATCTTTTGTATTGCGAGAAATTCTCGCTTGATTTTCTAGAATTAGATAATAAACTAAGATTATAGTTGCTGAAGCCTGCCTCTTGTAGCCTCATTTATTTGCAGAAATTTTTAAATAACTTTGCCCTCGATAATATAGGTAAACGCTCTAGAATTCTAATAGGAGTTTCTAGAACTCGCTTTCAAATGGGACTAGAATTTATAAGGATGACTTGGAACTATTTTTTATAGAGCCACAATTTAAATTTCAGATGTCAGTTACAGAATTTTTTCTCAGTGTAATATAATATTTTTCTATAAAATCCGTAATTTTCAGTTGCAAGAAAGTTAATTTTCATATTATAAAATATTGTTACACTGCACACCACAGTAAATTATAAAATATTGTTATTCCGCGAAATAATTCTTTTCCACAAATTGAGTCGAAAAATTATTTGAGGACATTACTGGATAACAGAACTTTTACTCAAGTTTTGCTCTTTTCATTTTCACTTACAAACTAAACCATACTCGTTAGACCTTTAAGTATGTCAGACGTTCACAATCAAAAAAGATAAATCTGCCCTATCTCTTATTAAACAACTATCAAAATTGAAATTTCCATTTTTCGAAAAACACGTAGACGCTCTAAGAAGAAAATAAAAACAGCTAACTCTCAGCAACAGTTCTCATTGCATAAAATCACATTTTCTTTAGATAATTTTTTGACTCAAATTTGTGAAAGTGATTATTTCCTGGGATTTTAACCCGTTCAAATGGTCACTTTATGTTTTTGTCTCTCCAGCCCTGTTTCTCAAAAGGTAGGTCTCTGTTATAACTGAGCCATTTTCAATTTCAGCGTATAAATTTGTTTATTATTTATCCTCTATTTTTTGTAAGTTCACGTGCTGAACAATATGTCAAAGAAAAAAAGAGTTAAATGAATTTAATGCTTTTAATTTTTATGTAAAATATGAGCGCGTGCTATCTTCAAAATTTGTTAAAATGTAAAGATTGTGTGATGCGTGTGGCATCCACAGTTTTGTTTTTTAATTCAAGAAATAGAACAGAATAAAGTTAGCAACGATGTTGGTTGCATTTTTTTTATATAGTATGAATTTTTAATTTTAGTGAACTACTTTTTACCGTAGGAATAATTTTCTTATGTTTAATGTTATAGGGAATTATTATATGAGCATAAAAGATGCTACTTTAATAATTTTAAAGTGTAAATAAGTAGTCTTGGCGTCCGCCTTTATACAGTTTAATTTAGTAAGAGAAAAGCTAGGAATTTGCGGTGCTTATTCCGTTGCTTTACATAATGATACTGGCATCCGCGACAGGACCGTTCAAGTAAAGTAAAATTATTTTGATTATATTAAGATTAAAAAGATGTTTAAAACCGTTAAAGGGTTTAAAAAAGAAGATTTGAAATGGGTAGCCGAAGAAATTGGAGAGACTTTGCCTTCGACGTTCACAATAGCAAGCTTAAAAGAGCTTATTTTAAATAGTAAAGAGTATGAAAAGGATCCCGAATTTGTGAAAGATATCTTAGAAAATGCTATAGCGGAAAGAAAATTGAAAGAAGAAAAACAAGATTTGAAAGAAGAAAAACAAGCTTTGAAAGAAGCTGAGGCATTAAAGCTAGAAAAAGAAGCTGAGGCATTAAGGCTGGAAAAAGAAGCAGAACTGGAGAAAGAGAAATTAAGATTGAATCATGATTTAGAATTGGCGAGAATACAATCATCTGGGCAAATTCAAACTGATGCTATTTTGAGTAATTATGAAAATAGTACTATGAGACGAAAATTTACTTTACCTAAGCTGGAATTTAGGAAATTTGACGGGGAAATTAAGGATTGGTTGCCTTTTTGGAGCCAATTTGAACAAATCGATAAAGATGATGAGATTGCCCCAGAGGACAAGTTCCAGTATTTAGTACAAGCAACAATCGCTGGTTCACGCGCAAGAGAAGTTGTTGAAAGTTTCCCGCCAACTGGCGCCAATTATTCAAAGGCAGTGGAAAGTTTAAAGGCTCGTTTTGGCAGGGAAGATATTCTAGTAGAAGTGTATGTACGAGAGTTATTGAAATTGATAATATCTGTGCAAACGAAAGGTAGATTTGTATTAACTTCATTATATGATAAGCTTGAGTCATATTTACGGGCGCTAGAAACATTAGGTGTTACCACTGATAAATATGCCTCCATTCTATACCCTATGGTTGAGTCTTGTTTCCCAGCAGACTTTTTGAAGGCCTGGAATCGCTCGAATCTCTCTTCTTCTAATACGGATGCTAAAGGAAGGTTGAATAATCTGATGCATTTTTTGAAAACGGAAGTAGAAGGTGAAGAGAGAATATCTTTAGCTGTAGCGGGCTTCGGTTTGACAAAGCGTGAAGATAATAAATATTCTAAAAGGAAAAACAGTGCAAATGCAGACTATATGCGAAATAAGATATCGACAGCTGCAGGTTTATTGACAACGTCTTCTGCTTTAGATTTCAAAAGGGTATGCATTTTTTGCCAAGGCAAACATTTGAGCTCTGAATGCTTTTCAGCTCGAAAATTGACTTTAACTGAGATACAAAATATTGTAAAGGATAAAAATTGCTGCTTCGCTTGTTTGTTACCTAATCATACAGTGAAAAAATGTCGAGCAGTTTTAAGATGCATTATCTGTTCTAAGAAGCATGTGCCTTTGATGTGCGATTTGCGTGATTCTCAAGGTAAAACTGCACAAGAAAAGGTTGAAGAAAATTCAGTCAGTAGTGAAATAAACATGACAAATTTTAATAAGCAAAGTGCTAAAGTATTCCTTCAAACCTTAAAAGTGAAACTCATCTCCGAAAACAAGCAAAAAACAGTTCGTTTATTGTTAGATTCAGCATCCCAAAAATCTTATATTTTGAAAAGTATAGCAGAAGAGATGAATTATACTCCCATTCGTCAAGAAAAAATGATGCATTCATTGTTTGGCGGAGTTACAACAAAGGAATGCCAACATAATTGTTATAGAATAAAGGTTAAGGATATGAAGGAGAAGTTCACCTGTAATTTTGAAGTGATGGATCAAATTACTATATGTGAAAACATTCAACCCGTCACTAATGGTCCGTGGATTAAAGAGTTGAAAGAATATGGAATCGAATTATCTGATGTAAGTCATTGCCGTGAAGTTATCGAAATATTGATTGGTGCTGATATTCTGGGAAAGATGTTAACTGGCAAAAGAAAAGTATTGACATCTGGTCTTGTTGCCATAGAAACATACCTCGGTTGGACATTGATGGGGAAGGCGCCTCACACCGAAGTCTCAACAGATAATTTAGCAATGATGGTGACGTCTTTGTTTGTAAATGAAGCTGATATCTCAAACTTATGGAGATTGGACTTGATCGGAATAACAGATACAATAGAAAAGAAATCTAAAAGTGAGATTGACCGTCAAACAAAGGAACATTTCTTAGAGACAGTAAAAATTAACAAGGATGGTCGTTACGAAATTTGTCTTCCTTGGGCTGACGACACATCTGCATTACCAGATAACTTGAGTTTGGCTGTAAGACGTTTGGAAAGTACAACTTCTAAGTTATTATCTAAGAACATGTACGGAAAATATGAAAATATATTTATGGACTGGTTGAATGAGGGGATCATAGAAGAAGTTCCTGCTACCAAAGTGAACTCTTATGGTAATTATTTACCTCATCACCCAGTTATTAAAGAGACCAGTAGTACAACACCTATCCGTCCGGTTTTCGATGCTTCAGCAAAGTTGGCTAACTATCCATCTTTAAATCAGTGTCTGCAGTGTGGCCCAAATTTGATTGAGCTTATCCCAGATATTCTCCTACGTTTCAGAGAAAGAAAATTCGGTGTAACCGCTGATATTAGAAAAGCGTTTCTTCAAATTAGCATTTGTGAAAAGGATAGAGATTTCCTACGATTTCTATGGTGGAAAGATCTAAAAGAGAAGAAACTTAGAGTATTTAGGCATGCACGAGTCGTTTTCGGTGTAAAGTGTAGCCCTTTTCTTTTATCATCAGTAATTGAATATCACATCAAAAATAATGCAAGTTTTGAGGAAAATTTCAAGCAAAGGCTTTTGCACAGTTTTTATGTAGACAATGTCGCCACTAGTGTGCACAGTGAAGAAGATCTAACGAGATTTATCTCGGACTCAAAGAAAATAATGGCAAATGCTGGTTTTGATTTAAGGCAGTGGGAATACACTGGTGATCACGCTGAAACGTCGAACCAGAAGGAAACTCAGGTATTGGGTCTGATTTGGGATAAGGTTTCCGATACATTAAAGGTCAACATGAAATGGCTAAACGATTTCAACACAGAAAGGCTTACCAAGCGAAGTATGTTATCGGCAGTTCATAAAATTTTTGATCCTTTTGGTTTTACTGCTCCGGTGATGCTTTATCCTAAATTGATGTTACAGAAAGCTTGGAAATTAGGAATTAATTGGGATGACGAAATAACTGGTGATTTACAAAAAGAATTCCTATTATGGTTTCAAGAACTTAAATATTTAAATGATGTTAAGATACCAAGACATATCCAGATAACTCCAGAAAACTTACATGCATGCACAATTCATACTTTCGTTGATGGTAGTAAAGATGCTTATGCAGCAGTAGTATTCTTGAGGATAGAAAATGAAGATCAAGGGGAAATAATTCTGCTTGCTGCCAAGTCCCGAGTTGCGCCTTTAAAAAATACGACTGTACCAAGAATGGAGCTATTAGCGGCTACTATTGGCGCTCGTTTGGCGAAAACTGTTGTGGATGCTTTGGGTTGGCAGGAAATGCAGCGATATTACTGGAGCGATTCCTCAACAGTGCTTGCTTGGATATCAAGAAATGAGAGCTGGTCTCTGTTTGTCAGAAATCGGGTTCAAGAGATTCAGAAATTAAGCAGTCCTTCATCATGGAAACATATACCAAGTGAGAAGAATCCAGCAGACTTGCCATCTAGAGGCTGTAAGGCTAAGCAATTAGCTTTAATCAGATGGTGGGAGGGCCCACATTGGATGAAAGATTCATCAGAATTTAGAACCCACATGAACACTTCTGATGAAGATTGGAATGAGGAAGAAATTCAGAAAGAAAGGTCAAAGTCTACTTGTATGTTGACGAAACCTTCATTTCCATCCAACAATAACTGGTATTACCCCTACTTTTCAAGTTATGAAAAAATCATACGTTTAGTTGCTTGGATTCTTCGCTTTAAGCATAATTGTTTCAATCCTGATAAGAAGAGTAAAGGCGTATTGACGGCTACTGAATTTCGGGAAGCTGAGATAAAAACTCTACGTATGGTTCAAAAAGAATCTTTCTCTTCGGAAAGTGATGAAAGATTGAAGACATTACAAACCTGTAAGGATGAGCAAGATGTCATTCGTTTGAAAACTAAAATAACTTACAGGAAAGATAGTGAAGATTTTCTCCATCCCATAATTCTCCCTTCAAGGCATGAAGTTGTTAAGCGACTTATTTTTTATATTCATGTAAAGAACTGTCATGCGGGGTTACAAATCCTCTTAAATTTGCTTAGAGAAAGGTATTGGATCCTCAACGGAAGAAAGAGTGTAAAGCTTGTGTTAGCCAGCTGTGTGATTTGTAAAAGGTTTAATTCAAGGGCTTTATGGACATCTAGTGCTCCTCTACCTGAAAACCGAGTAAAAGATTCTGCCGTATTTCAAATTACAGGCATAGATATGGCTGGTCCTTTGTATCTTAAGAACGATAAGAAGAGTTGGATTTTGATTTTCACATGTGCTATATATAGAGCTGTTCATCTAGAGCTAGTGACCTCTGCTTCCACAGATGCATTTTTGATGGGTTTGAGAAGATCTGTGGCTCGCAGAGGAAGATGCTCTGTTATCTACGCTATCTCTGTTATCTCTGTTAGAAAAGCGTTTCTTCAAATTAGCATTTGTGAAAAGGATAGAGATTTCCTACGATTTCTATGGTGGAAAGATCTAAAAGAGAAGAAACTTAGAGTATTTAGGCATGCACGAGTCGTTTTCGGTGTAAAGTGTAGCCCTTTTCTTTTATCATCAGTAATTGAATATCACATCAAAAATAATGCAAGTTTTGAGGAAAATTTCAAGCAAAGGCTTTTGCACAGTTTTTATGTAGACAATGTCGCCACTAGTGTGCACAGTGAAGAAGATCTAACGAGATTTATCTCGGACTCAAAGAAAATAATGGCAAATGCTGGTTTTGATTTAAGGCAGTGGGAATACACTGGTGATCACGCTGAAACGTCGAACCAGAAGGAAACTCAGGTATTGGGTCTGATTTGGGATAAGGTTTCCGATATATTAAAGGTCAACATGAAATGGCTAAACGATTTCAACACAGAAAGGCTTACCAAGCGAAGTATGTTATCGGCAGTTCATAAAATTTTTGATCCTTTTGGTTTTACTGCTCCGGTGATGCTTTATCCTAAATTGATGTTACAGAAAGCTTGGAAATTAGGAATTAATTGGGATGACGAAATAACTGGTGATTTACAAAAAGAATTCCTATTATGGTTTCAAGAACTTAAATATTTAAATGATGTTAAGATACCAAGACATATCCAGATAACTCCAGAAAACTTACATGCATGCACAATTCATACTTTCGTTGATGGTAGTAAAGATGCTTATGCAGCAGTAGTATTCTTGAGGATAGAAAATGAAGATCAAGGGGAAATAATTCTGCTTGCTGCCAAGTCCCGAGTTGCGCCTTTAAAAAATACGACTGTACCAAGAATGGAGCTATTAGCGGCTACTATTGGCGCTCGTTTGGCGAAAACTGTTGTGGATGCTTTGGGTTGGCAGGAAATGCAGCGATATTACTGGAGCGATTCCTCAACAGTGCTTGCTTGGATATCAAGAAATGAGAGCTGGTCTGTGTTTGTCAGAAATCGGGTTCAAGAGATTCAGAAATTAAGCAGTCCTTCATCATGGAAACATATACCAAGTGAGAAGAATCCAGCAGACTTGCCGTCTAGAGGCTGTAAGGCTAAGCAATTAGCTTTAATCAGATGGTGGGAGGGCCCACATTGGATGAAAGATTCATCAGAATTTAGAACCCACATGAACACTTCTGATGAAGATTGGAATGAGGAAGAAATTCAGAAAGAAAGGTCAAAGTCTACTTGTATGTTGACGAAACCTTCATTTCCATCCAACAATAACTGGTATTACCCCTACTTTTCAAGTTATGAAAAAATCATACGTTTAGTTGCTTGGATTCTTCGCTTTAAGCATAATTGTTTCAATCCTGATAAGAAGAGTAAAGGCGTATTGACGGCTACTGAATTTCGGGAAGCTGAGATAAAAACTCTACGTATGGTTCAAAAAGAATCTTTCTCTTCGGAAAGTGATGAAAGATTGAAGACATTACAAACCTGTAAGGATGAGCAAGATGTCATTCGTTTGAAAACTAAAATAACTTACAGGAAAGATAGTGAAGATTTTCTCCATCCCATAATTCTCCCTTCAAGGCATGAAGTTGTTAAGCGACTTATTTTTTATATTCATGTAAAGAACTGTCATGCGGGGTTACAAATCCTCTTAAATTTGCTTAGAGAAAGGTATTGGATCCTCAACGGAAGAAAGAGTGTAAAGCTTGTGTTAGCCAGCTGTGTGATTTGTAAAAGGTTTAATTCAAGGGCTTTATGGACATCTAGTGCTCCTCTACCTGAAAACCGAGTAAAAGATTCTGCCGTATTTCAAATTACAGGCATAGATATGGCTGGTCCTTTGTATCTTAAGAACGATAAGAAGAGTTGGATTTTGATTTTCACATGTGCTATATATAGAGCTGTTCATCTAGAGCTAGTGACCTCTGCTTCCACAGATGCATTTTTGATGGGTTTGAGAAGATCTGTGGCTCGCAGAGGAAGATGCTCTGTTATCTACTGTGATAATGGAACAAATTTTGTTGGCGCAGCTAATTTATTGAGAAGCTTAGATTGGCAATGTATACAAAAATATGGGTCTGTCAACTCCATAGACTGGAAGTTTAACCCGCCAACGGCGGCGTGGTGGGGTGGCTTCTGGGAGAGGCTGATTAGGGTAATAAAAGATCTTCTTAAAAGAGTCTTAGGACGCGCCTGTCTTACGTACGAAGAAATGACAACTCTTCTAGCTGATATTGAAAGTGTAGTGAATTCAAGGCCTCTAACATACCTTTCTGAAGATGCGACTGTAAAGCCTATCTCCCCATCTATGTTTCTTCAAGATGTTCACGAAATTCAGCTTCCAGATGTTGATGCAGTTGAACAAAATTCTTTATCAAAGAGGCTCAGATACAGGCAGTCCCTACTCAGAGCTTTGAGAGATCGATTCAGATCCGAATATTTGGGTGCTCTCATACAGCGAGCAAATAGAAAACAGCCAGAAAAGGGTATCGCTGTCGGAGATATTGTATTAATTGGATCTGACAACAAGAAACGAGTCCACTGGCCACTAGGCCGTATCACAGAGATTATTCCTGGAAAAGATAAGAAAGTTCGACTTGTAAAGGTTCAAACTTCGCAACATGAACTTTTACGACCTATTCAAAGATTATATCCTTTAGAAGTAACATCATCAAATAATAGTACAAAACTGAAAGAAGCATACCATTCAAAGGAAACCTCTGCTCAAACTGTTAAACCCGTTGTAACTTCAGACGAGGAACCAGTCAGATATAGCAAAGCGGGAAGGAGAATTAAAGTCCCTGAAAGACTAATGTATTAAGAACTACACCTGCAACATTTGGTTTTGATTATAACCTATAATCAAAAGCTGGGAGGATGTTATAACTGAGCCATTTTCAATTTCAGCGTATAAATTTGTTTATTATTTATCCTCTATTTTTTGTAAGTTCACGTGCTGAACAATATGTCAAAGAAAAAAAGAGTTAAATGAATTTAATGCTTTTAATTTTTATGTAAAATATGAGCGAGTGCTATCTTCAAAATTTGTTAAAATGTAAAGATTATGTGATGCGTGTGGCATCCACAGTTTTGTTTTTTAATTCAAGAAATAGAACAGAATAAAGTTAGCAACGATGTTGGTTGCATTTTTTTTATATAGTATGAATTTTTAATTTTAGTGAACTACTTTTTACCGTAGGAATAATTTTCTTATGTTTAATGTTATAGGGAATTATTATATGAGCATAAAAGATGCTACTTTAATAATTTTAAAGTGTAAATAAGTAGTCTTGGCGTCCGCCTTTATACAGTTTAATTTAGTAAGAGAAAAGCTAGGAATTTGCGGTGCTTATTCCGTTGCTTTACAGTCTCTTTCCTTTTTTAACTAACGAGAACTCTTTTCTTTAGAACAAAGATAGAAAGAAAGAAAGAAAAATAATCTTGTTTTGCACTATACTATTTTTTTATAACATTTATTTAATAGTTTTTATTGTCAAGTTTAATTATATTAAAATATGTGAAATGAAACGATTTTAAAAAGTTTTGTGTCTGTAAAAAATTATGTTTAAACGGAAATAAGTAACTGAAACAAGTGGGAAATATTAAAAAAAAAAAAAATGTAGTGGAATAGTTTTTTAATTCCACAATGATTTTACGTGTGCTATTCGTAAGTTATTTATCAAAGCGTATTTGGTACATAAACATAAAAACAAAAACCCTATGTTTTTATGCTATGGGGAAATTCATCATGAGAATTATTCATTACCTAATGTATTTTTTCAAATTCCACTTCTCATTTAAAAATTTTACAACCATTCGACCTGTTCTTGTTTTTTAAATATTATTATTATTATTATTATTATATTTTTATTTAATTTTGAAAGTATAAGGTGCGAAAACAAACTAAATACATTTTTTTTTTTTCGCTTTATAGCTTTAAAATGTTATATATATACAGTTAAACCTCTTTAACGTGTTCATGTTATCAGTAGTTCATGCTATCAGTAACTATTCTTCATTTAACTAAACTAATCTTCATTTTGACAGGGATTGTGGAAACAGTTCATGTTAAAAGTAATTTACGTTAACAGTGTTCACGTTAACGAGGTTTGACTATATATACATATATAAAGCCGGGCAACAGGTTTATGACCACTGAAACCACATAGACCAATAAGAATAAAATTTCATCAAATTAAAATTACCAGTGAAGACTGATGTTAATTATTGAAAAAATTAGTTTTACTTAATGATTTTTGAAACAATAAATTTTACTTATTAATTTTTTTATTCAATTTAATTTAACTTCAAACTTACCTTAATTTTATTCCTATGTAGTTGCTATTTAAATAATGTTGCCTGTGCGTTAAAACGACATGAAACCCAAAACATATATATTATAAATACCTTTTCAGACATTGTATAAAATGAAATGACAGCACTTATATATATATAATCAACTTTTGTAAAACAAGAACGAAATGAATGGTAGCAAATTTTGTGAATGTGGAATGGAATTACAAAAAATACTTATGAAGATACAAACAGTCAAATCTTCGTTATTAAGGAATATACGTGAGGCAAATTGTATCAAACGGGGGTATTTTGACCGTTTTCCTCGTGAAAAATCTGTTTATGTGATAATATTTGCTAAAAACATACATATCGAACTTCATCTGATATTCCAGAATAAGTTATAAGTGTGGAATTTCTGTTTTTATTAACTATGAGAATTTCGAAATTTTTTATTTCATCATAAATTATAAACAAATTTTTAGGTAAATAATACATAAAAATTCACAATTGATTTGCTAAATATTCTACGTTTGCGATAAATCATCAATACCATACACCATACATCGTATCTTGGCAGTATGAGGTCAGTTATTAGGACTACATAAAATGATGAAAGTGTGGCCAAATAGTCTGAAATCAAAATCAATGAACATTTTGGAAATACAGCAACCGCCGCTTAATAAATTCACTAGTTTATAAAATCAGCCGCTTAATCTGAAATTGCCAGGACCGGAATTAAATCAATATAAACTACTTTTAAAACCGCCGCTTAATAAAACTAGCATGCCGGTTAATAAACTCAAAAAAATCTCCAACAGCACAAATATCATTTATACAAGATAAAAAAAAATTTCTTATTTACATAGCGATTTCTTTTTCATTTTTCTTTTCTTTTCTTTTCTTTTTTTTTTTTTTTCCAAAAAAAAAAAAGAAAGAAAGAAAGACAGAAATTAAAACACAGCAATCTCACAGGTATATTAATCCCAATCTTTGTCGAAAATTTTACACTTGAAGTATAGTTAAAAACTGAACAAGCCTCAACACTTATCTCAATAAATATTTCAAGGAACATATTCTTCAAAGTAAAGAAATCTTTGGTTAGAGAATATTTAAAAAAAAAAAAAAAAAAAAAAAACGTGAAAATACAAATCTTTTTTATAAAATAATAACAACAACAACATTATATAATATCAGAACATTTTAGTTATATTTTAACTCTTTGTTTAATTAAATTTCTTTAATTCAATATCTGCCATTAATTACTTTTATAACTAGTGCACTTACTTAAAAAGAAGATGAACTGCATTTTAATTGTTACTTTTATTATTATTATTATTATTACCATTTATTCATAGATAATAATAATAAAAATAGTAATATAAATACTTTATTCATAAAATTTAAACCTTAAACATAATTATTTACTGAGATATTTTTCGCCTCTAATAATTAATTAGTATAATTCGCTATTTTTTTAACAAGATAAATTCGACAATTAAATATTTACACTGAAAAAATAAATAAATAAATAAATAAAGTAAAATGGAACTGGCATCTATGAACTAAATTGTGTCTCCAGTAATAATAGTTCCCTGTCATCCTTATAAATTCTAGTTCCATTTGCTAAAGAGTTCTAAAAACTGCCATTATAATTCTAAATCGTTTTTCTACATCATCCTGGTCAAACTTATTTAATAATCTGGTGTGTCAATCACACGACTTTCTCTTACCCTGAATTTAATACTATAAATACAGGTTGCAGATTAAGAGGTAAGATAACGAGTACTGTTATGCAAACCTGTGTTAAATAATTCAAATTAGGCTTCGGAAGAGTTTTATGTGATAATTAGTTCTGTGCGAGGGGGACTACCGCCCCCCCGAACCCCCCGTTTCACTAATGCATCTACATTTATATAAAATTTAATTCGGTTATTAAAAAATAATTTTGTTTTTAAAAAATAATTTATTAGAATTATTATTTAAAAAAATTATCTTTTACGATAATGCAGGCGATTTCGATATTAGAGAAGTAGTATAAGACTTAATAAAAAAAAAAAAAAAAAAAAAAAAGTTGAATTTATTCTCAATATTCATTTTTTTTTTTTTTTTTTTTTTTTTTAATGAAAAAAATCGATAAATTTATTTTAAATTATCGCAAATCAATGGTTCAACCATTCGTTTTAAAGGTATTGGCGAGCTCTTTTGAAAGATACCCATCATGAAAATTTATTCCCCTCGAGGGGGGACTTTCCCCCTCCCCGGGGGGGGGGGGAAGCACCTCTGAACGCCGCACCTCTGTGAACGCCGCACCTCTGATTTCGAAAAAACAAGAACTAAAAAGTTTGATACGAAAGTGTGGCAACAGTGTGCGTATGTGAATCAAGATGGACTAACGTTCCATTCTACATGTTTTTTAGAAAATACTTTACTTGATGTTAATTTCTGTATTCTTTATGTATTTTATGTTTGTGCCGTAAGTAAATATACGTTTAAAAGTAAACCAAGTGTGATCAGTGTCTTGATGTGTCTCGAAATAAATTTACCGAAAGAAAAGAACCAGGTGCGAAAAAGCAGGCACTACAATTGGCGAAGTCGACAAGCATATGTGATATAGCTAGTACTCGTATGGATTATGTCATGATAGTGATGAAAAAAAAAGGGTATGTTTTTTTTTATGTTCCATCAAGAGTCATATTTTGTATAAGTTTCATATTAAATAATTCGGATTAAGCATTTAGATATTTTGTTCCGATTTTGTATTCCAACAAGGTAAAGAGTATGTAAATGAAAATTGAATATTTCGTAATGTTGAAATAATAATAATTCTAGTGTTTGAAAAATGAAAAATAGAAATATATTTGTTTATTTGTATTTAAAAAGCCGGAAAATAGTAAAAAGAATGATGAAAAGAATATGTTTTTATGCTATTCAAGATAATTGTGATTAATTTCTGTGTGTTCTTTTTATTCATCACGTGATTTAGAATAAATAAGATTTCATTAAAGCAGATAAAAAAAAAAAAAAATAATAATAAGAGAGAGCTCTGTTTTGATTTATTTGTTCTGTTTTATTGAATGATTGTGTATTTGTTAGACCTTGATAATTATTTATATTTATTTATCTTTATTATTATTGGAATATTAATGAAATATCTCAGTAAAAAAAAAAAAAAAAACTAGTGAATTATTCTTGTGAACGTCCGGTTTTGTTTATTTTTTTTACTTTGAGGAATGAATCGGAAATTGTTTTTTTTTTTTTTTTTTTTTTTTTTTTCTGTTTAAAAGTAAGTTTGATTAAAGGTTGCTATGGCAACATTATTTCTAATTTATTGAAAGCTGGTTATGCAATAAAGTATATTCTGATTTATTTAATGAAAGAGTTGATTGTGTTGCTATGGCAACATTATTTCTAATTTATTGAAAGCTGGTTATGTAATAAAGTATATTCTGATTTATTTAATGAAAGAGTTGATTGTGTAAACATTTTTTTTTTTTATTTGTTATTTCGATACATATTATTTTTTTTTTCTCCTTTTATGTATGCATTCCGACTTAATGATTATTTTATTTAATTTGGGGGAAAATGTTGTTTAAGATAAAAAATAAGATGTCAAATCTGGCGTTCTTAAGGAAAATTTGAACTTGATTTGATTTCATCCATCCGAAGATGGCATTTTTGGGTAAAGGGAATAAAAAATATTTGCAAGAAGTTGCTACTGAGCTTGGAGTGGAAGGTACTCAACATTTAAAGTTATATGAGTTAAGAGATGCTATTTTGGCTTCAAAGAATTACGATGAAGAATTTGTTAAAGAAACATTAGCGAACGTACTTGAAGCACGGAAGAGGAAAGAAGAGATGGAGGAACGCATAAGAAGGGAAGAAATAGAGGAACGTAAGAGAAAAGAAGAGATGGAGGAACGCCTAAGAAGAGAAGAAATAGAGGAACGTAAGAGAAAAGAAGAGATGGAGGAACGCCTAAGAAGAGAAGAAATAGAATTGGAAAAAATGCGGTCGGAAAATGCAAGAATAGAACTTGAGAAGAAAGGAATTATAAATGAAACTTCTGAGAAAACGCGCGTAAAATTACATAACATCTTACAAAAATTTGATCCTAAAACATGCGAAATTAGCCTGTATTTAGTTCTTTTTGAGCGGCAGGCAAAACGTGCCGAAATTAAAAGAGATGATTGGGTTTCTCATCTCATTGGGCTACTGCCATACGAAATCGCGGAAGTTACAGCTCGGGAAGACGAAGAAATCACGAATGATTACGGAAAAGTAAAAGAGTTATTGTTAAAGAGATATAAACTTACTCCTGAAAGATTTCGACAACTTTTCAATAAGCATACTAAAAAAGCTGATATCACATGGAGAGATTTTGCTTACGAGTTGAAAAACTATTTTACTGAATGGATTCGGGGATTAGAAGTTAACACATTTGAAGAATTATATAATTTGATTATTACAGATCAAATTAAAAGGAAAGTACCTCCAGAAATTAAAGAACATTTCATCGATGAATGGTCATTGTTTAAGTCATCTGATATTATTTCCAGTAAATTAGATGATTATGAAAATGTCAAAATGACTTTCAATAAAAAACCGAGAGAAATTTCTCATAAAGAAAATTGGAATCTTCCATCCAAAGGGGCGAATTTCGGAAATAACAATAGAGATGAGAAAAGGGGTTTTACTAAGCCACAGCAAGAACAAAGAGACATTCGTCCGAAATTCTCCTGCTATTTGTGTGGAAAGGAAGGCCATATGAAAAAATCCTGCCCCAAATTGAATTCAGCAAGTACATCTTACGTGAAAACAAACAAAAAGAGTCAAGAAAGTAAGGGCCTTAATAAGGTCAGTGTTAATCTAAATAGCGCTTGTTTCGAGTGGGAATTTCCAGTCAACGAGAAAGATGGCGAGCTTCTGAAAGTGGATTTAGGAATCGGAGGTCAAAAATTTCAAGGCATCGTGGACAGTGGTGCAGAAATCACCGTACTACGAAAATCAGTTGTACCTGAGGAACACTTACAGTCAAGTGGGAAAATTCTTTTGAGACCTGCTATAGGTAATCCAGTGGAAGCACAACTTGTTTCAGTTCCGCTAAGTCTTCATACAGATGAAGAAATCATTCCATATGTTCAAGTGCATGCTGCAGTAGTAGAAGGGCTGCATGAGGAAGCTTTAATCACTCCCAGGGTATATGAATGGTTGAAGGAACAAAAGCGTTCTTATTTGGGAGATGATACAGGAATCACTTCAGTAAAAGAAGCTAATGAACAATCCTTGTTCAGTGTGGAGGGAAGGTCTCCCGAAAACATTTCTTTAGGGGATAAAATGAATATCCCGAAGAAAGAAGTCGATGAACAATCCTTGTTCAGTGTGGAGGGAAGGTCTCCCGAAAACATTTCTTTAGGGGATAAAGTGAATATCCCGAAGAAAGAAGTCGATGAACAATCCTTGTTCCATGTGAAAGGAAGAAATCCTGGAAACTCAGGGGTTGAGGTTAATATCACCCCAGTGGAAGAAAACAATGAACCGTCCTTGTTCAAAGTGGAGGGAAGGTCTCCCGGAAACTATTCTTCAGAAGAAGAGGTTGAAGTAATCACAATAAATGAAGTCTGTGAACAATCCTTGTTCAGTGTACCTGAGAATAATTCAAACGACAATTATCTTGGGGATGAGGCAATTAGTACCCCACTCACAGAAGATAATGAAAAGTGTATGTTCTGTATGGAGGGAAGGTCTCCCGGAAACTATTCTTCAGAAGAAGAGGTTGAAGTAATCACAATAAATGAAGTCTGTGAACAATCCTTGTTCAGTGTACCTGAGAATAATTCAAACGACAATTATCTTGGGGATGAGGCAATTAGTACCCCACTCACAGAAGATAATGAAAAGTGTATGTTCTGTATGGAGGGAGAAAGTCACGAGACTATTCGAAAGGCAAAGCTGAACAACAGCGAGTCGCATCATCCAGAAACCAAAGTCTTTAATAACTCAGTAGTTAAACAGACATTGACCGAAACCGATAGTAAGGATGAAAGAAATGAAACTATCCCTGTTCCACAAGCACAAGTGTTTAGGGATGAGCAGTTAGCCTGTCCTACATTGAAAAGGTGCTTCGAAGAAGCTAGACAATATAAAAATGGTTACTGGATTGAAAGAGGTTTATTATATCATATGGGTAAAGTAGGCGGACAGAAATATATTCAATTGGTCGTACCGGCAAGCAGAAGAAAGGACATTTTGAAATTAGCTCATGAAACTCCTACTGGTGGACATCTGGCAGCTAAGAAGACCAGAGACAGAATTGCAATGTCTTTCTGGTGGGAAGGAATGCCAAAAGAAGTTAAACAATTATGTGCTTCGTGTCATGATTGTCAAATGCGCAGGAAAGGAAAAGTAAACGATAGAACACCTATCGAGTCTGTTGGAAGGCCAGAACTCCCATTTCAAGTGGTTAATGCCGATATTTTAGGCCCAATAGAGCCAAAGTCATCACGTGGCCATCAGTATGTACTGTGCGTTATGGACCAGCATAGTCGTTGGCCGGAAGCAATACCTCTGAAGTCTTTAACAGCAAAGGCAGCCTGTGATGCATTTATAGAAATATTTGTACGAACTGGAATTCCTCGAGTAATTGCAATGGATAACGGAAGAAATTTTGCCGCACAGCTGACAAAAGAATTTTTAAAACGATTAGGATGTGTTCCTAAATTTTCCACTCCAGGTTATCCACAATCGAATGGTTTGGTTGAAAGATGGATAGGAACTATGAAATCCATGCTACATCATGCAATTAATTCACAAGGTCGAGGCTGGGATAAACAGTTGCCATTCTTGTTATGGGCATACAGAGAAGTGCCTAACGCTACAACGGGTGTTGCCCCATTCCTACTAGTTCATGGGCGACCACCTGTAGGACATCTAGCCATCCTCAAATCAAGTTGGGAAGATGAAGTCGTACTTCCTCAAGGGATTGGAGAATCTGTAGCTGACTACCTGTTGAAACTCCGGAACCGTTTAGAAGACGCGGCACAGTATGCGAATAGCATAGCTCAAGAACAGCAGCAGAAATATGTACATTATCATAATTTACGGTCAAAAGATACCGAATTTTCTGTTGGGGATGAAGTTGTAGTGTTAATCCCTGATTCAACAAATCGTCTTTGTTCAAAATGGAAAGGACCAGGCGAAATAGTAGAAAAGAAGTCTCCACATTCTTTTTATGTCAAACTACCTGATGAAAGTGTTCGACATCTTCATCAAAATAAATTGCGTAAATATATTCAACCTGTCAGAGCTGTAGGAATTATTTACGAAACCGATGAAGAGTTTGGAGATATACAACATGCGCCCGTAGAATCACGGCAAGTAACAGATGAAGAACTAAAAGCTGGTATAAAATCAAATTCGATATCAGCAAAGCAACATAAACAGCTGTTGAATCTGATTAAAGAATATCTAACAATATTTGATGGGGAATTAAAGAAAGCCAAAGTTCCTCCACATGTTATCCAGTTAAAGTCTGGAGTAGAGAGGAAACAACCTCATCTTTATAAAGTTCCAGAAACATTAAGATCTAATATAGAAAAACAGATAGCAGAATTATTGGAAAAAGACCTGATAGAACCCTCTTCAGCAGAAATAGCATATCCATTGGTATGTGTAGCCAAGAAAGATGGAACTGTCCGACTTTGCGTGGACTACAGAGAGCTGAACTCAGTTAGTAAAATTCCACCTTTTCCTATGCAGAATTCAGAAAATCTTAGATTTAAAGCTGGTGGAGCTCGTTACTTGACAACTTTAGATATCCTTAAGGGATATTGGGAAATACCCTTAGCAGAGCAAAGCCGAGAATTAACCAGTTTTGTATCTCCAAAGGGTCAGTATCAGTGGAAGGTGATGCCATTTGGGTTATCCGGAGCACCAGCAACATTCCAAAGAATAATGAATCAAGTATTGCGACCTCATAGTGACTACGCCGAAAGTTTTCTTGATGATATTATCATATTTTCTTCAACCTGGGAAGATCATCTTAATCATATTAAATCCATTTTAGAAACTCTGAAAAAATTGAATTTTTCGGCAAATTTAAAGAAATGCTCTTTTGCGATGTCGAAAGTAAAATATTTGGGACATGTCGTAGGCTCAGGAGAGCACGGCCCAGATCCGGACAAGATATCAGTTATTAAAGATTTGAAAGCCCCTAAAACTAAGAAAACATTGAAGTCACTCCTAGGATTATTTAACTATTACAGAGACTATGTGCCTCGGTATGCTAATATAGCAAAACCTTTAACGGACTTAACTCGAAAAACTGTGCCAAACGACCTTCCATGGTCAGAAGAAGCCGAAAGCGCATTTAATTCGTTAAAGAATTGTTTGTGCTCTATAACCTCTCTGTATACACCTGATATGTCGAAACCTTTTGAAATCGATACTGATGCTTCAGTGACCGGAATTGGAGCCTGTCTAATGCAGAGAGATGAGCAGAATAAACTGAAACCAATAACTTTTGCAAGCCAAAAACTGACCCCTGCTCAATCAAAGTGGAGCACTATTGAAAGGGAAGCTTATGCTGTAATATGGGCATTAGGTAAATTCGAAATGTGGACTTATGGAGCCACTATTATCTTACACACGGACCATAACCCTTTAAAATATTTGACCGAAACAGTTCCTAAGAACGCCAGATTACAAAGATGGGCATTGGCTCTATCTCGCTATCAAGTGACTATTGCTCATAAGCCAGGAAGCAGTAATACTATTGCAGATGCTTTATCACGCATTCATGAATAAAGTCATAAGTTAGTTCAATATTGTATTTGTTATTACATATATATATATATGTGTGTGTGTTTATTTTGTTTCTTATATTCAAGTATATTAATTCATTAAGATTATTTAAAGTGCATAAGAAAATCCATGTCAGGATAAATGTTTATTCATATATATTATATATATATTTTATTTCTATTATGTGTTTAAATGTTACTTATTTTATACCATAGAAAATATTTAAATATTAAGTGAAATATAAATGTTATTGCTCTTGATGGAACATCGGATATTAGGTCAAAGATGAAACAATAATTAACAATTTAAAAGGACAATTAGACTTTCATGAACAGTTATATAAATTATCCACAAATTTTGGTTAGTAGTTTCACTGTGCAGGCCATTGTCCCTCAAGTGAAACTGGAGGGAAGGTGTGAACGCCGCACCTCTGATTTCGAGAGTATTAAAAAACAAGAACTAAAAAGTTTGATACGAAAGTGTGGCAACAGTGTGCGTATGTGAATCAAGATGGACTAACGTTCCATTCTACATGTTTTTTAGAAAATACTTTACTTGATGTTAATTTCTGTATTCTTTATGTATTTTATGTTTGTGCCGTAAGTAAATATACGTTTAAAAGTAAACCAAGTGTGATCAGTGTCTTGATGTGTCTCGAAATGAATTTACCGAAAGAAAAGAACCAGGTGCGAAAAAGCAGGCACTACAGATACCCATCATGAAAATTTATTCCCCTCGAGGGGGGACTTTCCCCCTCCCCGGGGGGGGGGAAGGTGAGGCTCCAACATACACAAAATTTTTTCCCAGTTGACTATCTCTATTACACAAAATATATATTCGTTTCATTTGGTTTAGTGCAGTCTATAGATGTTACACTCTATATACCTGCAATTTCCCCCATAGACGTAATGTATTTGAATACTTTTGAGTGTTCCTGTACACGAACAATTTGCTTCATCTCAACTAAAAGCTTATTGTAGCATCCCTATATGATACACATTTAGAATACCGAGTTTGGAATTTCTGCTACTATTTGTTCTTGAGATATGCTAATAACAGACACACAGACCATTCGTTAAAAACGTGATTTTCGTACTCAGAGGACCTCAGAACATGTAAATATAACAAAAACTCACGTTCGAATATTTGACCCTGAAACAATACTTTCTCGACCCTATGGGTAAGAGAAAGTAAAAAATCTCTAGAAATAAATATGAACTCAAGCGGCGAGCTTTATTGACTTTATTATCTTGGTTTCAAGACAATTCTATGATATCAAGCGAGAATTTCTGGCAGTACAAAGAATTCAGAATATTGCTTCACATTCTAGAAAAGCTTAAACTAGAAATTCTCGATCATTTCACCTATCCTGGTTATTTGTTTACCTTACAAACATAGCTCGTAAATCCGTATTTCTAGTTTAGGAATTGAGTAAATGACTACTTATTAATTCGAGGCGATATATATTTTTTCTTAGTGTGTAGAACTGACAAGATTTTAAACTGTTCAGCATCACTATTTAATGAAACTGATTGATATTGTAAAGAGCAAATCTACTACCACCAGTAATAATACATACTAAATCTCTGTGAAATTGGAAATTTCTTTTGAAAAGATGTTAATTTATTGCCAATCATGCTTTAATTTTTTTTTTCTGCATCATGTTTATTGTTGATATGCTCACACCCCAAAAAAGAATTTAAAATAAATTTTCATATCTCATCATAAATAATAATAAACACCCATGTCAATAATATTTCAGAAACTCATAATCGTTTTCAAAAGGTTTTTCTTCTGAGGTAATCCATCGATATAATGCATCATGTCTTGACAGGGCGAATTCAACAGTTTAAGGATACCGTGGACTGACAAAGCGTGAAATAGGTGAAAATCACCAATCAATGAAGATAAATTTTTTGATGTGCACGCATATGTGCTATTGTTATCTAAGCGGGGATTTTTCGAGAACAATACACCCTCTTTCAAACAATAGGCTAAAGGAAAAAATTGAAAACCGAATTCTTTGTTTTATAGGAAACAAAGTAGGTTAAACATCAAATGGTCCAAGAAAACTCATTCTTCTTCAAGTTGCCAAACGATAAAGCTCTTGATGTGAAATTATTATGCCGAAATTCGTGATGCAGAAGACAGACGATTATTTATTGGAGCAGGAAATGTTCACTGTATCAATGGTTTGATGGAATCGATAGTTTTAGGCTGATGATATTTTCATGCAGATTGTTCGAATATAAATATGTGTTTGGGATGATCTAACGAAACAAATAAAAAATACTATTTTATAAATAAATAAATGTATAAAAATATATTCCATGACTAAAAAGAAGATTAGAAAAAATAAATGTCTTACATTAGAACTAAATGAGATTCATAGGCTATTGGAATTTACAATTAAATTATTTAACGTGTAAATGTCATTTAAATAGTTAAAAAACAAAATTTTAAAGTGTTCTTGAAATTTGTTTAGGGTAAATATTTATATACTTATACTATAAATGCTATTTTGTTATACTCTAGTAATTAGTTTGTTTACTTCTATATAGTTATTGTAATTATTTTCATATGAAATTTTTAAGAATAATATATGCAGCTACTTAAATTAAAATAAATCGACTCCCTTTTCCCTTTCTGCATATAAGAAGAAAGAATAGGGCTCAAGAAAATTTTCGACATTAGGTTTTCGTTAGATTTACATGTTTTGAGATGAACACCATTTGATTATTTTTAGAAAATGCCGGTCTGCCTGTGTGTTGCCAAAATTTTGTTACCACCACTGTATCTAATGAAATTGTGGCGGAATTCTACAAAGGTTTAGACCTTGATGTAAATCGGTAACTATTAGATTTTAGCATATATTATCCAGCAGATGGCACTGTTGTGCCGAAATTCCTTACATATATAGGAAAGTTATATCTCAGCTTCTATAGTGTACAAATGAGCAAAACTTGACGTGAGGGGTAAAAAAAAAAGGTGCTCATTATATTTGGGTGCATATCAGCCACCAGGTGGCGCTGATACGCTGTAGGTTTTTTTTACGTTTATGGAAAATCTGTATTCCAGAATCTGTTGTAGAAAGTTGTGTTAGACAGCATATGTAAAATCTGAATTGTAAGAAGCTATATTGACTAAATTTTTGTGTAGGTTAACCGATAGGTGGCGCTGTTATATAGAATGCCATAGAAGAAAGTTTTTTGATGGCCACAGCATACTAGTGGAATTCTGTATTACTCACATTTATTAAATTTTAAAAGTTACAACGATTATTGCGTTTAAGCAGACCTTCTTTTAACACGATTTCAAAATATTTCCATAATTAAAATTTTATACGAGGTACATTGAATCCGTTTTAACGTGCATTGGCTTTTATATTCAGAAAATACACTAGTCATTCGTTTGTAATTAAGGAACAATTAAAAGATGCCATTCAAATAAGTCAAAAATATAACTTACGTATTTTCAAGTATATGATTCAGCATTTGAAATACTTTTAACGTTTGGATTGCATATATCATAAAAGCTAAAGGTAAAAATAAAAATTGCACAAGCGACTGTCATAAATTCTAAAAACACGCAAAAATTCTTTCTCCTGAAACAAAAACACCTTTTTAAATATATTATATACATTTTCTGCCTGATGAGGGTCGACCTTAATTTTTCGACTCGAAACAATGCTGAACAAAGTGGGGTTTTAAAGCTTTATAAATAAATTTCATGTTATTAAATAGCCCGAGTTTGTAAATAAATCATTTTTTATTTTCCGAATATATATACTATGTAAGAAAAGTAATGTAATTGTAAAAAAAAAAAAAAAAAAAAAAGGACTATGAGATTTTCAAGTATCTACTTAGTTTTGAACTGTCTTGAACTCATTTTTGTTAAATTTAAGGTTTCATTTAATAGTGTGACGCGTATGTGCGTAAACGAGCACGATATCATCTAAACTCTTTATTCAACTGAGCTAACCAGAAATTTGTCGGTGTGTTATAGGTCCCTTTCGCACGAAGCATAAATTTTCATGGACATTGAACGTCTACTTCTTTAACAGTATCACGAAGAATATTTTATGGCCTAATAGATCAAATTGTTTGAAGTGCTCAAGCATCAAAATTAAATGAAAACGAAGTTGAGAAGGCAAGTTATAGGTCATCGTCACAAAAACTGCAAAGATTTGAACGAGCATTTATTTTCTTTTCTTAAAAAAAAAAAAAAAAAAAAAAAACAAGGATATGAAGTAGAATTTTTTTACATTGCGATGTATAGCCTCAAATTATTTGAAGTTCATTTTAATAATATTAACTTATTTCCAAAAAGAAAGGAAAAGTTATATTGATTTATTTATGTATGATGCATATATTTGAGGCTTGCTCGCAACCTTTATAAACGATTGTACGGATTTTTTTTAAACTCACCATATTAATTCTTATTTAAATATATTTTCGAATGTAATTGTATTTTCCGGCCAACAGATGAGTTTGCCAATTTTTGGTGAATATCGGAAGTGGAACCGAAAGTCGATATCACAAAAACGTCTCTAACGATTTTCTTAAAAATTGCTACATAAACCATTTTTCAGATATCCTTTCGCATGTATTATTTGGTTTTTACAGGAAAAGTTTCAATCATCCTAATTAGGCGAATCAGTTATAGACTTCGGAAATTGGTGTTTCAAAAAACGACTTTACGATTTTTTTTTTTTTTTTTTTTTAATTCGCTATGCAAATTCTGTTTTGTATGTCTTTACACATGCATCAGATTTATCTTACAGGAAAATTGTTAGGTGCCTGATTTGTCAGGTCAATTTTATAAAAAAAGTATTTATTTACATTTTTTCCCCCCCTCGTTGAAATGGAAATAAAAGAATCCAAATTAATTAGAATAATAATAATAAAAAATAAAATAAATAAAAGTAGCATCGCTTTTGCTGGCATAACAATTCCCTATAGTTTTAACATAAGAAATTATTCCTACGGTAGATATTACTTCTATAAAATTCAAAAATTCAAACTATATAAGAAAATGCAACCAATATCGTTGCTTTCTTTATTCTATTCTATTTCTTAAAACAATTTTTATAGATGCCACACGCACCACATAAACTTTACATTTTACATCTACTTTTTAATATAGCACGCGATCTTGTTTTATATAAAAATTAAATCATTAATTTTCATTTTTTTACTTATTTTTATTTCATTTTGCACGCGCACTTTTTATTTCTTAATCCAAAATTATTATAAAAAAAACTTTTTCGATAGTGTTTGTTTCGATACTGATTATTGTTAATATTCTTTTCTTTTTTCTTTCAAAAAAAAAAAAAAAAAAAAAAAAAAAAAAGGTTTTGATGAAATTCTGGCAAAAGCAGAATTTAGTTTAGGACGGAGGACTATTAGTTTTTTTTTTTTTTTTTTTTTTTTTTTTTCTTCCCAATTATAACATCGCTTTCAAATTATTCAATTATATTTTCGATAAATTTTAGATTTCGGTAAATGTCCAACTATCGAAAAATGACACCGCAAAAATCCCAGATTGAGACCAATAGTCCTCAGTCCTAATAATAATAATAAAAATAATAATTTGAATCTATTTTTTTCTGCTCTATATTTCTGTTAGTAAAACTACATAATTTTTAAAAATATTTTTTAAATATATAAATTCTATCGCATTCCCTTTTTTTTCTCAAGTACTTTTAGTTCAAAACAAGATGTTTTCCTTTGAACTTCCCTGATCGGCAAGTTGATACTCACAAACGATTGTAAACAAGTAAAATCTGAAGGAACTAAACCCCTCGCCTTCAACTACAGCTGATAAAACACAAAGTCGTCTGCACCTGTATTCACTACAAGTGTAATCTTTAAAATCACAGCAAGTCCTTTGAAAACAGATTTAAAATCGTTTTACAAAACAACGCCTGTCACTCTATTTCCTGACTTACCCTTTGATTTTCATACCCTCAGAAAAGTTAAACCTTTTTTCTAATCTTTGTGGAATTTTGTACCACTGCCTCAGCTGTCATCCTCAACTGACTCTGCCACTATGGTTTTGTACACTGGTCAAACTATTCTATTTCTGTCTTTCGGCTTCCCAAAGTCTTCTAATATAGAGTTGACCTATTTATCGTCTGTCATTCGCTTCAAATTCATTCTAGTACTTTTAGTTCCTGCTGGGGTGGTCCTGTTGAGGGGAAAGTCTTGTAGAAGGCAATAGACAATTTGCACGTTTTCTGATTTTATTTTTATATAATAGAAAATGAAAAGGTAAGAAAATGAATACATAAAATTTCTTTATTCGAAATCTAATGACTGATTTATAACAATTTTAACATCGCATTATTTACTCTATCGAGAAAACGCAGCATAATATATTGTGACGTCCAGGGCCTGATTAAGATTTGAAGCTAGGGGGAGCTCAGTATCATTTCTGGGTTCCCCTTTCATTTCGGATTTTTTTTTTTTTTTTTTTTCATTCATGTACCTGGGTGGTTTCTACACGCAACATTAAAATCGTATAACTAATTAATTAAGAACATTCAGATTTTTTAGGCTAAATAACAGATTTTTCCCGAAATAGTGAGTATTTCACCTTGCTTTAGGCGACCTTTCTCAGAAAAAAATTCAATCTGAGGATAAAAATGTGAAACAGAAAATCAAAGAATCTATTTTTAGTCATTTTGGGGGCCCCTCTTAAATTTTAGAGGGGAAGCTTGTGCTTCCTGAGCCTTTTGGGTAATCAGGCCCTGGTGACGTCACTCTTTATGACAACAAACGGAAGTAATCGTTGTTTACATTCGATTTCGTGCTTTGCTTTGCTTTTTTAATCAGTGAAATAGGTTTTGTGTGTCATAATAATGACGGATATTAAAAAATCGTAGTATAAATATTGTATTGTACCATTTTGTACTAATACAACGGTTAAAGCTTCTCAAAAGTTATTCTTTAGCGTTCCACAGAATCCTATTAAACGAAAACATTGGACAACCGCCATGAAAAGAAAACAATTGAAAATAATGATAATGGAAAATGGTGATAATGATATTGAATGATTATAAGATGAAAAAGAAATGCTCAGAAATCACTTAAACAATTGATAATTACGAAAGTTAAAACGAATTGCTGCTTTACTAACCAACCAGGCTAACAAAATGTAAACATTGAAGCATCATAAAGTGTGACGTCATGCAGCGTTTTGAAGTCACGTGATTTTTGGTTAATTTTAAAGTTATTTTTTAAATTAATGAAAACTTTTTTTGCATTTTTAATAATTTTTTTGAAATTTATGGGCCTGAAACTATCAGAAAAATAGGATTTTGTTCAAATCTCCCATGTGTGCAAATTTCTCATTCTGTAATGTTAGGAGGGAGAAAAAAAAAAATAAATATAAATAAATAAATAACTATATTTAAAGGGGACTAATGTGCAAGTTGTACCTGACGGGACTAAAGTGAAAGTTGTACCTCAAGGGACTAATGTGAAAGTTGTACCTCACGGGACTAATGTGCAAGTTGCACCGAACGGACAAACTATTTCTTTCAACGAAAATGCCTACTATCCCTGGACGATAGGTCTAATATATCGTATCATATTATATATCGTATTTATCGTAATATTACTCAATACTTATTTCGCTTCCTTCTTCGACTCGTTTTAACACGCATTTTTTATATGCATGAGCAGCCCCCGAAAAACAAAAACATTAAATGATTAAATTCATTTTTTTACTTATTTTTATTTCATATTATTTCACGCGCACTTTTTATTTTCTAATTCAAAATTATTAAAAATCGATATCGCTTGTAACGATACTGATTATTATTAATTTTCTTTTCTTTTTCTTTCAATAATAATAATAATAAAAGATTTTGATGAAATTCTGGCAAAAGCAGAATTTAGTTTAGGACGGAGGACTATTAGTTTTTTTTTTTTTTTCTCTTTTTTCAAATTATAACATCGCTTTCAAATTATTCAATTACATTTTCGATAAATTTTAGATTTCGACAAATGTCCAACTATCGAAATCGACAACGCAAAAATCCCAGATTGAGACTAATATGCTCTCAGTCCTAAAAAAAAAAAAAAAAAACAATTTTATTTTAAATTTATCCGTTGTTATTCCAAGACCAGTTATTATATTGACATTAAATATCAATGTCATTGTAAAATAAGCGTGAGTTAAATCATTTGGAGGAACAATGGAACAAATTGGATAATTGGAGGTGTTAAGACCGGCTGAGAGAACTAGTTAAGAGCATAGAAACAGGAAGATCTATGGCTTATTTTATTCTTTAATTATTCCTTTCATTGCTGCGTTACTTGCTTTGTGTCTTTCTTTTATTGTTTTCCAGTGAATCTTACGTATGATTGAGTAATAAATATTTAAGGTTTATGTCACTAATGTCCCTTATTGTTACTGGAGCTGTTTCAAAAGATACGAAAAAAATTATTGTTTATTGTATCGTAAAAAGTTTTTAATTGTCCTTTTTCAAAAACTACAATTCTGTACTGATAAGTATAAAGGATTTAAGTCCAAAAATGTCGATTTTGAGTTAAGTACATAGTCAGACTCAGAATTTTTTTTTTTTTTTTTTATCGATTGGTATAAAGGATTTAAATCCATGTCATTTAGTCTTTGAGAAAATCCATTGGTAAAAAATGATTCAAGTCAGAAATTTAGCATTAATCTTTGGTATAAAATATTTAATTCAATTTTTTCCCTTTATTAATGAAGGTTGACAATCACTGAATGGTATAAAGCGTATAAATCAACATAATCCCTTTTTCCTAATCGGTTCTTCTGATTAGATTTTAGTTAGTTTAACTTTATTTTTCGTCTCCTGAAAAATCAAGAATATGGACTTAAATCCTTTATACTTATCAGTACAGAAATATCAATGTCATTGTAAAATAAGCGTGAGTTAAATCATTTGGAGTAACAATGGAACAGATTGGATAATTGGAGGTGTTAAGAGAGACTAAGAGAACTAGTTAAGAGCATAGAAACAGGAAGATCTATGGCTTATTTTATTCTTTAATTATTCCTTTCATTATTGCGTTACTTGCTTTGTGTTTTTCTTTTATTGTTTTCAAGTGAATCTTACGTATGAATGAATAATAAACATTTAAGGTTTATGTCAGTAATGTCCCTTATTGTTACTGGAGCTGTTTCAAGAGATACGAAAAAAATATTGTTTACTGTATCGTAAAAAGTTTTTAATTGTCCTTTTTCAAAAACTACAATTGTCAACTAAAAAATTACTTAGAATAACAGCGGAAGTTCTGACATGTAAATAAGAATTAAATTTTGAGGTTTTCTTTTTTGTGATGCTATTATCTATTAAGTTACTGACTTTACAATGTATGTATGTAAAGGCAAAAAGACACTATCAAATTAAAAAAGACGTTTTGTTGAATATAAAAACAAATGTCTTAATTTCCGGTCTGTAATGCGTTTACAAAACTTCATTTTTCTTGTAATAAGCATCAGACTACACCGCGTATCTGAGATTTTTTATTTTTTATTTTTTTCTATTACTACTTTGAAAATGTCAATAATAATTCTGTACTGATAAGTATAAATGATTTAAGTCCATATTTTTTATTTTTCAGGAGACGAAAAATAAAGTTAAACTAACAAAAAACTACTAAGAATAATCGATTAGGAAAAAGGGATTATGTTGATTTATACCCTTTATACCATTCAGTGATTACCAATCTTCATTTGATGAAGGGAAAAAATTGAATTAAATATTTTATTCCAATGATTAATGCTAAATTTCTGAATTGAATCTTTTTTAACCAATGGATTTTCTCAAAGACTAAATGGCATGGATTTAAATCCTTTATACCAATCGATAGAAATTTTTTTTCTGAATCTGACTATGTACTTAACTCAATATCGACCTTTTTGGACTTAAATCCTTTATACTTATCAGTACAGAATTTTTCTTAGGACAAATACAATTATTTGTATAATGAAAAATAATATTTACATAATCTGATATTTTAGATTAGCAGTTTTTACCATCACTGCATATACAAAAAGCTTGGTATCTTCAAACCATATTAAAGCGAAGAAAGAAAAATCCTTCTCTCATACCAAGTTTCGTGCATTTATATGCTATAGAAGATGATATACAGCCTTAATTACAGCTTAGCAGTTAATATGTCGAACGATATGCACCCAAATTAAATCTGTATAATTTTTCTGTGTGGTCCTCTCATTTACTAAATTTTGTTAATTATGAACTACAAAAGCTGAGATAGCATTCACGGAATGGAGTAAATTGCATAATAGCAGCCCCATTTTTTAGTCGACATGAACCTAAAGTTTACAAATACAAATTTATATTTTTAATTTTTAATGTAGAAATAAATGTAAAATTTTATTAAATTCTGCATAATAGTTCTTGATCTAGAGCTGACACAATTTTTTTTGTAGCATACAGACACACAGAGGGACAGATTTTATTCCATAAATGGCTAAATCTCGTTATTTCTTCTTAAAAAGTATAACACCGCCAGGAATCGGAAGATGAAAATTGTTACGAATCCATTACTTACTTCTATTGAATTCAGAAAGAAAGAAAGAAAAGAAAAAAAAAAAAAACTGTAACCTTAAACCTACACTAATAATAATAACAGTAACTGGAAAGGGAAAAAAAATCGCAAGATGACAGCTAGTCGGGTTAATAAAAAAGCCAATAAGTGAAATGCAGTGAAGCGAATCGATTAATAATATAGAAAACATCTATAATTGAATTTTGGAAACGAGAATTCAAAAACCAAATTTGATTCTTGCATATTTTTAAGAATTTTTGATCCGAAGAAACAAAGTAAGATATGAAACATAATGTCGATTGATTTTTCTACTGCTTTTTTAATTAACCGATTTTTTTTTTTTTTTTTCCCTTACAGAAATTGCACCGAAAGCAATTTCAGCTGTAGTTACTAATTACTAACCGTTAAGCTGGAAGTCAATTACTTCTTCCTTGTTTACTAAAAAAATACATGCTATGTTCTGCAAAATTACATTCCTTAAATGGTTACGGTCAAAGACATTTGAAAAAATGCTGATAAGGGGAAATAATTTTCCAGTAAATGATCTTATAATTATTTGCTAACGTTATGAATTTTTTTCCACCAAAAATAGTTGGTGTTATTTTTACATTTCTACCAATTATTATACGTTATTATTATTTATTTATTTGTAAAATATCTATCATTTTGTTAAATATAATTTTTCTTAAAGTGTGTTTATTGATAATATGCTCAGTGATGCGATATAAAATTTAATTTGCATAACTAAATATTTCTCACCAGAAAAGTTTTACAAAAAAATATTTAATATTTTTTAGTTTGTTTTAGTTTATTCAGATTTAAGGGCAAAATGAAAACACTTTATACATGAATGTGTGAAAGAAAAACACATTATCACGCAAGTTTAGGAATCATTGAAGTGTGGTAATTGGAAATTATATTTAATGTATAAAGAAACAACAAAACAAAAATTGAATTTTCCAATAACATAATGCTTTATAAATTGCGATAGAAAAACTTAAATAGACAATTATTAATTGAATTAATATGAAACTGTGGTTAAAAAAATTAGTTATCTAATATGTATTTTAAAGAAATCTATAAATTGGAAAATAATTAGTGCGATGCTCTAATTTCTTTACTTTTAATTAAATTAGCGTTTCATCGTATTATGAAAAAGTTGTTTGTTGAAGCATATGGGGAAATAATAATATCAGATATAAAGGGGGGGGGGGGAAATACTAGTATGTTATGGTCATCACAAAACTTTTTTCTGTATTTTCCCATACAAATTCACTCAGTAAAAATAATTTATTAAAAATACTATTTATTAATTATTTTCCATAATGAATGCAGACGATCTTTTTCTTGTAGAAGTATAACATGAAATATACTAAAAAAATCGATTTTATGCTCTGCTAACGATATTTTAAAAAATGCGCTTTTCATACATTTTTACTTTCTCTTACCCATATGGTAGAAAAAGTATTATTTTAGGATCAAATTTTCGAAGTACATATTTTGTTATATTTATACATTTTGAGATACCCTGAATCCGAAAAACATGTTTTTAGCGGTTGGTCTGAGTGTGTGTGTTTGTGATATAGCAGCATATCTCAAGAACAAATAGTAGCAGGAAGATCAAACTTGGTATTTTATATCTATATCATATAGAAATGCTGCACGAAACTTTTCGTTGAGATCAAGCAAAGAGTTCGTGTACAGGGCGATACAAGAGAATTCAAATACATTACGTCTATGGGTGAAATTTCTGGTAAGTACTGTGTAACATCTATTAGCTGAACTGAACAAAATGGAATTAACATACTTTTTTTTTATGCATAAAAGTATATTTTGTTTAGATTGTGGTTTGGAAATCGTCCATCATTCGTTTACAGGGCTACCCAAAATATTTGGATATATCTGGGCTATACTTTGAAATTGCTGGAAGCTGGAAAAGTATTTCATTTTGTATTATTATTATTATTATTATTTATATACAGGACTAAATTTAAGCACACAACATAATGTGTATATGGTTTGCAGACAATATACAGGGCTACCCAAAAATAAATTTACATTATACCCAAAGACAATATACAGTGCAGTGCTACCCAAAATTAACAGGGCTAACCTTCTATTCCACTGAATGTAATTGATGAAAGTACTTTTTTACATTTCAATGTGTTTGCACTATAATTGAATGGGGGTTTAGGGGGGCGGTAACCCCTCCCCCCCTCATGCAGAATTACATATTAAATAAAACTACCCGTAAACCTATTTTAGCTTATTTTTAAACTGGACTGAACATTACTATCTTATCTTATTTATTTTACATCTAAATCTGAAATATGTCTGTATAGCATTAAAATGCAGTATAAAAGAAAGTCGTGTGAGTGATACACCAGATTATTTTTTCTGCTTTTTTCAAAAAGAAAAGAAAGAAAAAAGAAAGAAAGAAAGAAAGAAAAAGAAAATTGATAACTTTGGTTTAAATTATCACAGATCCGTGGTTCAACCATTCGTTTTAAAAGTACTGACTAGTTATTTTAATAGATATCCATATTAAAAAATTGACCGTGCATTTTTTGAACAATGCATGACTTCCTAAGCATTGCTCCTATGTGCCTATTTTTTTTCCCTAGTTGACTATTAATAAATAATTCTTTGTAATTTTTATAATTATTAGTTAAAAATAATTCTGATTTTGAACATTTATAGGAAATTTCGTCCTATATATATGTTAAAAAATTGGAAAGAACGGAATTAAAATGTCACCTGTTTTGCAATTTTCACCAAACATTGATAGGCAGCAGTTTATGACAAGGTTCGAATACATATCAATGTATATATACTTCTCTGCAGTAGTTCCTGAGATACAGTTTTCACAAAATTTTCACACAGACACAAACATTTTTAAAAGATAGTAAAATAATGTTCTAGAATTTCAAAAGGTATAAATCCATTAAAAACCAGAAATCGAATTTTTTTAAGAAACCAATATTTTCTTCTATAGAAGAAAGTAAAAATGTTTAACTAAATTATAATTACTAAATACTTATAGGAAATATAAAAATCAATGTTTTGATATTCTGATAATAAATTAATAAATAAATAAATAAAAGTAATAATAATAAAAATAAAAATAAATTTAATAATAACCTAATAGACTAGCAAAATTTTGCTTAGTGTAAACAAGTTTTTATAAAGGATTTCAAAGAAATTTCCACTTTATTGGTTTTTTTCTTTTATACGGAAAAAATATTATTTTATTTTCATTATACGCCTATTACTATAATAAAATGAAGAATAACATTAATTTTCAATTCATGAACTTTTATTACAAGCTAATGAAAGCTTTTTGATTATGAAAAATCCGATTGGGAGATTTTGAAATATCTATATGTCTGAGATTTCCAAAATTCATTATTGCTATTTTAATAAGTATGTATCTATATGTGTATGTGTAAATATGTAATTGAACAAAATAGCATTTAAACCAATGGCCGCGAACCATCAGTAGTCTGTAGAAAATTTTGGTGGTCCGTAGAAAAATATTGATATTATTTGCATTTTATAATGTTTCATTAGAAATTATAGAGATATTAATTTTAATTTTAGAATTTTCTTAGTCACTCACACTCCCAACAACAGACTTCATAATTTTCTGGATGAGAGAGAGGATGAAATATTTGCGATATGGATATTGATGATGATACTGACGGAATATTTTTATTTATTTATTTATTTATTTATTTATTATTATTTGGACACACAAATTTTAATTCTTAAAGTATGAGGCATAGTATAAGTATAGCACTGAGAAAAAAATATACCGCCTACATCTAGAACGAATAAGTGGTCATTTTCTAAATCCATAAACTAGAAATATAGATTTCCGAGCTATGCATATAAGGCACTCCAATAAGCCGAATAGACGAAATGATCGCGAATTTCTAGTCTATACATTTCTAGATGGTGAAACAATATTCTGAATATTCTGAATCCTTTGTATATCGAGAAATTCTCGCTTGATTTTCTAGAATTGGGTCATACACCAAGATTACAGTTGCTAAAACTTCTCTCTTGTGCTCACATTTATTTGCAGAGATTTTTAAATAAGTTTGACCTCGATAATATAGGCAAACGCTCTAGAAATCTAATAGGGGTTTCTAGAAATCGCTTTGAAAGGGGCTAGAATTTATAAGGATGACATGGAACTATTTTTTCTAGAGCCACAATTTAGATTCTAGATGTCAGTTACAGAATTTTTTCTCAGTAAGGCTTTAAATTTCTGATCTGCATTTAATTAGAAATTGTTCTAAATTTATTAAAATATTCTAATTTTTCAAAATCATTTCATTTTAATAATCTAACAACTTAATATACATATTACTAAATTTAATAAACATAGTTTTATATATAGAGATAGCTATTTATAATTGTGGTTAAATCTTTAGTCTGAGTTTCTTATAATATGCAAAAAATGAAAAGGTGTTCACATATTTTACTTATAATTGTTTTCTTAAAACCAACAACTTTAAGTTTCGTTCTTATGATTATTTACGTTTTTCTTTTAATAAAATAAAAATTTGTAATGTTTTTTATTAACCAGGTTTACTTCATATTTATAAAATGGCTATTCTCTGATTTTTATTCAAGAAATAGATTTATGTTAAGTTATTTATTATAAGTAATATTAGTGGTCAGCAGAATTCTAAATAATAAATTTGGTGGTCTGCAGGAATTTAAGCTGTAAATTAAGTGGTCCGTGTAGTCAAAAACGTTGGTGACCGCTGATCTAAACCCTATATTGGACTGAGTTCAAAATTTGTAGGCATTTTATAGATTATAATCGCACAGACTGATAAGTTATCATGGGATCTTTTTCCCCTTTTAACACAGATTTAAAAACAAATAAAAATGTTTAAATATTATTTTTTAAGAAGAATTACGATCTACCTTTAAATTTCGTCATTAGACCCTCATGACTTCACCATTCAGCCTTCCGCGAAAATTCCAGTTATGCATAGATCATCAAATTGTAGATTTATATTTGAAAAAACAAATTAGCACAGATCTATTATGAAAGTAGGTATATTTTAAATTCAAAGTTAATATAACGAAACTGACTAAAATTATGCAGTTAATTAATTTGACACTTTTTTTTTTTTTTTTTTTTTTTTTTAATCTTTACTATGATTAACAAAATATCAAGTATTACGCTTGACATATACTTGCTTTTAAAAATATTTTTTACTTGCAAAAAATATCACTTTTTGGTCACTTGTCTGAATATCAAAATAATTTAAAATACACCGATTTGCTAACAGATTTTTAAAAAACTTTTTATATAGATATAAAGAATAGTTAATTAATAATTTATTTAACAATAACTTAAAACTTTAGGCATAAAGAATATTTATATAGATATAAAGAATAGATATTTAATAATTTATTTTACAATAACTCACAACTTTAGGCATAAAGATTATTTATATAGACATAATATGTATTTAATAATTTATTTAACAATAACTCACAGCTTTAGGTATAAAGTCTATTTATATAGATAAAGATAATATTTATACGGATATAAATAATAGGTTATTTAATAATTTATTTAACAATAACTTAAAACTTTAGATATAAAGAACAATTATATATACATAAAGAATATTTATTTAATAATATTTTTCACAATTACTTGCCACTTTGTTAAAATTTTGAAAAATTAAATTAAAAATAACGAAACATTGTTCTAATATTTTAAAATACTGGAAAACTTTTGTTAACCCATATCACAAATTAAGCATATTATTATTATTATTTTAATAACTCCAATATCCAACTATTTAAATCTTAATTATTTTCCTGGGTATATGTAAATGCGTTTGGAAATTAATTTAATATGGTTTAACTACATAGATTTGAAGCATTATTAAAAAATAAATAAAATAAATAAATAAAAGTCATTTTCTTAATAATATCATTAATAATCTTTAACAATGATTACTATTTAAAATTTATTTATAAATAATTTTAGAGAGAAGGAGAGAGAGAGACAGAGAGATTAAAACGTGTTATAGATAAAAAAAAAAAATATATATATATATATATTTAGATTTTCTCTTACCACATTCTTTTTCAACGTTAAAAGTATTATTAATACTTAGTATAAATCCAGATGCAAGTACCGAAATTTTAATTTTAAATATCGTCTGTTGTTTCAAAAAAGAAAAAAAAAAAAAAAAAAGATAAACAAGAATTTGGAAGTTAGGAGATTTGAATGCGAAATTAAATATATTGATTTTCCATTAGAAATTTAGAAGAAACAGAAGAAAAATAAGTAATCCCTTTCGCATAGAAATAAACAATAGTTAATCCAAAGCTCATTTGCGAATTTTAAACCTTGCGAAATCTTAAAAAAAAAAAAATAATAAAAAAAAAAAAATAATAAAAATAAATAAATAAATAACCTGTCATCATCAGTACTTATTCATAAGATATTGCTGATGAATTTTCAGAAGCCATATACAGTTTATGAATGGTGATAATCTCAGATATCGAAATCGGCAATTAATTTTTACATACAATCAAGGATGAATTCCTCACTTATCACCACTTTTCTAAAAAAGCAAAAGACTTTACAAATTTCATGTATTTGTTTAAGAAATTAAATAGTAAAATTGGATATTGGATGGCATATTAGAAAATTCAAGCTGTAATACCACAAATGGCGACAACTCAAAATCGCTGTCTGAAAGAAATAGTTCTGTCGTACTAAATATTAACAGAACATTGTTATGATTTGTAAAAACGTTTAAAACTTTCGCTCATTTATATCACAAATTATATTATTAATTGCAATGAATTCAAAATGCAAATACCAAAATTTAAATTATTTCTTCTCTATTAAGAGAATTTGAAATGTTTTTTACCATATTAGTTTGTTGTTATACTTAAAAATAAATAAATAAATAAATAAATAAATAGAAAAAAATAATAATAATGCTGAAAACACAGTAATTACTTTAAAATTTATTTGCAAATAATTAAAAAAAAAAAAAAATATTGAAGCTTATAGTATCTAGTTTTAAAAATATTCCAAATTTCTCTTACTTTAATGTAGAGAGTAACACAATTTTTTGTTATTACTGGCAATAAAGCCAAGCAAAAAATACTAAAATTTTAATTATTTTTCTTCTGTTGTTTGTTGGTTAAATAAATAAATAAATAAATGAAAAAATAAATAAATAAAGAATTAAAAAAAAATGTAATAAAAAATAAAGAATAATAAAATGTTGAAAGTTAAAAAAAATTCACATGCAAATAATTGCATTAATTAGTTATTATAAATAAAAATAAATAAATAAATAAATGTATAAGTAAACGAATCATAGTTATTTAAAAATTTATTTTCAAAAAATTTTAAACTTTATGAAATCTTGGGCGGGGGGGGGGGGGCGGAATTAAAAACAAAACTTAGTTTTGATATTTATAATATCCCATGTTACGTGAGTTTTTATTAATTCTTGGAATACATCCAGGATAAAAATACAATGTTCCTATTTTTTTTTCCTTTTCTATATTTAGAAAATAATAGAATTTGATAATTACACTGATTCGTTGCTTAAAAAAGATCGAAATAAACATTAGCTACTTTAAAATTTATTTACCAATAATTCGAAACCTTGTAAATTAAATATATATATATATAATCCTTTTGTTAGTAATAGAAAAGAATCAGAACGAAGATTAGTCAGTCGAATAATTCACCAAAGAAACATACGCAAACCAAACAAATTAATATATATAAATAAATATATACAATTAATGTATACAAATATATACAAATATATACAAATATATACAATTAATATATACAAATTAATATATATATATATGTAATGAAACTGTATTTCAGATTTTAAAAACATTTAAAAGAATTCCTCTCATTTTAATTTTCTAAATTATGTAAATTCTTCTTATTATTTATTATTAAATTTTTCTCTATTGTTTGGAAAGTAAAAGAATATAACATTTAAATATATTATTGTATTTAACAATATTCATACACTAGGAGAAATGTTTATTATTGTTATTATTATTCTTATTTTAACTTTTTATGTACAGTGGAGCCTTTGCTATCTAAACCTCTCGAATTAACGAAATCCATTTTTAAAGATTTTTCCTTCCTTTCTGTATTATTTATTTATTTATTTATTTTTTCTATTACATTCTTTGTGTGCAATTTTTAGTTTTTTTTTTTTTTTAATATTTACAGTTTTTTATATGTAAAATTCGCAAACATTCCTTGTGAGTGACAAATAAAACTTTGGAATAGAGTTTTGTTCCAATTCCTTGCGAAATATGTAAAAGATACTTAATTTCAAAACTAAATTCTGGTAATTTATTTTTATTTTCATTTCTATTCTGCTATTCTTTATTTTTATTCAGCAGTTGTTTTCATAATAAGAAAGAGAGCATACCGTTAAGCTTAAAATTAAAGCTCCCACCAGCGACCGAGCGGTTCTGCGCTCAAATCTGGTAGATGGGAAGTGCCAGGTTCGATCCCAGGTCGCGGGTATCTATCTAGCCTTTCGGAGGTTTCGTGGTTTTCTCCGAAACTCGCATAAATACGGGCTAAGACCTATTAGAAAGACCCCCCAACGAAGGGTATTCCACCTATTGGTCTGGGACCCTAGTGTAATAAATCGATCTTTAAATACTACAACAGCAACAACAACTTAAAATTAAAGCATTTTCTATAGTCCGAAAAATTTCGACTTTTCGTAAAATGGTCTGTTCCAGTTACTTCGGATAATCGAGGTTTTACCGAATAAATAAACTATAGTTACTTAGAAACGTATTTTCAATAAAATAAATAAATAAATAAATAAATAAATAAAATAAAATATAAATAAATAAATAAATAAAATAAAATAAAAATAAATAAATTAAATTTTGGCAAAGACCTGGACCGTTCAAGTTTAAGTGATTTCAAATTTGGCTTTCCCACCCCCGTTAAATGCTTTTCATATCGCAAACAGATTTTTTTTTTTTTTTTTTTTTTTTTTTTTTACATTAAATCAACATGAATTTATAGATAAAATATAAACATTTCGACCTTCTCACCCTTACCCTTTCAAAAAGAAAGAAAAAGAAAAAAAAATCTTTTTCGATACTGATTATTATTTCTTATTATACTTTTCTTTCCTTTTTCTTTCAAAAAAAAAAAAAAAAAAAAAAAAAAAAGTTTAGTGTAGAGGACTATTAGTATATATATATATATATATATTTTTTTTTTTTTTTCAAATTAGTACATCATTTTCAAATTATTCAATTATACTTGCACTTTCGATAAATTTTCAATTTCGATAAATGTCCAACTATCATAAAACTGATATCGTAAAAATTTGTAGATTCAAACTAATAGTTTTCCGTACTAAAAAAAATGTCGGTTTGCAAATTAAAAAATAAAAATAAATAAATAAATAAATAAATAAAAATCATTCTAATTTTAAAAAAGTTTAAAAAAATTCTCTGACTCAATAATTATACTTATATTTTACATAATTTCCTATGTTACGAAAATCCTACTTATAATTTATTCCTTAATTTTTCTCTGTTATTTGGAAATTAAAAGAATTTAACATTCAAATACGTTGATACATTGAAATTTGCTGATATTCTGTTAGAAATGTTTATTATTATTATTATTATTATTATAACATTTTATGTATAAATAAACAATAGTTGCTTAAAAAATTATTTACAGATAATTTGATAATTTGTGAAATTTTTAAAAGACAAAAATAGAAATGGTTCTAATTTTAAAAATGTTTCAAAAAAGAAAATTGTTTGATTTATTATACGTATTTATCACTCACATATATAATCTTAAAACCTTCCAACTCAAGTTGCACAAGTTTTTGTTATTTATTTACATTAAAACCTACTATATAAACATTTTTTTATTCTATTGTTTGAAAATTAAAAAAATTATTAATCTTGGATATTAAAAGTATTTGGCATACAATTAAGTAACTAGTTATTAGAAATTAATTTTAAAAATTTAATAAATAATAGTTATTTTAAAACCTATATACAAACAGTTTAAGTTTTGTGAAATCTTTGAAAATGGTATCAAAAAACAAAACATATTTTTGATTTATAAGAACATTTACAAAGTTTCCCAGACTTATATCTCATGTTTCACAAATTATTATTATTACTTGAAATAAATCCAGGATACAAATACAAATATTTTGTTATTTTCTTTCCATTATTTAGAAAAAAAAAAAAAAAAAAAAAAAAAAAATTAAAAACTTCTCTGATATGTTGATAATAAATAAATAAATAAATAAATAAACAATTAAACAATAGTTGCTTCAAAATTTAGTTACAAATAATTTGAAATTTTGTCAATAATATATATATATATATGAAATTGTATCTCAGGTTTAAAACAATATTTAAAAAAAAAAAAATCTTACATTTTAATTTCCTAAGTTATGCAAAGTTTTCTACTTATTTAGTAATTAATTTTTTTCTATGTTGTTTGGAATTTAAAAGGCAAATATATTTTAAGTATATTTTTGCATTTACAATAATTATATTGATATTCGGTTAAAAATGTTTGTTATTATCATTATTATTATTATTATCACTTTAACATCTTACGTATAAATAAATTATAGTTACTAAAAAAAATTTACAAATAATTTGATTATTTGTGAATTTTTTGTAAAACAAAATTAAAAATCGCTCCAACTTTAAAAATGTAAAAAAAAAAAAAAAAAAAAAAACCTCAGAATTTTTTATTACACATGTATTGTGTATATTGTTATGACGTACTAAGTCCTTTTCCCTGCATCGTTTATCCAGATGCAGTAAAAGTAGTTTTACAGGCAAAGTAAAGAAAAATAAGCGGTTCATTTACTTTCAGTAAGATCAGCCTTGGCGACAAACCTGGCGACTTTTTATACTGTACATGAACATTTCTGTGAATTTTAAACCTTTGTACAAAACAGTTTTAGAAACTGTTCTGTCTGGCAAAAACTTCTATGATACTTAGTAAATTGAGTCTGGACTGCCTGTTAATGTTTGTTTTTAAGTTATTCTGATAACAGATATACAAACATACGGACTAACCGCTAAAAATATGATTTTCGGATTCTTTGAATGTGTAAACGTGTATACATAGCAAAAATTAAATTTTGAAATTTTGATTCTCTTTCTTAGCTTTATATCTTTATCATTAATCGGACAGGTACGCATATCAAAACTTATGATTCTGATTTTCTCCTCCGTCTGCTGTTTAATCTAGATGTTGTGTGCTTTTTTTCCATTACTCTATATCTTATTCAGTAGGTAATTTAAATGTGTAAGAAAAGGATATATTTGAGAGCATAAAATGTTACACTTAATTAAGAATATTATTGATTAAAATTTCTAATAATTAAGCAGAAAATAACACTTGTTTTAACGATTCAATTACCAATTTCCTTATTAACAATTTACCGTTTATACCAGTTTTTCTATATTACTTTATAGTTTTAAAATAATTAAGTGAAAATATGAAAACTACATTGCATTCAATACTTAGTATATTATCTATATAAAAAAAGCAAAGCGTTTGCCGGCGGAACCCATCCGGGTGGACCACTCCAATTTTTGATTGGTCTAGATTTAACTAGGTGACGAAAGTCGCCATTTTTTTTTTATTTTTTGGAGTAAAAACTGATGAATTTTTACTGCATAGAATTTTTACTGCATTTAAACTGATGAAGATACTGCATAGATGTTATACTTTTTAAAAAGAGCTCTAAAAACTGTTCATTTTTTGCGAGAACACTATATACATAATTTATTAGATTTAAAGATATTTCGTATCAAAGTTTCACAACGCGATATCATTCGATTGCTTTTATCTTAAAATAAGAGTCTAATATTAAACAAAAAACAATCTAAAATTAAAGAATAAGGAATATTTTTGTTAAAAATTATCAGTTTTGAAGTTCTAAGAGCTGCAATTTTTAAATTACAGCGTACTTATTACCTATACATAATCTATTAAATTTATAAACAACTGCTGATTCATTCTTGAGAAAAATTCACATAAGACCATAGAGCATTGTTGAAAACCCAGTGCATGGTTGGTTGGTTGTGTTTTACGTCGCACCAGTGCTGCGCAACAGGCAATTGGCGACGGTCTGGTATTCACCCCTTAGAGGTGGTCTGGAGACATGCCATCACAATTTTGATCCTCTGCGTAAGCAAAACGAGTGCAAAACGGAAGAAATATTTTATTTAATATAGTATAAAGAGCGGGGAACATAGGCAACGGGTACACAAAATAAGGTTTAGAGCGATTTTTTTTTTTTTTAATAAAGATTTTTTTTATAAAGTGATATAAAAAATAAATGGTGATTCAATTCTTTTCAAAATTCATTTAAATACAGTGACCAGCGAATCGGGCTAGCTATTTAATATGTTTGGACGCGGACATATCTAAATAAACAGGTAAGTGAATTTACTTTATGTATATGTATGCTTGATAATTTAAAATCAAAATAATAAATAAACTGTTTTAAACGTGTGAAATTTATCTGTCTAATTAGTATATATTACATATGTCACTCACGACCATCTTTAAATTTATTAAACTATACTTTCTCTATTACTATATGTGTAAAAAAAAGTAAAGAAATCTTGACAGAAGTTACACAAATTCTTATCATTGTTTACAATAAATCCCGGATGCAAATACCAAAACTTTTATTATTTTCTCACCGTTGTTTGCAAATTGAAATAATTTAGGCCATTGTTAGTTGTACTACATAAAGGTTAGAATCCTAATTGCAAAAGAAAAGTTCCCAAATGCCAAAAATTTGACATTGCATTTTTTTTTTCAATTAAGTTTCTGGAAAAACAAAAAAGCCACACAATCTTTCTTAATACAAGATTTAAATTACTTCATTTATGATTGTTTACAACACATAAGCGGAAATGAGGCAAAAAAGAAACTTAATTCTCACTGAATTTCAATTCAAAGTCGATTTTCTTCTTCAGATTTGACAGGAACTTCGTTTAATTCTCATGTCCTTGAAATAGCTTTAATTCAAACACTGACAAATTTCAGATTGCTTCCTTTATAGAAAAAGGACAGACGTCGCTTTTTATTTAAAATTAATTTGCTAAGAATGCTTTCAAAAATAAATTCAAATCTATCATTTCTGTAATTGTGAGTTGTTTTTTGAGAAAGCATCACAAATGTTTGTTTGTTTTTTATAACCTAGTTAAAAAGGTGAAGGTTCACTATTTGATTTCTATACAAATTATGCGTGGGATTTTCTTTGAATTTCTAATCAAAATTTTCCTTCTCTAATTTTCTTCCTATCTTCTTTTGTTTTGTTTAGTAAGTATTTTTATGCTGTGTTTTAAGTTTTTAATACATCATTTTTTAAAACTATAATAATAAATGGAAAGGTTTGTCTGTCTGTCTGTCTGTCTGTCTATCTGTCTGTCTGTCTGTCTGTCTGTTCTTTTATACGTTCAGCCCCTATTGAACGCAAAAGTACAAGAATTGACATACGTATGCTGTGGAGCCTTTCCGATGTTTTCCTCGAAACAGAATTTAAAAATCTTAATTAGTTTCGGAGATATTAATTAAAATGCTAACCCATATCGATCGCGAAAATGACCAAAAATCCTTATTGCTTAAAAAGAGGCATTCTATCTCAGCATTCCGCAGACGATTTTAACTGCTGTCTCTAACGGAAAAAAAAACATGTGCAAGTCATTAATGTCACATGATCTTTAACTGGGGTTAAAAATTGCAAATTTCAAAGTGCTTCAAATTTTCTTTTTCGTACACAACACTTAATATACAACCTATTCAGCACAAAAACAACCTGCAGTTAAAATTTCATTAATAAACAAAGCAGTTACATTTTAATTGCTAATTAAATTTTATTCTAACACGTAATCTATTTTTCAATAGACGATAGGAGTTTCCATAGCAACAAAATACATTTGAAGGAACTAAAAAATACTTTTTCTTTTTACTTCCATTACCCGACTACCGTGGGGAGGCGGAAAAATGGGTAAGGGAAAAATGGGTAACGGAAAGATGGGTAACGGAAAAATGGGTAAACGGAAAAAAGGGTAATGGAAAAATGGGTAAGCGGAAAAAAGGGTAACGGAAAAAAGGGTAAGCGGAAAAATGGGTAATGGAAAAATGGGTAACGGAAGAATGGGTAAATTGCGAATTGCTACTTGCGAATCGTACTCTGAAATTGCCCCAAATTATGCCATAGAGTTAAAACTAAGCTTCGAAAACATTTCATCTTTGTTAGTCATTGTTTATTTCATCGTCAGTTAGAAATTTATTCTTTTAAGAGGGCTGAATATAAAAAATCTTTCACAGGACCTTCTTCAGTTAAAAAAATAAATAAATAAGCTTTTATTTATTACTTTATTCACATATTTACTATTTATGGTATTTTAATTATTTTTTAAAAGATATCATAATATTAAAATAATAATTATAATAGTAATTAAAAAAAAAAAAAAAAAGAAGAAAAGAAATAATGGAGACTGTTTTTATTTTGCGGACAGAGATAAATTGAAGAGCTTTGTTTGAGTTAAGTGATGGCAGGTGTTTGACAGGAATTCTTTTTCTTAGAACCGTTCTCTAGTTTTTATCATGCTCGGGGAAGTCATTGAGTTACGCTCTCCTGTAGCACGTGTCTGCATGTGTGGAAAATCCTGTTTTAAGAAATACTAGAGGTTTATTCGACTTCAGGTTTCCTGGAAAATGGACAATGAACAGGGGGAGGAATACCTGTAGTTGTATTGTAAATTGCTGGGAGTGTCTTGAATGTAACTGTTTTCTCTTTCAAATTTTAGAGACATGGTTAGTAATTTTTCAAATGGGGCTATATTACTTCTCTTATTTATGTTTCTTAAGAAATGACAAGTAGATAAACAAGCAAATAAATACTATGATTTTATATGTTTTATGATTCTTATTAATATTTTCTCTCTTTTCTTTCTTTCTCATTTTTACTTTCCGAACACTATAGTGAGGAAAGTATTGTAATCATGTCAAAAATCCGAATTCGAGATTTTGATGTTTCTATACGTTTCGAGGTCCAACGAGTCCGTTTTCACTATTTTTACGATGATGTATGTATGTGTGTGTGTATGTATGTGTGTATGTATGTGTGTATGTATGTGTGTATGCCTGTGAGTGAACACGCTAGCGTCTAAACGCTTTGTTCGATTAACCTGAAAGTTGGTACGCATATTGTAAGTCACCATAGTACGAACCCTATAGATTTTGGTGAATCTAGCACTTATAGTTTTTTTACAGGGACACAAAGAAAAATTCTTTATCATTATGGCCTATGGGAGCAAAATCTTAAAAGTGCGATAGCATCTAAACGCCTTATTCAATTGAGCAAAAAATTTATACACATATTATAGGTCACAAATACTCAATCTGTATAGATTTTGGAGAATCTAGCACTTATAGTTTTTTTACAGGGCACAAAGAAAAATTCTTTATCATTATGGCCTATGGGAGCAAAATTTTAAAAGTGCGATAGCATCTAAACGCCTTATTCAATTGAGCAAAACATTTATACACATATTATAGGTCACAAATACTCAATCTGTACAGATTTTGGAGAATCTAGCACTTATAGTTTTTTTACAGGGACACAAAGAAAAATTCTTTGCAAAATTTTTAAAAGTGTGATAGCGTCTAAACGCCTTATTAATCTGAGCAAAGAATTTGTACACATGTTATAGGTCACATTTGAACCAACTGTATAGATTTTGGTGAATCTAGCACTTACAGTTTTTTTACAGGGACACAAAGAAAAATTCTTTATCATTATGGCCTATGAGACCAAATTTTTAAAAGTGCAATAGCATCTAAACGCCTTGTTCAATTGAGCTGAAAATTTGTATGAATATTATAAATCACTGTTGCACTAACTATAAGCATTTTGGTGAATTGTGGCCACCACGAAACTTTCTTCTATATTTTCCTATACAAATTCACTCAGTAACAATAATTAAAAAAAAAAAAAAAAAAAAAAAAAGTGGGACTTTGACAAAATTGTGGGTAAAATGTGAAAATTTGTTTAAGTTTGTCAGAATTTATAGATTTTTACAGGGACACAACGAAAAATTCTTTATCATTATGATCTAAGAGCTCAAAGTTCAGTAGCGTTAAATAAAACCTCGTGTGATATATGGAGAAAAATATTCAAACACTCTGATATGGTTTTCTCTCTTTTGTTTGTTTAGCAACTCCTCTTTCTTTATTTTATCTACAAAACTGTTAGTTACTCAATGTTCGGAAAGTCGAGTGGAGTCACTCCAGATTTTTTTTTTTTTTAAATCAGGAATCACAAGTTGAAAAATAATTTTATACAAAATAATTATAGCGTACAACGTATCATCATTAATGCAGAATGACAAAGTGCATTACTGATGACGGTACGTCTTGAGCTACCAAAACTGCAGTTGCAATTAACAATTTTTTACATTGTTGTTTTTAAAGTTGTGTAAATATTGATACTTCTGTTCTGCGACAAGTGTGGTTATTTATTCTATATTAAGTATTGTTATTACTAGTGGATCTGCAGATCAGGAGCCTCAACGTCCTATTTGCATCAGACATTATTCAATAGGTCATTTTTATTTATTCCTTATTATATAATAGTATATATTGATTCGATCAACTTGTTACCATAATCAGATACATTCCTGAGGGGGGCTGCCCCCCCTGTATCTCTCTTTGTATACCTACTTTTGTATCATATAAAGTGTTATGGAATTGTAAATAAATAATTGCATTTATTTTTGTATAAATTCTTTCAAAGAGGTTTATTAAGTTGATAAATTGCTAATTTTGTGCATTTCTAGTCGTTTTAGCGTTAAAATAGCTTAATTTTCACTTTAAAAAGCATTAAAAAGCTCCAATAATGGAAGAAATGGATTTGGTGCCAAATTTGGAGACTGTTTCCCTCCTTGGCGAGAAAATTCTTATTAAGGATATACCAAATATGGAAGCTCTAATCTCATTGGCTGATGAGATACGACAATTTTCCAGAACAGTCTGTGTTCGATAGAAAAGTAGAAAAGGAGCATTTTTTTGCCAAGGCGGTCAGTCTCAGATCTGTGTCAGTTTCGTCAAATGCTTGCTTTGCTTTGAGACTCTTTGGATGAGACTTGCTTTATGTGTTATTGCTAAACAGTTTGTACTGTTGTTTTGCTGTTAACGGCTGTTGTTTAAGCTGCGTTTACTGGTTGAATTGAAGCTGATACTTTGTTTATAGACCTGCATTTTTCTGGAACTTTCTGTGAATATCACTGATCTTTCGCAAGTTTCGCCTTATTCTTGAACAACTTACGAACCCCCAAGTGCGCAACAATATGTATTATTAATAAACGACGGTCTTGTTTTATTTCTCTGAAATTCATAAATACCAAAATTCCTAACCACCAAATTTCATACAAAAAAAAAAAAAAAAAAAAAAAAAAAAAAAAAAAAAAATTACATAGCATATCGGAAATATTTTGCGCGTAGCCTTTAAACTAATTTCCAGTTCTATGCCCACAAATTTCAACAGGAAAACATGCTTTTAAAATTCTAATAAAATTTTCTTATATTTGATGGGGTGTAACCATGTTAAAATAAACTTTTAAGATATACCGACTATAGACCGTAATAGTACGAAATTATTTTATGTATCCCGAAAAAGTAGCCACAGTCATTAAAAACGCCAATAATAAGAATAAACCTAATTAATTATAACTCATTACTTTTTCAAACTAATTTGACATCATTTGGATGATTACAGTTCATACTCGGAATTATTTTGTGTGGTCCCATACATTATTTAGTCTATAAATAACCTTTTTTAAGAGTTAACATGATTTTAAGCATATTTATAATGTATGTTAATTTTATTAAATTCAATTCAGCATAAACGCATTAAAGTGCGCGCTGAAATAAAATTTTGTCCATAGGCTCTAATGTTACGAAATTCTTTCTTGTGTATCTGTAAACAAAAAACAAACCATAAACATTGTATACACCAGTAAAAACTATTGAACTTATTTTGTGTTTAAAATTAATAACTGTTCCAAATTTAACATCGTTTGGATGACTACGTGACATTGTCAGAACACTTTTGTAAAGTCCTGTACTTTAATTAGAAAGCTTAAGAGAACATATTTTCTTCAAACAACATAAGTTTAAGCATCTTACTTACTTACGCTAGTTTCATTTTTTTTTTATTGGAATTAAAATGCGTTTAAACGAAATTCACCGCCTACGCCGTAATGTTAAGAATTTTGGCGTGTCCCTGTACACAGTTTATAAACAATATATGTGTAAAGCAAAATTTTGAAACTCATGAACTAAAATAAAAAATTTAAGCATGATTGATAACTTAGATTTTGATTCAAATTGGTACTAATTTTCACGAAAAAACAATATCTCAATTTCTTCTCTATATATAAATACAACAAACTTGGTATGTGTGATGGACAACATGTGTAATTATTCTGATTTAATCTAGGTACATTTCGGAAGGTTAAAATCAAAATTTTAAGCAATTTTTCTGAATTTCTATATTTTTAATTATAATTTAAATTTTATCCTACTTTTTAAAATTATTTAAAGTTTTAAAAATATTTTAGTCGAACAAATGCAAAGGAAATCGTGAAAATTAATTCGATTTTTATTATGTATTAATGTGTTCAAACAAATTTTCAGTTGTACTGTTTTTTTCATTTATACGTTTTTTAGGAACGCTCCCTTGAAAAACGTATAAACGGTGTCACGGAAAAAAAAACATTTAGGAGGATAAAAAGTCACCGGGAAGAAAGTGATGCGGGAAAAAAATCACCGGAAAATATGTCACCCGAAAAAAAGTCACTAAAAAAAAAAAAATGTATTTAAAGAAAATAAATAAATAAAAATGCGTTTTAAAAGTTTGTAAGAATGTTTTAGAGAGAGTATGTGATTAGTACATATGTTTAGTATAAAAACTGAAAACTATGTGAAATAAAGGCAGTGTTCAAATAAATGAAATTCAAACAAAACTAAGAAGGAGCAGAGGTCACCACGGCTTAAGACGGGTGGAGCGGGATAAAAAAGTTTTACTGGTGCTTAACTTTCCCCAAACCTCTGCAGACCACATTATAAGCAAGAAAAAGTTAAGATGAAATTATTTTTATTATTAGGTTAAAAATATATATACGTGCTGATATTTATAAACCAAATTTATATGAACTAGATCAATCATATATATTATGAATTAAAGAGTTAAAATAACGATGTATGATTATATATGCCTGTTTATGTATGTGTGTGAGTATGTATGTGCTAATAAATGCTTTTGAAAGATATATATATATATATATATATATATATATATATATATATATAATATTCAAATATAAAAATTCAAATTGTTTTGAACTTTTTTTTATTTAACATTAAAATTTATTTTTATAAACAATAATAAAAAATTATTATTTTTTTATTATCTTAATGTATAAGAAGTTTTTAATTAAAAAAAAAATATTTTTTTTCTTGCTATGTCGTGTCCATATACTAATCAACTAAGACACAAACGGATAAAACCTATCAGTTTTTCTGTTTTTAAATATCTCACACCTCAAAACGTGTGGAAATGTAAAAAAACAGAGAAATAAAATAAACTTTTTTAATAACACTTATAATCGTTTTTTTTTTTTTTTAATGGACATTTTGTGTAAATATCACTTATTGTTAATGAACAATTACAGGGAGGTTACATATGTCTGGGGGGGGGGGGAGGTACAGAAGGAAAGACAATTAATGTTTTATATCACTGTATTTTGTAATTTAATAAAATTCATTATAAATATAACTAAAAGTTTAGGAAAATTTGCGTTGATTGTTATATATATCTTGGGGGCAATTGGGGGGGGGGGGAGGCAGAAGAGAAAAACGATTGTTTTAAATATCACAATGTTACCAATTTTAATTTAAATGTCAACAACTATCACCTACTTTTAATGAAAATTTTCAAGTGTTACATATACCCAGGAGGGGGGGGGGAGGATTGCTGAGGGGAAAAATTGACTGTTTTTAATCACTTTGCTTTTACATTTATAGGAAATTTTGTATAAATATCTCTTATTGTTTATCAAAAATTGCAAAGAGGGTTACATTTCCGGTGAGAGCTTGGGGGTACATGGAAAGAATATATTTTTACACCATCCTGTTGCCGATGTAATAAACTTTTCAGAAATATTACTTGTTTATAAAACATTACATTGAGTGTTACGTATCAGTTTTTTTCTCTTCCTAATTTTTGTACGCAAAAACTCAACGCATGATTTAAATCTGTAAAAAAATTATTCAAAAACGAAATTTCATCCTTTAATTTTGTCCATAATCTCTACATAGAAATAAAAATTTACACTCTCATTGATTTTTTGCATGTGTTATACAAGTAAGAATAAGAAAAGTGCCCTTGTTTCCTCGCTTTTTCAATTGCTACTTATAAAATACACGGTGTGCTTGGAAAATGTTTGGATCGTTAAGGAGCAGAGAAAAATAAAATAACGTTTTTTACATCATAACATCATTTTCTTCTCTCTCCCCTCTTAGAACCCCTTAAATAATTTCGAAGACACATTATCTTTTCACAAAAAATAAATTCAAAAACTGGCGTACAATAAATAGATAGATAATAAAACTTCTTCACACACCATAAATTTTAAGTCAGCACAACCGGTTTCGAAAGGACGTACCCTTTCTTCATCAGGTGCAAAAAAACACGTGCTACTGCCTTGGAGGCAAAAGCAAGACTGTCTTTTTTTAGAAGCAAGATTATAAAACGCTATTGTAAAAAGTGCCCTTTTTTCCTCGATCTGGAATAAAGGACACTTTTTTAGTTTCTCTTACCCATAAGGTAGAGAAAGTATTGTTTTTGGGTCAAATTTCCGAATGCGAGATTTTGTTATATTTACACGTTTTGAGGTCCCCTGAATAAGAAAATTATGTTTTTAGCAAATGATCTGTGTGTATGTCTGTGTGTCTCTGTGTGTGTCTGTCTATTATCAGCATATCTCAAGAACAAATTATGGCAGAAAGTTCAAACTTGGTATTCTAAATGTGTATCATATAGGAATGCTACAGTAAGCTTTTCGTTAAGATCAAGCAAATGGTTCGTGCACAGGGACAATCAAGAGAATTCTAATACATTACGTCTATGGTGACAATTGCAGGTAAGTAGAGTTTAACGTCTGTAGACTGCACTAAACCAAATGAAACGAATATATATATATGGTAATAGAGATAGTCAACTGGAAAAAAAAAAAAATGTGTATATAGGAGCCTCACCTCCTCCCCTGTAGGGGGGAAGTCCCCTCTCGAGGGGAGTAAATTTTTATGATGGGTATCTTTCAAAAGAGCTCGCCAGTACCTTTAAAACGAATGGTTGAACAATCGATCTGAGAAAATTTAAAACAAAGTTATCAATCTTTTTCACTTTTAACGAAAAAAAAAAAAAAAAACTTTGAAAAAAAAAATCGTATTTTTTTTTTTTTTTTAATATTGAGAATAAAATGGACTTTTTTTTTGCATATTTAGTGTTATACTTCTTCTCTAATATGGAAATCGTCTGCATTATCATAAAAGATAATTTTTTTAAATAATAGTTTTAATAAATTATTTTTTAAAAACAGAATTATTTTTTAATAACCGAATTAAATTTTATATGAATGTAGGTGCATTAATGAAATGGTGGGTTGAGGGGGGCGGTAGCCCCCCTCACACAGAATTAATTATAATATAAAACTCTTCCGAAGCCTAATTAGAATTGTTTAACATAGGTTTACATAGCATCGTTATCTTACCTCTTAATCTCCAACCTGTATTTATGGTATTAAATTTCAGGGTAAGAGAAAGTCGTGTGAGTGACACAACAGATTATTTTATTGTAACTTACCAAATACTTGCTAAACATGAACAATAGCATTTATTTCTACGAAGGGGGGGGGGGAGGGGGATGGATTAAACAAAAAAAAATTCTGTTTTAGAATAATCTTTTTATCAATGTTTGATATTAAATTTTTAACTAATATTTTATATTAATGATACACTGAATTTTTGCGTACTAATTTAAGAACTGAAAGATACTGTGCTATACGTAGCCCTTTCTAAAATTTTTCATAAACAATAAATGATATTTATACAAAATTTTCTATACATGTGAAGCGGTGTTATTTAAAAATAATATATATATTTTTTCTCTCTGTTCTCTTTGACCTCCCCCCCCCCCCCCCCGCCCACAAGTATAGGTAACACTCAGCATAATTTTTCATTAAAAGTAGGTGATAGTTGTTGAAATTTTAATTAAAGTTGGTAACATTGTGAGTTTTATGCAATCATTTCTTTCTTCTGCCTCCTCTCCATATCCCCCCCCCCCCCCCCACAAAATATACATAACAATCAACATAAATTTTCCTAAAAATTAAGAGATATTTATAATAAATTTTATTAAATTAAAAATTCATAAGGATTAAAATAAATAGGAATAGAAAACATTCATTTTCTAGCTTTCTGTCTTCGCCCCCCCCCTCCGCTACACCCACACCCACACCCACACACCCACACATGTAACCCTCACTGTAATTTTTCATTAACAATAAGTGATACTTACACAAAATGTCAATAAAAAATTCGATAATAAGTGCTGTTTAAAAATATTATTTTATTTTTTATCCGCCCCCACATGCCCTTCTTTTGAACTACAGATAATTTTCATTATAATTTTTATAAAAGTAAGTGACAGTCATACAATGTTTCATATAAATAAGTAGAATGGCGATGTAAAAACAACTACTTTTTTTACTCTGCTCCCGCCTCCCAGATATGTGTAACACTCACTGTAAATTTAGTAAGTAGTATATACAGAATGTTTTAATAACTTTACTTTGCACGAAGATTTATGAAATTGAAATATGTTATACAAGTTCACTATCGGATGTTCCCTGTTGAAAATGGAGTTTATACCTCTACTGGTTTGTGTACAGGGACCCCCGAAAATATTTTAATGCATTGTGTTCCATGAGAGGCATTTCTATAAACCATATTTTTATACCCTTACTGTACACAAATCTTAAAGAAATTGAAATATGTCATTCAAGTTCACTATCGGATGATTCCTATATAAAATGGAGTAAATACCACCACTGATTTGTGTACAGGGACACACAAATGTATTCCAAAACATTGCATTTTATGAGAGATAGTTCTGTAAACTAAATTTTAATAATTTTACTTCGCACGAAGATTTATGAAATTAAAATATGTTATTTATAAGCACAAATGCTTTGCATAGAATATAGCATGATTAGCATTAGATTTACAGGGTGACACAAAAATATACAGTTATATAACGAACTATTAATAAACATTTGCTAAAATTTTACTTTCGTTTACGTTAAGAGTTTTTAACACTTTCTAACATTTTTAACACTTCCCAACAAGGTTGAAAAGTGTTCATGACTTCGGTTTGTCTGTCTGTCTGTCCGTCTGTCTGTCTGACTGTTCGCGCTCTAACTGCCGAAAGTATTTGTGGAATTTCTTGAAACTGATATATGTTATTCAAGTTCACTATCGGGATGTTCTCTTTTAAAAATGAAGTTTATACCTTTACTGGTTTGTATACAGGGACACCCGAAAGTATTTCAAAGCATTGTATCCTATGAGAGGTATTTCTATAAATCATATTTTCATACCTTTACTGTGCAGATATCTTAATGAAATTGAAGTATGTTATTCAAGTTTACTATTGGATGTTTCCTATATGAAATGGATTAAATACCATCACTGATTTATATACAAGGACTAGGACACTCAAAAGTATTCTTAAGCATTGCGTTCTTTGAGAAATATTTCTATAAATCAAATTTTAGTAATTTTACTTTCCACGAAGTTTTAGGAAATTGTGATATGTTATTTATATGCACAAAAGAATGCTTTGCAAAGAATATAGCATAGTTATCATTCGATTTACAGGGTGACACAAAAATGTTCTGTTATATTAAGAGCTATTAATAAAAAATTGCTAGAATTGTACTTTCGTTTACATTACGCGTTTTTGAAACTTTCTATCATTTTTTTTTAGTTTGAATATAATTTCAATCTGTGTATCTGTCTGACTGTTCTGCTGTCCTTCTTTCTGCCTCTCTGTCTATTTTACTGCGCTCTAATTCCCGTAAATATTTATGAAATTTCTTTAAACCGATATATTTTATTCAAGTTCACTATCGGATGTTCCCGATTGAAAATGGAGTGAATACCTTTTCTGGTTTGCGTACAGGTACACCCAAAAGTATTCGAAAGCATTGTGTTTTATGAGAGGAGTTTCTATGAACCATATTTTATTACCTTTAATGCATAGAAACTTTAATGAAATTTTAATATGTTATTCAATTCCCTATCGAATGTTTCCTACGTAAAAGTACATTTCTAACTGGGTTGTGTACAGGGGCACTTGAAAGTATTCCAAAGCATTGTGTTGTATGAGAGTTCTTTTTATAAACCAAATTTTAATAATTTTATTTTCCACAAAGCTTAATGCAATTGAAATATATTATTCGTATGCACAAAAGAGTGCCTTCTATGTAATATAGTATGGTTAGCATTCGATTTACAGGGCCACACAAAAATAATCAGTTACATTAAGAGCTATTAATAAAAAATTGCTGGAATTGCACTTTTGCTTACAAGAGCGTTTTAACACTTTTTTATAATTTCAGTGGAAATATGATTTCAATTTGCGCATCTGTCTGTCCGATTGTCAACCTTTCTATCTGTTTGTCTCCGGCTATTATCATCCGTGAATATTTTGAGAATTTTTTAAAAATGATACACTCAAGTTCCCTATGGAATGTTCCCTATTTAAAATGTCATTAATAGGTCCTGTGCAACTAGTTTGTTTACAGGGACAACAACAACAATAAAATAAAATAAAAAGCCAATGTATTACGTTTTAGGAAAGAATTTTTTAAAAGTTATATTTAAAAAAAAATTCTACTATAAAAATCATAAAAACATTGACATGTTTTTATTAATATTCTAAAATATTGTTTTGTATAGATTATGATATGATTAACTTTCAGATTTACAGGGCTACAGTGAAATATTCAGAGAGATTAAAAGCTGTAATTATAATCTAACGGCTGCATTTTCTTTTGCGTTAAGCCATTTTAACACTTTCCAAAATGCCTAAGAGTAATTTTAAAATCAGTTAGTTTATCTGTATGTTTTTCAGTCCTTCTGTCTGTTGTGTGATAACGTAGGCAAAGAATATTTAAAGTTATTCGATACAACAATTGCGTACAGTTTGAAAGTGTTACTAATCAATGCGTACTGCATGATCTTTCGACTACCTGTATTTTAGCTCCCTGGCCTTCATGACCTATGATTTTTTGCACAGTGCTTGAGCATACCCGTAAGACAAAACATACAAATTTGGAAGTCGACCCGAAATAAAGGCCCTGAGTAATATAATTTTTAAAACTTGTTAAGTTTGACAAAAAGAGAAACTAGAGTTCTACAGCTGTTGATCTGAAAATTTGAATAAACAATCTATCTGGCGTGTTTTAGTGCCTTTTACATTTTTTTTTTTTTTTTTTTTTTTTTTCTTTTGGTCAATATACAGGATAGTTATATTCAATTTTGTAATATTTAACATAAATTTTCGAAAATTCATCAAGAGATGGCATTCGTTTTCGAAGAATTTAATTTTGACATTTAATGAGGCATTAAATAGTAATAAATATCGTTTTTTACATTATTTTATGTATTTCTTTATTTTCTTTTATTTTTTTTTACAAAAATGAATAGAAATAAATTAATTAAAGACAAATTTTTCCTTTTTTTTTTTTTTTTTTAATATTTAAAAGAAACATGTTTATTAATAAGAAAAATAATTGCATAAAAATTGGATTAAAATTCGCAGAGTGATTTTTATCGGCAAATTTCATAATAAGTAAATGTTTAAAGGGTGTGCTAAACAGGCTTTTAACAAAAGTAAAGCGGAAGCTTAAATAAAAGAGCGATTCGTTCGCTTAAAAAATTACGGATGATGAAAGGAAACATAAAATTAAATTCCGATCATATATTAAGTAAGAGAAGTATATATATCATGGAAAAAATTAAAATTTGATATTTTAGTGTTTCTATGAATTTTGAGGTGTCTTGAACTCATTTTTCATTTTTTATAGTGATGAAGGTATGCTTGTATGTGTATGAGTGAATGCGATTGCGTCTAAACGCTGCATTTGATTTAGCGCAAATTCGATAGGTATGCTAGAGGTGACACATTACTACATAGATTTTAATGATGAGAAAATTCGTTTTTTTTTTTTTTTTTTTTTTTTTTCTTTACGCAGATACAAAATAGAATTCTTATACATAACGATGTATAGCCTGAAATTATTTGAAGTTCGTTTATTAAGTTTAGGGCATCTTCTGATTTCCATTCCTTTTTTCTTTTTCTTTCTTTATTATTATTATTATTATTATTATTATTATTACTTTTTTTTTTTTTTTACGGTGATGTATGTATACATATGTGGCTGTATGTATGTGAGGGAACGCGACAACGTCTAAACACTGAATTCGATTGCATTCGAATATGTTTTGGATATTACAGGTCACCCTCGCATGAAATAGTTTAATGAGTATAGGACTAATGTACATGTACAAGTACATGGGAATGAATTTATACGATAGAATGAATTTATACGATTTTATGAGTGACTGAACGCAATAGCGTTCAAATGCTGCATTCAGTTAAACTGAAATTTAATATAAATAAATAAATATCTATCGATTTATTTGTATACATATAACAGGTCATCATCATGCGAAATGTGTAGAGTTTTGATTGAAGGATCAATGCGGATATGTACGTAAGTGAGTAAACACGATAGCGTACAAATTCTGAATTTTCTACTGAGCTTAAACTTGGTAGGTATGTTTAAGGTCAGCATTACAAGAATTATTAATAGAATTTTATAAATTTGGGACTTATGATATTATTTCAAGCGATACAAATTAGAATTCCTTTCTATTACTATGCATGCATATTATTTAAAATTCATTTTTTAATGCTAAACTATTTAAAACAAAAAAAGCTATAAAATGCTACAATAATTTTCTAAAGTATCATAATTAGGAAAAATTATGTATGTATTAGTCTCCTTTACAGGAGAGGCGGAAAAATGAGTAAGGGAAAAATGGGTAAGCGGAAAAATGGGATTTAAAAATATGCATACAAATTGCTATTTCATTTTTTTTTTCTTTCTTTTTTTTTTAAACCTAAAATGGATTTTCTTTTTAAAAATGATGATTGCTTGAAAATGTGATACAATAATAATAATAGTAATTAAAAAATAATAATAATTTATTTATATATGTTAGAAATTTATTATTATAAAAGACATCTTTTTCGCTGTTCCGTATTTAAATTTTGAAAGCAATAAGCTATCTGAATTTTCGATATTTTTAAATTTTAGTTTTTTCATATTTTTTCATGCTTTAATAGATGATACAGGACAAAATATTTAAATTGATTGCAAAAATAATTTAGGCATTTTGTTTAAGACAATCAACTTTCCTAGCTATTACACAATAACAATCGCAATAACAATTACGCAATCACAGTAATGAAATATAATAATGTTATTAATAATAATGAATATAATAGATATATAATAATGAATTATTAAACGTACTAAAAGCTAAGAAACATAAAAGCTCATTGAAAACACATAGACCAATAAGAAGGAATATATTTCAAGTCGGAGAAGCTGAGAAATGTGAAAAAAATTCGTCAAGGCAGACCTTTTGCACCCTTGAGCACCGATGTCTGATTTTGTTCACTAGTACATGTTTCTTCGTACATGTTTCTCTGTACGATTTTTTCCTATGCGAATTTTCCGGGATTCCTGTATGTGTATATTTAGGAATCCTGAATCATGATCCTGATGAGCTGTTGATTATTGTTTTCCTTTCATTTTTCCTGTATTTTGTTTACCTTTTATTATATATATATATATATATATACATGTATTTACTGATGAAATTTATATTTCTTCCATACTTATTTAATACGGGATTTTTTTATATATTTCTGTGATATCTTAGAAAAGATTTCATTTCTATCTATATACTGTAAACAATGTGATATTTCAACAATATAATGAACTCAACTTGAAAGCATTTTGTTACACACTCTAAGTTCATGACCAGTTTAAAATGGAAAACTAAGTAATACTTAAAACTTATAATAAATTGATAAATTTAATAAATAAATAAAGAAGTAGAAAAAGAAGTAGTTGAAAGTGGAAGAAACAACCGATAAATTAAGTGAACAATAAATCGACTAAAAGACTAAATGTTATTAAAATTCCGATTTTTGCATTTATGAGGATTACCGGATATTTCTCAGTAAAATGTTTTCCTTATTTATTTTTTTTAACTTATTATTTTTGGGGGGATGTGTGGGGGTGGGGGGGGGTGAGGGAACAGTTTTCATGATTGTTTTAAAATTTAATAAAACATACATTTTTTTCTTTTTCTTAATTTATACCCAGCTGTTTGAGAAACCCCATACCTATGCTCAATTTATAATTGCCTTTATTCATAGTTATCTTTCGTGCCATCGTATCCGTTACTTCTCAAACAAAGTATTTGCTTCTTTGCATTGTCTTGATACCCCTACGTCCTACTGAGTCTCTTATTCTGCTTCTAGAATGAAAGGTAGTGTCATATCTGACATGAATGTAAAAATATAAGCTGCCAAATAGTATTCACAGAATTTCAAACAAAATACACCCAAGCAGCACCGAAACGTTCTCTGAACGTTCAAAAATTGTTCTACAAACACGTTCTAAGAACGTTCACTTTGAACGTGTTATAGACGTCTATTTGTCCATCTTGAAGCCGTACAATAGTACGGTTCAGAGAACGTTCAATGAACGTGTAACTATCACCATCGGTGTTATAGAAACGTTCTGAGAACGTTCTACGTATACGGTCTCAGAACGTTCTAAACGTCTTTAGAACGTTTTCAAAACGTTATACACATTTTCAGAACGTTCTAGAAAACGTACTGTAAACGTTCTAAAATAGTGTAGGAAAAAAAAAAAAAAAAAAAAAAAAACTGTGACGTCATTATAAAAAAAAACACCACAGTACGGGCGTTTAAAAGTAAAAAGTACATATTATTACTTACAAACTTTGAATAAACACCATAAAATGCAATAAACTCGCAACAATTGTTTCGGGTCGAAAATACACACGACCCTTCATCAGGCGAATAAAGTAAGCACGAGTGCTGCAGTCAAAGCGGCAACGCAATTGGTGCGTTGCCGCTTTGACTGCAGCACTCGTGCTTACTTTATTCCCCTGATGAAGGGTCGTTTGTTTTTTCGACCCGAAACAATTGTTGCGAGTTTATTTCAATTTATGGTGTTTATTCAAAGTCTGTAAGTAATAATTTTTACAACGCCAGTTTTGTGGTGCTTTTTTATTAAAAATTACATAGCTGATGATGCAACACATGAACAGGATTATAAACTACTTTTTTTTAACCGACTTCAAAAAAAGAAGGAAGGTTCTCAATTCAAACCGTATGTTTTTTTTATGTTTGTTAGCTCATAACTTCTGAACGGATGATCCGATTTTGATACTTTTTGTTTTGTTGAAAAGGTCTTGGTCTACAATAGGTCCCATTGTAATATCTTTACGATCTAAAGAAAATACAGGGTACCCAAAAAAATCAGTCCCAACTCTTTTAACTGCTAAACGGCTGCAACTATAGTGATAAAAATGGTATGTAAGTATAGCAAAGTGGCCATACTGTACAAGGTTAAACCACTTGCAGCGCCACCTGGTGGAAAATAGCGGAGTTAGTGTTCCTATCTCGAAAATGGTTCTATAGAAAAAGTGAATTACAAAGGTAAAGGGTATCACTGATTTAGTACAAAAAGATAGTAGACATTTATACTAACGTTAATATCTTGGAAACGGTTCAAGACAGGGGGACAAAGTGAATTATAAAATTGCAGAGCATCATCGATTTAGTACGAAAATATAATTTTGTTATTGATGCTAAAAATACAAGGCTAAAAACGTGCATTTTTTTGTTCGCAATTTCTTACACTATACATACTTGAGCTACATTGCTCACGTTGTAGCGTAGCTGGTGAGACATACGCTATATAGTTCAAAATACGGTTACTTGATACTTTTTGTTTTGTTGTAGAGATCTTGGTCTGAAGTAGGTCCCATTATAACTTCTTTACAATCTAAAGAAAATAAAGCGCCATCTGGTGAAAAACAGCGGAATTAGAGCTCCTATCTCAAAAACGGTTCAAGATGGGAGAAAAGTTAATTATGAAGTTGTAGAGCATCTTCGATTTACTACGAAAAGACAGTTTTCAGACATTATTGCTAAAAATAGAACGCTTAAAACGTGCAGTTGTTTGTTCGCAATTTCCTACATTGTGCACACTTGAACTACGTTGCACACTTTGCAGCGTAGCGGATGACACGTATACTCTGTGGTTCAAAGTACTGTTACTGTAAGCGGTCACATCGATTAGCGCAAAGTCGTTTTCAACCAACTTCAGAAAGGAGGGTGTTCTTAATTCAAGCTATGTGTTGTTGTTGGTGTTTGTAAGCTTATAATTTCGTAAGAGATGCTCTAATTAACCGACTTCAAAAAGGAGGAGGTTCATAATTCAAAGCGTATGTTTTTTGTTTTTGTTTTTGTTTGTTAGCTCATAACTTCTGAACAGATGATCCGATTTTGATATTTTTTGTTTTAGTGTCTTGGTCTGAAATAAATCCCATTGTAAGATCTTTACGATCAAAAGAAAATACAGGGTGCCCAAAAATGTCAGTCCCGACTCTTTTAACTGCTGAACAGCTGCAGCTATAGTTATAAAAGTGGTATGTAGGTATTGTAAAGTGAACATGTGCTACGCGATTCAACCGCCTAAAGCGCCACCTGGTGGAAAAGAGTGGAGTTAGCGATCCTATCTCGGAAACGTTTTAAGACAGGGGAAAAAGTGAATTATAAAATTGCAGAGCATCATCGATGTAGTACGGAAAGATAGTTTAGAAATTAATGCTAAAAACAGAACGCTTAAAACGTACATTTGTTTGTTCACAATTTCCTATTTTGTGCACACTTGAACGACATTGCATATGTTGTAGAGTAGCGGGTGACATTTATGCTATGTAAAATTCAAAGTATGGTTATTGTAAGCGGTCACATCGATTAACGCATAGACGTTTTAAACTGACTTCATAAAGGAAGAGGTTCTCAATGGAAACCATGTTTCTCGTTGTTGTTGTTGAAATTTGTTAGCTTATAACTTCGTTAGAGATGATTCAATTTTAATACTTTTTTTGTTGTCGTAATGATCTTGGCCTGAAATAAGTTTCATTATGATTTCATTAGGATATAAACAAATTACAGGATACTCACAAAAATCTGTTCTCACTCTAACTGCTGAACGCATGCAGCTACAATGGTAAAAGCAGTATGTAAGTATCGATGTTGAAACTTCTGTCCGTCAGCTGCAATGGATATTTTGCTCTTTATTTGAACTTTACGCTGCGCAATTTCCAGCGCAGCGGGTGACGCGTATTCACTGTAAAGTACAATATATATGCCTAACAGAATTTTCGGATGCGAATACAGCGTATTCGTCCTTTACATTTCTAAAGACTTTTTAATTTAACGTATGTTCGTTCGATAGATAGTTTTTTGCTCATATCCGATAAAGGCAAGAAAAGTAACACAACTTAAAAATGCAGCATTTGAGAAAAATCAACTTAAAAATAACTTGACTATAATAAAACTGGCACAACTGTCTCTCGAGTGGATAACTTTGTAGATGGAGATGTAACTTTTTTTTTTCACATTGGGTGCATTTCATGTATTTTTCAGTGACATAAACCATTTTTTGAGTAATGTCACTTTTCTTGGAACTTATGATTTGTGAAACTTCCGTCGAACGTCTTCTGATGCTCTGCTATATAAATAAGTTTTCACTGAAAAAAGAAAAATAAAATCTTTTTGTAAAAAAATAGAACCGACTCCAAAAAGAAACTACTATTCAAACAAGTAAAAATGAAAGAAAGTTGACAGAAAATGGAACTGTAAATTGCGCCTAAAAGTATAAAATAATTTCCTTCGCCAAACAACCTATAACACTACAATTAATCATAACTTTTGAAGTCGGCGCAAAATTAAATAAAAGTTGATACCTTTGTTCAATACAAAAATCAAATTCTATTCAAAATACACATCTCACATTGTTACTTGCAAAACGCAACCGAGAACTAATTTGATTCAAGAAATCAAATAAGATTTCGTAAGCAGCAAAAGTTGGCGAAGATGCTGGTATCTGACGTCCTTGGTGAAAGAAAAATCACAAAATTATCTGGCAAACATATTTAATTTCTTTGGGATATCATGTTTATTTTCATAAGGTATATCAAGAGATAAATCAAGGATATGAAACAACACATTGTACAATATATATTATGAAAATATACATCTTGCGTGTATATTTTTGCCTTACGTTTTGTTCCCCAAATCCAAAAGCCATCAAGGATGATAGTTATCAAAGTTATACCAAATTTGCAAAGGAAACTCTAACTTCGTAGAAACATGAATACCGCATTGTGAAGAATGTTCACTGTTCTATGTAGATGCTACTAATGGGCCAATTGTATACAGTGGTAAAATAATAAAGGAAACAGGAAAATGGATCATTCGAAACAACAGCATTTGTTGCTACCGATCTAAAGACAACCCTTTAAAAACTAATTTAATTTTATTTAATTTTGCGCCGACTTCAAAAGTTATGATTAATTGTAGTGTTATAGGTTGTTTGGCGAAGGAAATTATTTTATACTTTTAGGCGCAATTTAGTTTCATTTCAAACAATTTATTTATTTATTATTATTATTGTTATTATTATTATTATTATTATTATTATTATTTTTGAATAGTAGTTGCTTTTTGGAGTCGGTTCTATTTTTTTACAAAAAGATTTTATTTTATTATTCATATAATGTTTGAGAAATTTTAACATACTTACTATTCCTTTAATTTCAACGTAATATGCATCAAAAATTCGATATTATATGAGAGTTTTCCGAAAATAGTGCCATTACGTCTCTTTATCCCTTAAAAAATTTCTTAAATTTTTTCATTTTTTTTTTTTTTTTTTTTTTTTTTTAATTTCTTTTTTTCCCCTGATTTGAAGATAATGAAGTTATAGTATTAATTACAAAACTTTGAATAAACACCATAAAATGCAAGAACTCGAAACAATTGTTTCGGGTTAAAAGAAGACACAACCCTTCATCAGGCGAACAATGTAAGCGCGAGAGCTGCAAACAAGCACGTTGAGTGTGTTGTTGAATGCGTTGCCGGTTTTTTTTTTTTTTCTTTTGTAGCAGCTGCGAGTTCTTGCCTTTTATGGTGTTTATTGAAGTTTCGTTATTAATACTATAACGCCATTATCTTCAGATTAGGGGAAAAAAAGAATTTTTTTTTTTTTTTTTTAATGCAAAAATTTAAGGAAATTTTTAAGGGATATAGTGTTGACTTTCACGTTATGACAATTTTTGGGAATTACTGTCGTAGAATATGGAATTTCTCATGCATATACGTCTAAATTAAGTATGTTCAAATTTCTCCAACATTATTTGAATTTAGAAAAAAGTAATTCATATCCCTGTTGCTGTGTTGTATCATTCTTCATCTGCTATGTACAACTAAACTCTTGAATTATTTTGCTTGTTTTAATCCTTGGGATTCCGGATGCATCATCCTGTGAGTAATGTTTGTTTTTTATAGTTGTTTTCTGTTTGATTCTCTGTGTTCTTGAATTAATAGTTTATTCCAGGGGTGCAGAAAATGTTCAAACCTCGGAAATTTCCCCCAAACACAGTATAAATTTCCCTCAATAATGCAAAAATCTACTTTGCTATTCAAAGTCATTTGTTCTATGTAATAAATCTTTAAGAGAATAAACATACAGTGTAACATAAAAATGTCGCTGTTAGTGTATAAGCACTTCAAAGTAGCAAATTGTTATTTTTGATTTACATTTTTATTTTCTCTTAAAAAAATATTCAAAATTTCACCCGAACCTCGTTCGAACGTTCGGACATGTTCTGCACCCCTGGTTTATTCCACTTTATTCTTCATTTTTAACTTCAATTAATTTCTTGTACGATTGGGTGTCCGCTGGTATAGCTGCTAACGAACGAAATCGTACATTGGTGCTCAACGGTGAAAAAGGTCACCCCTGACAAGTTTTTTTTTTTTTTTTTTTTTTTCTTCCTTTTCACCGTTCTGAGCTTTTCCTTTAAAAAAAAAAATGCTGTTTTTTTTTTTTTTTTTTTTTTTCCTTCTCGTTGCTTGTTTGTATCTTTTGATTTGAGTTTCATGTCGTTTTTACGCACCGGCAAAATTATTAAAATTGCAACGAATAATCTAGGAATAAATGTATGATTAGATTGAAGTTAAATAAAATAAAAATAAATAAACAAAAATAAATGTTTCAATAAATCACAATCAGTCTCCACATGTTATTTAAATTTGTTGTAATTTCCTTCTCATTGTTCTATGTGGTTTCAGTGATCTTATATCGGTTGCCTGGTTTTAACTACGATTAAAAATTCATTTATACATACATATATATATATATATTAATTTTTTTTAATACAGGGTACAAAGATAATCACGAGAATGTCTTTATCTCCGCAACTATTGGTCGCAAACATATAGTTTCAGTTACAAAATTTTTTTTATAAAAATATGAGCGGTATGACAAGTTTAAATTTAAAATATCTATTTTTTCAAAATTACAAAAACTAAATTTTTATACAGTTCCAGATCCCTATAGTGATATTTAAAAAAATTGACACTCATCCTAACAAAAAGTTTCATTTATATTCTCCCAAAATGGAACAAGATATTTAAAGTTTAGATTTTCTAACATATTTAGGCCTTCAATAAGGGATCGGTTTAAATATCCTATTTGGAATTTGTTTGCTTTTTCCCGGGCTTTATTAAAGAATTTTTCATTGTCTTTTTAATAAATCCCGAGAAAATGCGAAATAATCCTAAATTTTGAAACTAACTATCTCAGACAATTTTGGGCGCACAAAAGTGAAACTTTTCGTGTTATATTTTTTAAGTTGAAAGTCAACTTTTACTATTAGCGTCCTGAAAACCGTATAAAAATTACCAATTTTTGTGATTTTGAATAAATTGATTTTTTTAATTTAAACATGTCATATAATGAATGCTTACATTTTTTTAAAAAATACATTTTGTAATTGGAGAACGTCTGAGACCAATTGTTGTGCAAATAAAGGCCTGCTCTCGACTTTGCACCCTGTATATTCTAAACATTTCTGGGTACTACTTTGTAAGTCCATGGATAGTTTAAAAATATATTTGAATGCTGAAGTTCATAGAAAGTTTTAATATTCCAACATAAAAAATATTTTCGAAAATTAATGTACCAATACACCGCTAAAATTATATGCAATTGAGTTTAGAATATATTGTTAATTTATAATAATAAGAAATTGAAACGAAAATTTAAAAATTAGTTAGAAGGAAGAAATTTTAAAAATTTCCAAATACTTAAATATAATTTTTTTAATCAAAATATTTAACATACTTCATATTTTTAAATTTCAGTGCATGTGTGTATTCATATTTTCAGTTTACAGCAGCAGTTTACAAAAATTATGTTTACAGATATTTAAACTTATTCCACATGGCAATGTAATTGGTAATCATTAAATGTTTAAATTTCTTTAAAATGAGTCAACGCAATTTTTACTCATTTTATGTAATTATGCTATCATTGCATATTAAATAATAAACAAATGTAATTATTATTATTTTTTTTAATAAAAAATATAGTAAGTATATTATTTATAATTAATATATCATTTCTTAGTATATTATTTATTTACTTATTAAATATATTATTTATTGTTTTGATAACGTTTTCCCTTTTCCGTTTTTATATTATGTTAGACATAAGTAAAAGGAAAGAAAGCCGTCCTCACCCAATCTCTGTCTATGATTATGCTAAAAACATAATTTTTACTTATTGGACGCCATTATTTTCTGGTTCAGAAGGTTAGTATAAAAAAAAAAAAGAAAGAAAGAAAAATTAAAGAAAGAAAACATATAGAAATAGCTTTTGTATAAATACTTTATAAATAAAACTATTGTTCTTTCGTATATATATATATATATATATATATATATATATAATTATATTTCACAACAATTTTATCGTGTTGTATCCATTAATATAAATAGTTTTTATTCCAGAGAATGCTTGAATTCCAAACTTTAAAAGTCAATTTTTAGCCATTTTCATGATATACAGACGAGTGGCAAAATAATGTGTAATTTTCCGATTTAGCCTTTTTGTCAAATACATAGAGAAATCTTGATAAAGTGCATAGAACTTCATGGGTATAAAAAACATGTTATTCCACATATATTTATGTAAAGATTTTGTCCAGAAAGAAAAGAAGGGATCTTAACGGGGGGGGGGGGGGGGGTGTAAATTTTTATTTATAAAAATTTGCACTTGAAATGCGTTGTAGCTGTAGCATTTATTCTTATGTGGCTTCTTTAATTTATGTGTATTCATAATTTTGTCAGTATCACGCGCATTCATTGAGAATATTTTATTTTTTTTTTTATTTTTATTTTTTTTATCTTTATTGAAAATTTGCGAAACATTTTTTGCTTATATAACATAAAGGGTTTTCAGATCAATTTAATGCCATTTCTAGAAAATTTGACATAGTGCATTAGACATAACATAATACAAATATAATATAAAAATATTAATATAAGATGAAATATGAGTATTTTTTCTAAATAAGTTTTAACTTTGCATCCACAAATGGTGACAAAGTTTTTTTTTTTTTTTTTTTTTTTTTTTACAAAATTTATTATCCAAATACATAAATACTCTGAAAAAATAACCAAAGCAATATCAGGGAAATTTAGAAACATATCATCGATAGAATTAGTTAAATTTAAAGCAATATGAAAGAAAAGCGAACGATAAGTGGTTTTATAAAGATTTCAATTTAATTAACTTACAGTGTATTCCCAAGGACTTATTAAAAATAAAAATATGCATTACATACTTATACTTTTGCTTGTCTTTCATAGTGCTTAAATTTCAACTAATTCTGTTGACGATATCTTTTTGATTTTTCACAATGTTTGCATGAGTTCTATACATTTCACTAAATAATACCCAAAATTTTTTTTTCGTTAAATCTTGTGCATGCGCAGATAAATATCTTTTAGTAAAAATGCTCATTTTTTTGCATAAATTTAATGTTCTTAATCTCAGATTACAGAATGTTGTGTCTAATGTACTATGTCAAGTTTTCTAAAAATGACTTATAATAAATTAAAAACCGTGCTTATTATAAATAAAAAACACTTGAAAGTCTTTAATTTCGTTAAAGAAATTTTCTGTGATGGTGAATTATAAATGATAATTAAAAAGAGCGCCATAAAAACATGCTAAAACTACAATAAATTTCAAGCATTATTAATTACAAGATGGTGCCAAATATGTAAAAATATAATTTTATTAGTGGTTCTTTTCTTATCTTTGGGGTATTTTTTTTAAACATATGTGATATAACATGTTATTTACACCCACAAAGTATCCATCAAATGTTTCTCAAAATTTCCGACAAAATGTTTAAATTCGAAAGTATCGCTTTTTTTCTTATTTGGTCCCCCATCATCTGTATACGTATATAAAGATACACAATAATTATTCTGTGGATTACATATGTGCTTACACTTGTGTGTATTCAGACTAGCTTTATCTGAATTACTATTTGATTATTAATCATAAAATTGACAGATTCATTAATTACATACAGTACAATATACTCTTAATAAATATACGGCATTGTAGTTCTTAGATACTGTACAACGTATGTCTACTATGTACATATTTAATATTTATGAGTTTTGTACGTTATACACCAAAAATGATAAATTCGGAACAACAGTTTAAATTTTTCAAAAATATATATCTTAATAATGCGAAATGCATACGAAAATAAAACTTTAAAAGATTAAATTAAAACAATATTGTGCATTGTGATTTTACATAATGCCCAATGTTACATAATGTTTTTACGCAACCAGATACAAAAAAAAAAAAAAAAAAAAAAAAAAAGGATTATATTAACCAGAGTATTGTTTGTAACATTAATGTTCAGGTTCACTTAATTATATTTTTGTAGATCTCTATATAATTCAGATGAAAGAAAAATATAAAGCTACGCAGACTTATACATTTTTATTTATTTAAATTCGTTTAACCCTTTCAAAGGCTTTGGAATACATTATATCAAACCTAATTTTAATTCCCAACTGTAAAAACTTGTCCAAGAATTTTTTTTACAAAGTTTTACTTTAATAATATAGAAGAAAAACTCCATTTTTCTTTTTAATCACTTATATTTGTTTGTACGTACTGGTGGCAGATAATTTTAAATGATCAAAATTATCTTGTCCCTCAAAGGGTTAAGTGAGAATAACTTTTACACATTTAACATAAATATATTTGGTTACAAGAAGAAATATTTTTAGAAATTTCTTTATTAGCTATATATTGAAGAATGTTAAATATTGAATATAGCAGACATATTTTCGTAATCAATTAATTAAAGAGGTATAATAAAAACGCTTTAAAGATTAAATTGAAATACATGTATGCAAACATTCAGATGCATTAAACTTGTCTATCAGAGTTGACTTAAGCAAATTATTACAGTAAAATTCACGTCTGAAAAAGATGCATTAAATCTGAAAATGGAATATGAGAAAAATAAAGGGAAAAAAATATGAAACTCTATTCCATATTTTGTGTTGTGATTTTATTCCAAACTTTATAACAATACTCTGTACTTTGAGAGTTTAAATTTGTAAATTTTTTACTTTTTTTTTCTGATACAATATATATATATATATATATATAGTCGAATCTAATTAACGTAAACCGCTTATCGTGAATAGTTTCCACAATCCCCGCTAAAACAAAGGTCAGTTTCTCAGTTACTGACAATATAAACTACTGATAACATGAACAATTTTTTTTTATTCCCCATGAGATTCCCGTAAACGAGGTTCGACTGATATATATATATATATATATATATATATATATATATATATATATATATATATATATATAATGTATGTTGCTTGGTAAAAAATCAGTAAGTAAGCTAAAAAAAAAAAAAAAATTCATCTAAATATCTCATGATAAAATGAGTATTTATCAACAACAGGTGGATCTGTTATTATTTAAGAACTACAATGTTAAAGTCAACTGTACCTCTTTAGATTTTGAAGCATGTATTTTATAGCCCCTGCTCTTTCCATTATATTACCATTTGATTTCGATGAATATAATAAAACGAAAAAGTACATTTTCCTTTAAAAAGAAATGAATGAATAAAAAAAAAAACAAATTAATTTTAATTAAATTTTAATTTTAATAAGTTTAATCTTTTCAGCTATATACTACCATTGTTTCCAATAAATACTACAAATAAATAAATAAATAAATAATAAAGATTTCTCTTTTAAAGAAATTATTTAAAATAAACAAAAGTAAAAAGCTGTTATACTATGAAATTTATACATTATGCATAAACATAACGGTTATAAATAAGATTTTATTTAAATTTTAATGCACTTTTTTTTTCTTTTACTTCATTACCATTTGATATGAAGGTGACAAATAGGTTATAAATTGAAAATAAAAGAAACGCAATAGCTGTTTCAGGTCAAATTATCAGTCCGACTCTTCTTCAAGTGAAAAAAGAAAGCACCGAAATATTATTAAAGCAACTACGCATTCGTAAATTTTAAGTGAATTTCGGAGTAGTGCTGCTATCTATTAGTATTTTACAAGAAAGATATCTTACGAACTGCTATATAGTAAAACGCAACTCACAAATTATCTTAATTTCAAACTCTCTCTCTCTATATATATATGTATATTTTGTCAAAAATATAAAAACATGAAACTTAATACAATATTTTAAATATCTAAATGTAAAATAAACTTTTTTACTTTAAAAAATATACGAATTTAAAATGAATGTTGGATAAGAAATTAATAATCTCAAGAAATTCTGCCATAAAACGGAAATTTTAGAAACTGTTGTTATAAAAATTTCTTGTAAAATTTCTGTTTTTATTTCTTAATAAATTTCTGTTTTTAAACATGTTCTCTTAATATTAACCGTAACTGACTGTAAACATTTACAACATTAAATTAAATTAGCATTTTTATAAGCAGGCTTTTACTCACATGTCTTGAGAAAATCGATGTTATTGAATTTAAGAAAACTAATACATAATCTCTTTTTTAGCAATTATTACATGGATATTGAAACTGAAATATAATTTTCTGTCTGACCAGTAGAATCACACGTACATGGTCATAAACGGTTATAAAAATTAAAAGAATAAAATTCATAATATAAAAAAAAAAAAAAATATCTACGTTATTTAATTTTTGAAAATTCTCCTTGATTTTGCACTAATATTGTTTATTAGTATAATCTGAATACATTTGTGCTTTACTTTGTGGATCGATTGATGAGTTAATTTTTATTTTTGTAATATTTTTAACTGTGGAATTTTCATGCAATTATTTTTTTTCTAATTCAAAAATTATATATATATATATATATATTTATAAATAAATCCACAAAATAAATGTACAGATGCATTTAGAGTATATTTATAAACTATAATAATATAAGATCGAAGTAAAAACTTAAGACTAAAGCATTTTAAACAATTTAAAAAAAGATTAAAATTTGTAATTTTAATTTTTTAAACTTTGGTAGTATTCAGGAAATTTTAATATATTTAATATTCATACATTTCAATGCATATACAGACACTGTGAAACATACGCTGTGAAACCGGTGTAAACTCCACATTTTTTAAATATGAATATTTTTGCTTAATTTTACCACATTTAGTTACATCTTTCATTATAAAAGTGAAAAACCTCTAATTATTGCATTAAAATCCCATAAATGGCCTTACATTGTTTTTTCAGAAAACTAAAACTTCTAAATAATTATAAAAATGAAACTTCTAAGTTATTTTTCTTATAATTTATAAATTCTTACTACTCTGATTTGTTTTAAACGCTAAAAATAGGTAATGCTTACAAAATCTTAAATTGTTTTCCTACATATAAATTTGCAAAAAGTTCGTTATTTCAAAATCTATTTAGAAGGAAACAATTCACTTTACATTGAACGACCCATTATATGCAATACAAACAATTGTAAGACAATAATTTCAAAGAAAGATTTTCAACGTCCACCATACCCTTATTAAGACTGACAAAATGACACAAGCACACATACCTTAAAATTAGATTTATAAGAAATTAATATATGTTTTTTTCTCTTGATGAGAAATTTAAATTATGTTTATTTTTTACACAAAAATCCCGCTTATTTATAACAGAAAAAATATTTGATGTCATAATACTATTATGTGACAAGTTTTGCTTGTAAAATTTATTCATTGGTAATACTAATATTCAAATGCTGTTAGAAAACAAATTAGTAGTTAGATTTACATTAACAGCATTTTTCAATTTCTCGAGATAAAAAAAAAAAAAAACTTAAAAATAACAAGTCAAACTTTTTAGCATCTGATTAATAATTATATACAAACTTTTATTATAAGTATGAATAAAGTATTAATAATGTATCAAAATATATGTATGTAAGATATATAAAGTAAATTCACTCTTACGTCTCTCTTTGATAATCAGAAAGTCATCAACATGAGAAAATTGATATGAAATCATTTGGTTTTCGCGGCTGAAAATTATGGAACTGGCAACCCTTGTTGGTAATTTGGCGGTCTAGTCAAATTTGGCAGCTTTCTATTTTGAGATAAAACAACACAAGTAGTCCTTTTCATTTTGTGGCATAGTCATTATTTAATTATTAGGGGTTAAAAAAACTATTTTTGTTTTATGTAGTTACTTTAATGAAAAATGCAGAACTCAACAATTGTATTAAAAAAATGTTATTTAAATATTATGTTACAGAGTTTGTATTTAACAATATTTTGTTAAATAGTTTATTTTTATGATGAGGCAAGATATAAAAATTCGTGGTGTATTTAAAATGTTGCATGCTTGTTTTATTGAATTACATAAAATGCCACTTCAAGGAAAGCTTATCTAACTAAACAGGATGATAATTACAAAATCAAGCTAGTACGTCGTGGCCATTACAAAACTGTATTTTATATTTTCTTAAACAAATCCATGTTGTTCAATTAAAAGTAGTTATTTCTGCATTTTACATTTATGAAAAAAATGAGAGAAAGGAAAAAAACCAATAATGGAAAAAAAATATTATTTATTTATTTGTTTATATATATATATATATATATATATATATATATATATATAAATTCAATTATTTCAAATTATTACAGAAGCTTGATTCAACTATTCATTTTAAAAATTGTGAGCTATTTCAAAAAATATTAAAATCATTTTGCCGGCACGAAAGAGCGGTTGTGAATGATGCTACTCCATATACTGTCGGCAGAAATATTATTGAAGCTCTAGTAAATCAAAATATTTGCACCTAAACTGTTTTGTTGAGTAAATATTTATCGAGTCATAATCTTAGTCTTAAGCTGTTTATAAAAAAGTAGATTGATGATAAAAATTAGTGATCAAACTAATATCTATATAATATTTCTCTAACGTGGACCAATTTCAATTAATATTTTTTGAAATGATACGACAGTGGTAAAATTAATAAAATACGTGAGGATAAAAAATAGTATTTAAAAATGAACAATATTTAAGCACGCGGATTCAGTTCAATGATCTAATAAAGAAAACATGACGATATTTGTTTGAGGACATTATTTTATGAGAAATGTATTTTTGAAAGTTATTTCTGCAAAATCTTTGCAAGAGTCAGTATAAACCTAGCAATATTTCAAAGATATAAACAGAACATGATATATTATCATAAATTGGCTACAAAACGCAATCATAAAAAAATATTATCAATTTAAGTCTAGGATTTTTTTTTTTTTCTTTTTTACAAAAAATTACGCTAAAATAAATAAAATGCCATTGCATACATTAAAATTTAAAAGGCGTCACAGGGGTCCTTTACTAAAACCGTACTGCCTGCGGAAGTATGAAAACTGAGTCATAAACCATGAATTTTATTTTGAAGCTTTTCTTTGAATAATTCTGGTTTCACTATTGCACAATATTTATTTGTATCTAATAATAATTTGGCTTCTGGTAAATTAAAATTTTAATTAAGGGGTGAAATTGATATAATATTTATAAGTTTCAAATTTTAAAGGTAAATAAGAAAAGAAATAAAGTGCGAAAATGCCGCACGGGTTTGCTAGTATATATGAAACGTGGATGTGTGCTTCAGTAATTTTTCTGCCGAATGTACAAAAAGTTTTTTTGAATAATTATCAGTATTGTGTATATATATATATATTATATATATATATATATATATATATATATATATATATATATATATATATATATATATATATATATATAATCATTTCACAACCATTAGTTAAAAATAATCTGTGTATTTTTATACTAAACGTTATTCTAGATGACTGCACGGATCGAAATTTTATCCTTTAAACCTTTAATTTAATCCTTTGCCGGTCCTATTGAATTTCCCTCTCCTTTTTTGAATGTTGCCAAATTTCAGGATTTTTTTTGTTCAATATCCACCAATAAATTTCTACTGCATCGGTTGTCTAATCATTTCGAAGTTTATTCGTCCATTATGTATATCAAATATCACTCCTCAAAATTATTGGTGTTCGTTAAATAAAAGAGTCCCTCAATTTGGCAATACTATGTATAGCGGTTTAGAGCACTAGGGCCGGCAAAGGGTTAATATAGGAGAAAATAAATAAATTAATAAATAAATAAAACATTTTTTTTAGCTGTTTTTAATTATTTCAACCTCAAGATTGGATCAAGCGTATGATTACCGTTTATTATTATTATTATTATTTTACTTACATCTGTCAAGAAGAAAGTATTGGATTCGTGAAAATTTCCAACATTCGATTTTCGATAAATTCACACAGTTTGTGATTTTTGGAATATGATTCGACTATTGTTAGAAAATGTCTTTGTATGTGTGTCAGAAAGAAAATTTTGGACTCTGTTTCTCACGAGCCAGTGGACAGCATTTAACCAAACTTAATATTTGGCTAGACTTAAATTACTGCTAATTAGATTTTAATATGTGGCTTTCATAACATGTTGCTTCTATATTGCAATTCTACTGGACAGGCTCCATCTAATCATCTATAGTTATAAATACACTAAGCTTGTACATGTGATGGAAATCATGTAAATCTGTACTGATTTTATTTGGGTACAAAAAGCTAACAGACGACAATTTAATTTCGTTTCTGATAAGGTAAAACCTTGCTTCTCAGAGTAGGTAGTTCTTCTAAGGTATATATATTTCGTATGTTATTTATTGTTATTTAAATCCACCAAAATTGGTATATGATATTTATATTATTAAAATGTATGCTGATTCAATTCGGATGTAATCTATCCACAATGTGGCGTTGCTGTTAGTGTCTGGGATTTCCAGTTGCCTATACAGCAGCACCTATTGGTGAAAATTGTACGAAATTATATGTATAGAAAGTTAATTGTGAGAAGCTAAGTTTCTTGAAATTTTGTGCGAATAAATCGTTGGGGACGCTATTATATAGAATGGAATAAAAAAAAAAACTTTTAAAGCCGTCACAGTATAACTAGTTTTTTTTTTTTTTTTTTTTTTTACTAATGCGCAAGATATTTATATTTTTATTGAAATATTACAGAAATTGCTACATTTTTACTATATTTAGTAATAAACAAAAAAGAAAAATCATGCGGACCACTTAGTTTATAAAACACCTGCACCCTACACCTAAACATACACTTTTGTACGTTTAAAATTTTAGTGAGTCCCCATATCAAACCGCTTACTAATAACACACTTTGTCAACAATGAATGATTTTTACCTTTTAATTGGTTTGAGTACAGAAAATTTTGCCTTATCATGCATTATCATCTTTTTAGGGTGCCGATTAAAAAAAAAAAAAGCATTCATTTATATATAAATATATGTTATTATTATTATTTTTTTTTTTTGTGTGTGTGTGTTCATTTATAGCATTTAATCCTTAAAAAAAAAAAAAAAAAAAAAAAAAGTATTGGTTGCACCAGTAACAAAATATGACTGACAAATTTATTTTCATAAGAAGTATTCATAAATTTACTAAAATAAATATTGTCATTTCCACGTGCAATAAAAATACACTTCACTAGATCCTAATTTGCTTTTTCACAAATAAACAACCCCCTCCCCCAATCTCCACACAAAGTAAAGAGAGGAAGAAAAAATAAAGCTATTGCCTGAAGTTTCTTATAAATTTGTAGCATATTTATTTTATCCTACAACCTTTTTTTTTTTTTTTTTTAAATTTCATAATGCAAGAATTTGGAACAAAAAATTGTTAAATAGTTCTTTGTTCAATCAATGTATCTGGTGTTGCAAATTAGGGGCCACAACATGCGAATTAGTGACGTTCCAATGGTGAACAAATTAAAATATTAACTTTAAATGAAGTTGGAATGTCTGGTTCTAATATTGCAAGAAAAATAGGAAGGTCCAAGGCTGCAGTAAACAGTTTTCTCAGAAATCCCGAAGATTACGGCAGTAAGAAGCGTACAGGAAGACCGAAATCCTTAACTGTAAGGCAATCAAGACAAATCCGGAAGCTAGCTTGCGGACAAAAAATGTCGTCTGCCCAAATTCAAGAACATTTAGAGCGCTTTCACACTTGCCGACAGGACACCGATAAAACGTATTCGATTGGCGTTATCCGACATCCGTGCAGGCAAAATACAGTGCTATATACTACGTGCTTTCACACCCACCGATTTGAGGACGTATTTGTCGTCCCGATAAGCCGACATCGTTTGGCTGTCGTCGAACAACCAAGCTCCCCATACAATCGTTCCGATAATTTTCTCCCATTCTCTGCCATGTTGGTTTTATAATCAACGTGAGAGTGTTTACATTTTCAGTATTTATTGAAGGAATGATATTTCAGTGCTGTGGGTGTATATAAAATTAATATGTTGATGGAATTGATTAAAGAAAAGAAGGATAACTAAAAAATATCTCATTGGAGTTGAATTATGGAAGCAGATTGTCAAGTTTTCAGATGACGAACTCGGAAAGTAAAATTTCCTCGGAAGTGAAAAATAACAGGTAATAATATTTTTGGGAATTTCTTTGTTAGAGTATAAATTAAAAGTGTATAATATAACATGGTATTAATTAAAACTGTAAATTTTATGTGCATTATACACAGTGCTTAATATATTGTGTGTTACTGACATTAAAAAAAAAAAAAAACTGTGCTCATTTATGACTTTGATAAACAAATGGAATTTTATTTAAATGGTTTAATAAACGCTCGTGTACTCTAATTTTCTAGATAACTATTATATACTATTATTCTAGATACTCTGTTTATAAATGTTGAACTAAATTAATAGTGTCAAGTTTAATACTAAATTAATGCTCTCACTTTTTGTGTATTTGTACCCAATATTAATAATCGAGGTGGTTACATTTTTGGTTAAGAAGGGGTTTATAATTTCTGAACAGATTTTCTTAGATTATTACTTTTTTTTTTTTTTTTCACATATATTTTGAAATCCTCGTCCCCTTTTATTTCTCTCAAATAAATACCCTAATTATTTTGTTTTGTGTGTTGTTATTTTTTGCAGAGATATAATTATACACCTAGTAATCTATATATATTATATATGTAATGTTTTCAAATATATTAGTATACTAAATAATTCAAAAATATAATTATATACCTAGTAATCTATATATATTATATATGTAATGTTTTCAAATATATAAGTATAAAATAATAAATAGTTCAAAAATTTGACCATTCGAGTAATTTTTATTGACATCATGCATATTTAAATTATATCATTAATTCAAGAATATGCTTTGTTTTATTTTGTAACTGACTTGATTTTAACACTGTATATAATGCACACAAAATTTATAGTTTTATTTAATACTCTATTATATTATATACTTTTGATTTATATTCTAATAAAGAAATCTTCAAAAATATTATTACCTATTCTTTTTCGCTACTATATAAATTTTATTTTTGAGTTTATCATCTCAAAACTTGAAAATCTCTTCTCTTGATTCATCTCCAATCTCCAATCATTATATATATATATATATATATATATATATATATATATATATATATAATTACATTCAGAAAGAGATAGCTTGCATAACATTTTTAGAAACTTTTTCCATTTAAAAAGACACAACTACAATTTTCAAAATAATATATATATATATATATATATAAAATAAAATAGGATTATCATATGTAAATTATATATTTATCCTTTGGTTTGTCATAAAAATAATAAAGTCACTTTTTGTACTATTTTTGACAATTTATTTGTTATCCATCGAAGCTCTTCTAAAAAATATGTAAACAAACAGGAAAATATGAAGTAACTAAAAATGTTGATTTCTTATTACTGATCAATAACTATGAGCAATGATTTACAAGTAAACTCCTACCAAATATTTTTAATGGGTGGGGGGGGGGGGGGGGTTGCTGATTTTTCACCAATTGTAATTTTACAGCTTTCTCTTCTTATTAGTATTATTATTAAAAGTAATAAAATTATTGAATACTAATTAAATTGTTATCCATTGAAATGTTTTGAAAACACAGCTGATAAATTTTACTCATACCTCCTCTAAGGAATCTCTAATTATGGGATACTACTAATAAAAGGCAACTTTTTTAAAGATTAAAATTTTCATATCTGAGGAAAATTCTTTTATTATCTGAAGAAGATAGTTTTAGAAACTTTTCCAGTTTAAAAAGCTAGTCATTTTTTAAAGAATTCAGATTTGAGATAAAGAATGAAGCAGATTTATATTAATCTCTTTGATGGGTGTCACTTAAACAATAGGGGCAAAGGAGGGGTGATAAAGGTTATTGAAAGTGCTAAAAGTATGAGATCATTTGTGAAAAGAATTGAGAATTGTATGTATAATAGACATTGGATATAAATCTTCTGAAATTCAAAGTTGCAGTGAAATACAAGAAAAAAAAAAGGGGGGGGGGGTTACAAGCAAACGCTAGATTTATCTCAAAATGAGAATTTACAATTTTCAGAAGAGGTGAAATTTTAATTGATTAATCTCTTTTTTTTTTTTTTTTTTTTTTTAGTTTTGTTAGCTGGTTTTAGTATTTTACCCATTTTCTCAATGCTACATTAAAAGTTTATTTGAAAATCATTACTATGGGGGAAGAAAATAAAAAAAAATTGAAAGAGAGAGAGAAAAAAAGATTTTTATTTACTGTTTGTTTCAAATAAAATAACTTTTTTTCTAAAGATGTTATTCTATAACATGTCTGTATTTTTTGGTAAGCATACTTAAAAGTATTTAAATTATTATATAAATTGCCAATATAGCAGAGTTTGTTGTCAATTTTATATTGATAAATTATAATATAATATAAATTACACTTTTTAAGGCACTAAATATTATGTAAAAACGATTGATTAATAACAATTAAGTTTATTTAGAAATGCAACCTCTGAATGAGGGACACCTTTATATAAAGGAAAAGTACCTGGTCCCAAAGCTGTCCCTTATTTAGAGGTAAAGTGTGTATAGAAAGCTTTATCAGAATTATAAGAAACAACTAGAAAAAAAAAAAAAAAAAAAAAAAAAAAAGATATTTTCACCCAGTCTTCATCCTATTTTCCAAAAATAGCTTATTAAGCAATGCAACCTTTAAATGAGGGACACCTCTGTATAAGGAAAAGTACCTGGTCCCAAAGCTGTCCCTTATTTAGAGGTAAGTGTGTATATAAAGCTTTATCAGAATTATAAGAAACAACCTGAAAAAAAATTAATTAATTAAAAGGAAAACATATTTTCACCCAATCCTCATCCTATTTTTAAAAAATAGCTCTTATAAATAAAACAAGAGCGTGGTTTAAAAAAAGTAAATCAATTGTATTTATATAAAAAAAATCTAGGTTTGACAATCATGAAAATGTAGGTTAATTATTAATGAAATGTTTTAAAATTTAATGTTTTACCTTGAAACATACAGTGCCCCCCACACTTTTTTTTTTTTTTAAAGGTTACTTAAAATAAAGGAGCAATGCTTCTTAAAAAAAAAAAAAATAAAAAAAAAAATGGGATTTAATAAATACATTTTATGTGTTTGTTAACAATATGAAAATGTGCAAATCTTTTTCTAATTAATTTATTTAACAAATATATTTTGCATTTAAAAAAGAAAAGTTGTATTCCTGTAATTCAAATGCATCAAGTGTCAATTTTTTTAAATTATAAATTGATTAAGTTGATAAAATTGCATGAATTTAGCTCATTTTTGGGGTTTGATGTCTCATTTATTAAACATTACCATGAAATTAAATTTAAAAAAAAAGTAAAATATTAATTTTCTGTTGTCTTTAATATATTCGTCTTGTTATTTTTTATTAAAAACTTAAATTATCAATAAAAGTTCCTTCACTAATGTAAAAATAATTAAAATATTTCGCAGGATCTTTTGTAGTTTTCCAAAAGGCATATAAAAATCTACTTCCACGTATCTTGATTTTATATCATGCATACAGCCAGTGAATTTCGTCCACCACCCCTTTTATTTATTTTTTTTTCTACGGCAATGCGATATGATAAATATGACAACCGCAATTTGATATACGGAGGAGCTATATTTGAATACGTGCTAGCACAACGCAATCTCGGAATGGAATGAAAAGGAAAATCCCCGTTTTGAAGGAACGATATCGGTGTAGTGTGAAAGCTGTGTACTATCCGACACGATATTGTTCCAATGGTTGCATTATTTATCAGCCGATTTAATCGCTGTCGTGTCGGTCAGTGTGAAAACGCTCTTACAATTACCATGTACAAGCCGAACGGTAAGAAATGTTTTAAGTAGCAATCCCATTGTTCAGTTAAAAAAATTTAAAGGAAAACCCCCTCTTTCAAAGCACCACAAATATGCTCGCTTAGACTTTGCCCGAAAACATTTAACCGAAGGCACAAATTGGAGAGATATTGTCTTTTCCAATGAAAAGAAATTTAATTTAGATGAATCCGATGGCTATAAATATTTTTGGCATGATTTACGACAGGAACCTCATATTTTTTTCAAAGCGTCAATTTGGAGGTGGCTCAGTAATGGTTTGGGCTGCATGTGCTGCCAGTGGAACCACTCCAATTGTTTTCATCCATAACAAAATCAATTCAATTATCTATCAAGATACGTTAGGAGATAATTTATTACCTATTGCTCCTCTTATAACTTCAGGAGACTGGACATTTCAGCAGGACAACGCTTCCGTTCATGTTTCGAAGTCAACTAAATCTTGGCTGGAAGCTAACCAGGTGAAATGCCCGATCTGAATGTAATAGAAAATTTTTGGGGAATTTTAGCCCGAAATGGTTACAAAAATGGACGACAATTCAATTCAAAATTAGATTTGATGAATGCTATTAAAAACTGCTGGAATAATATTGATGCAAGTACTTTGTGTGGTCTGATAGATTCAATGAACAAGAGACTTGTCACAGTTATCGAAAAAAAAGGATCTCACATCGATTAATGATGAAATACATGTATCGACTTTATAATTTTTTCCAGCTTTCTTTGTACATAAATTTTTCTTACGTCTACTAACCTTTTGTTATTGTAGTTATTAATAAATTTATTTTTTCCTTTTGTTCCTTGTAGCATATAATATATATGTATGAAATTTTGTAAATGTTTGATCTTTTGTTTTTTAATTATATCATATTTTCAAGTGGCTTTATAATTTTTTCCACCACTGTACGAAAGGACTGAAATTTTTGGGAATCCTTATTTATATAGTAATTTAGATTTATTTTTAATTTTCAATGATTGAATTAAAATGCAAAAATATTTATAAGTTTGTTAGAATTCAGAATTTGCTTCATTGATTCATTTTTAGCACTAGTATTTACCACTACACTTTACTTGATTTTTAAATTGCTTTTTCATTTTACACATATGATATGAATACCTCTTTTTCTATTGATAAAACCAAAACATAGTTTCCCTGATTCATATTTTTTAAGTCACAAATATAGATGCTTGGTTAAAATCATCAATGAACAAAAGGAGTAGAAAACAAAACTGAGGATAACAAAGCTAAGTAAAAGAAATCAATGGTATCCAAAGAATTAATTAACTTTCGAAAAAGCTAAAATAGTGCTTGCCTATTTTCGCTAAAATGCTAAAGTTATTTTTTTGCCAGGTTAAACCCTGACGCTTTGTACAAATATTAAAGGAAGAAAATTACTAAAAAATTAAAAATTTTAATTGCTAACTTCAATTTGTTTTTGAAAACTCCTGCCGAAGAAAAATTCAATGTTTCTTCTGTGAGTGACAGGAAAACCAGAATACAAAGGAAACCATGGTAAGTATCTCTCTTATAGCAAACTGTTTGGCAAGCGTGTTAGGCATAGATGTGAGTGGCATGCAGTGACTTGTTTTGGCATCTACATCTCATGGTAACTTACGGCTTCAATAGTGCTGTGTTTCATACAATAGTTTAGGCAAACAATGTAATAAAGTATTAAAGCTAATTGACTACACAAAGGTTATAGGACTTGGAAGAGTGAGGGTCTTTCTAAGTAATCTTATCCTGTATTTAATCAAATTTCAGAAAAAAACACGGAAAACTTACAGCAAAGTCTTTAAAACAAAGACTGGGATCAAATCCAGTATTTCCCATCTACTAACTTCAAGTGCAGAACCTCTTTGCCATGTGTGAAGCAAAACTTCAAGGAAAATTAAAAAAAATTTATTGTGAATAATGCAATTAAAACTTAAAAAAAAAAAAAAAAAAAAAATCCGCTGAGTAGGTGCATAAAATAGATTGTTTTATGGTTAAAAACATAGAAAGGGAAAATTTGATTAAGATTAGAAGTAAAATTGATACACATTCAAACTTGTTTAACATGAATCTCAAGGATGGTAAAAAATTTGTTTATATTATCAGTAGTTCATGCTATCAGTAACTAATCTTCATATAATAAACTAATCTTCATTTTGACGGGGATTGTAGAAACAGTTCATGTTAAAAGTAATTCACGTTAACGAGGTCTGAGTGTATAAAAATATTTCACAGTGAGCACAAGCTATATTTCTCAGAGAATTGATTAAACTAAATTCATTACAATCTTATTCACAATCAAATATTGTTCATAAACCTTTTGTTAAATGTTTGGCTTTTTGTTGAGTTTACTTGCTGGATTTATAAAATTCATATTTACTGATATTTTGAAAATTTTTGCAATGTAAAATAATTATAAATAAGTGAAATCGTCTTGAGAAAACTTGTGCTTCACCCTTGTGCACACAATTTTATGGTTAGTTCTCCCAAAACCACAAAATTTGACAATTATAAAATAATTGAAATAGACGTTAAATGTGACATCAAACAGCTTTGTTGATTCAGAATTTTTTATGTACAAGTAGCATGAATAAGGATACAATTAACAGTAGACAATTAAAACTTGCTATTTGCGATTCAATAAAAAAATTACATAAAACATTAAAACAAATCAGTAATGAAATTTTATTTAAATGTGATATAAAAGTATATTCCCTTAAATTATTCATTTATTTTACCTTAATAAATTAACACATTATTTCTTGTTAAAAACTTTAAAAAAAAAAAAAAAAGTCTGCTGAAAAAATCTATAATGCATTAAATATATTTTTTAAATTAATAATTTAATTAAAAATGTAATTTTTAGTTCAAATTAAAGAAAACCTTGCCGGGACTCATCTCAATACCTCTCACACATAAATCAAACACTAATACTACGCCACACTTTCTTGTACGGTGTATGTTTAATTTTTTCTCATAGCGACAGCTAAAACTTGTAGGGTCATATCTAATCTTGACACGTTAACTCAAAAAAAAAAGGGGGGGGGTGTGCAAATTTACACTGTACCCTATGTTTTTGACCATGCTCTTTAATTTAAGTTTTGTTTGATTTGAATAGTAATTTCACCAATTCATATTTTTGTGAATGTATTTTATATTGCTCTGACCAACAATAATTTTTGATTTAAAATCAGAAGTGACACTGGGATAGGGGGGATAATGGTTTGTCCTCTGATGTAATATTCCTCCCTTTAAGTAGTGAAGACTGTAGTGTGTAACAAATTAGCTGCTAATAAGGACATAAATTCATAGCATTTATATAGTTAGAGGACAAATAAAACTGTTCTGCAGTAGATGGGATGAATTTATGTACATACATAATTGCAAACATTCCCCAGCATTATTCACAAGAAATCTCTATATAATACTAAATTGTGATTTAAATAAGTTGAAAGTGACTTTCTTGTGGATAATGAAAGGCTCTGGAATATTGGAAACACTGCATGCAAATACATTTATTTGTGCCTTTTATGAAACATTTTTATGGACTGTTCAAAATTAAAGAATAATAATTAATAATAAAAATAAATTAAAACTTATAAAAGCTTTTATTATTATTATTATATCTAATTTACCTGTATCCAAATAATTTATCAAATCCTTTCTTTTTCTTTTTAAAGAAAACAAGTGCTTTGATAAATCTTTTTATATATATTTTTTGTTGATAAACTCAAAGCTTTAATTAGTTGCTTTTTAATTACAATAAAGATTGTCCATAAGAGAATTTTTAAAATGAATTTACTTTTAATAATTCTTAGTTTTTATATAATAAATCATTAAATGAGATTACTTAAAAAAAAAAAAAAAAAAAGAAGAAGAAGAAATTACATTCCATAATCAGATACATACATATATATATATTTAATTTAAATTATGGTTTTATTTAATCGTCAATTACGAAAAATGAACTAATAAATTTTTGAAACTTTTAAGTAAAACTGCCGATTTTTTATTTTATTATTATTATTTATTTATTTTTGTCAGAGTTGCCCCCATTTGACTGTACCGTTAAAATACAGTTAAATAAATAATAATAATAATAATAAAATCGATACCTGTAAAAATAATTATTTTTATGTTTATATATCGAAAATATTAAAATTATGCATATTAAATTGACAGGAAGCGGCGGCATTCGAATAACTGTCGGTAGTTTGGCACAAGTCCGATATGTATCATATATGCGCCAAAAATAAGGATCGAAATGGTAACATAAAGATATCGATAAAGTGTCATTTTTTTAACATTTCCGTATCGGAGCTATTGGTGACGTTCGTATTTGTATCAGATACACGATGCCGGACCGATACCTATTTCCGTATCGCTACGGGTGTCGATTTTGCGGACAGTTTCGACACAGAAAGGTTACGAATCGCTGGCATCGTAATGATACCTTGTGTGTTTGGCGTAAGATATCATTTCGGCGTCAATATGATAGTTCTGTGTTTGCTGGGTATCTAGCCCATATCAAATCTCAATCAAATTTTGTAATAAACTCAATTCTCTATTTGGTTTTAAAGTACCAGTTTATTAATCTACACGATTCTTTAATTAATTAATTTCACTTAAATAGAACAAAGATATCAATATACTCGTCCGACCAATCCTAAAGGACATGCTTGGGGAAAAAAAAAAAAATCTTAAAATTAAAAGAAAAAGATATATATATATATACATAAAAAAAAAAAAATAAATAAATAAATAAAAACTTCGACTGAATATTTTAAAGTGTTTTCGAATAAAAAAAAAATATTTAGGAAATTATTGATAACCTTTAAAATAAGCCATTAACAGAAATCATTAAAAGATATAAATTACTTACATTTAAATTTTCTTTTAACTTATTTCTTCATTTTTTATTTCCCCCGGTTTAATATTAGAGAGCATTTTCTAAATTTACACCATTTTTCACAAATTTTATCCAATTAAGTACAGTCTAAGTACACTTGAAAGAAGAAGAAGAAAAAGAAGAGAGAGAGAGAGAGAGAGAGAGAGAGAGAGAGAAGAGAAAATTGATTATCACAACAGTCATTCCTAAAAGCTTTAAATGTAGAATTGATTTATGCTACTTCAATAAATGTAAAAAAGAAAAGAAAGAAAGAAAAACAAGGCACGAAGGCACGAAGAACTATTTAAAAAAAAAAAAAAAAGGTTATTAATTTCAATCATCTAATGTAAGCGAAAAAAATTTCAATTACTACGCTTCATTGCTTAAAAAAAAAAATAAACACCTGTAGTACTTAAGTGCTTACATTAAGGTACATGAAACACTCATTTCAATTCCTTAACTTTTCCATTTTAACCCCAGAATTAGAAGTATTCAATGAAATTTCCGCCGCCCTTCTGATAGTTATAATCCATTACGCGCAGTATTTATCCAGTTTTTTTTTTTTTTTTTTTTTTTTTGCCTGTTTACATTTTTTCTCCATTTTTTTCCCGGCCATTAGTTGGAACGAAAATGCAAAAGTAAGCGAATTTTTTTAATGCAAAAAAAACTCAGACCCAAACCTCCAGAGATGCAGGAAAAAAACTGAAATAGCAGATACATTTAATGTTCATGCATATTTAATGATATCGACATCAAAATCAAACGATACATTAAGAGCATAGACATTATTTATAAATTTACTGTGAAACATAAATAATTCGATACTTTGAATATTTATAAATATGTTTAGATTTAAATAAACATAAAAAAAAAAAAAAAAACCTAATAGCGAATTTAAAATTGTTACTTTTCAGAAATATTTATTCCACTTTTTTATATATGCTGTTTTAATAATTATGAAAAAGAATATACAAAATAACTTTCAGCATATCAATCTTAAAAACTTTAATAAATTTTGTTTTATTTCCAACGTTTCGGTTAAATTCATTCATTAACCTTCTTCAGGGAAGAAACGATGTTAAAAAAAAAAAAAAAAAAAAACTTTAACATAGATAATTTAGGTTATTCCTTGATATCACAAATACAACTTCTAGGAAAATTAACAGATGATTACACAACTTATAACTAGTTTAGATATTGTGAACTTATATCCATCAATAGATTTGGACTGTGTTTTTCATATAATAAGTAATAAACTCAATTTATCTACTGACTACTGTTACACTGTATTCATTTATAGAATATAAATTTACATTTAAATAAGTGTTTTTAGTTATTTTTTGTTAAAACCAAGCTTAATAAAAATTGTGATTAAAAATACTTAAATATTATTTTTGAGCTCTTCACCTATTTTCTGTTCACGAGGCGCCACTGACTTTTAAATGATCCCATTATCCTATATCGAGTCCCATTGTCCCATGAACAACTTATAAATATACTGAACGAAATTATTCCGTTTCAGTAAGCATAAACGTTTAATATTTTTTTTCTATTTTTAACATAACTAAAATGTTTACATTCGGATGTATTGACAAATAATGTAGAAAAATATATCTCAACACAAATCAACATCCATGTTAAAGCATTTTTCATTTGTTCTTTGTTTTTCAAGACCTATATAACTAAAATTCTGTAAGTAAATACTATATACATTTTTAAACGGCAGATATTTACGCCCCATTACGACACAGCTTCCTGATTCAAAAGAATAACGCAAGCAATTGACAATAACACAACACGCGATAAGTGAAAGGTTATCACATTAGCGTGCTCCGCACATTACGTTACAAACAGTTGTATCCTGTCCTGTTGACCCAGGATAAAAGAATCGTACGTAGTGAAATCCGGATTAGCATTTTGCCGTTAAAGATTTCTTTCATTGTTTATTGCAGATTAATGCATTACTATGTTCACGTACAAAGTATATTGGATGCATAAGGATTTGTTTAACATGTACAAAGGTTACTGAAGAATTAGTATAGATCAGAGGTGCTCTGTACTGAATGTTGATCAGTACGACTCCTGTATAGGAGCTCTAGTACAGTAAAGCACGTTTATACGTGGGTCATTCTCTGAAAAGTGGGCTTTTTTTAAGAAAAAAAATTAGCTCAAATGAAATTGCTCCAAATGTTTTTTTTAATTTTGTGCATATACACGTTAATAAAAATAATAAAAATACATACACAGTTAATAAAAAAAAATATTAACCAAGCTGTATCTGATAATTTTTGAAATAGTAATTATTTTTATTAATTAGAAAAATGAGGGAATGATTGTGAGGGAATGACAAATTTCTTCTAGAAACTACTTTATAAAAATATTATTAAGTTTAGCTATATTTTCAAACACTAAATTTTTATTAAAACATATTTTTATTAATATAATAGCATAAAAAAGCAAATTTGATTTCTTTTAGTTAACTTTATAATGAGTGAGGGAATGACGTATAATAAAAACACTGTATTTCAATCTAACGTTTGAGAGCCATATGCTATTCATTGTAAAATGTTTCCAACAGAACACAAAATATTTTCTTTACTTTGCTTCTATATAAATTAAGTTTGACTTATATAAAGTACGTGCTGCCATTAATGGAGTAAGTAGGGGTATAATTACAGTTTGATGAAGGAATGATATCTATTACGGACAACAATAATAGGTGTTCTAATTTCTTTCATTGCATAATATATAAATGTAGTATAATGGATAAATATTTATTAAAGTATGTTTAATAAATTTTCACTTCAAATAATCTAAATATAGATGCTTTAATACCATAGAAACCATTTTATTTACTTACATGTGGGAATGGGGACACAGTGAGGGAATGATATTTTGCATTTAAAAAAATATTTTAAATTTATATTTGAATTCCAATAACTGAAGAATAACAGTTTATATGCAAAACCAATTAATATTGATAGTTTGGACTGCTTTTTATTTTTGTGCTTTTAAAAATATGCCCTCAAGACTACTGGGACATGAAATGACCACTTTTCAGAGAATTACTCACGTCTCTCCTTTGTACGTCTTTAACATTTATACCTCCTTTTAGTAAAGTCCCGATTCATTCCTATTCATTTTAATGCAAAAATTCTTCGTTTATACGCCGCTAATATCGGTTATACGTCTTTTCCTCTTTCCTAAAATTTGCAAAATTTCTCGATCTGTCAATATTTTCCATTCTAAATAACACGGATTTTTCCTAGAAAACATCTTAATTGGAGGAATACAGTAAAGATCGAAGAATACTGATCAAAGAATCAATTGAATTCACAGTAGAATTTTTAATACTCATAGGCAAGCAACAAATCAGATGAAAATTAGGAATTTTAATGTCGTTAAATAACTATCTGTATGGACGTAGATCGTATACTTATTATTAAAGATACGCAATATATATAATTATTATTCAAAATGTTCTCATATAGTTCTTAAGAAATGTAATGTAATACTCAATATATGATATATGTAATTAGTACCCAGTCATGCATTAATAGTATGAATTTGCTTACTTTTTGTAATAAATCTTTTTTTTTTTTTTTTTTTTTTTTTTAATTAATTATTGTCTAAAAAAGTATGATATACATTTACTAACATCAGAAACTTTATTAATTAGTACTTTCATATAAATTTTGCTTAAGCGTCATTATATTTGTAGTAATCAAAGTGTTATTATTAAAATTTCGATTGTACGTATTTTCGTTTATACGTCCTGTTACGTCAGACCCTTGAAAGACGTATAAACGGTGCTTTACTGTATTAAAATACAGAGTAGTCTTAATGTAAATGCGTCATATTTCGACAATTGTTCTATTAAAATAAAAAGTTAACTGCATAGCTTTTAATTATACTCTTCTAGATGTGATACACCAAAAATTATCATAAATCATGATTATGAACTTTATCAGATGAATCGATTTCTAAAATGTGCTCTCGTACCAATATTTGCACAACGTATTTTGTTAATGTAACATATACTGTCAACCTCGTTAACGCAAATCTCACGGAAAATATATATATATATTCATGTTATCAGTAGTTTATGCTATCAGTAACTAATCTTCATATAGCTAAACTAATCTTTATTTTGATGAGGATTGTGGAAACAGTTCATGTTAAAGTAAGGCTCCTATATATATCAGCTGGCGCATCAGACATTTTGTTACCTTAGGGTTGCCATATGTACCCAGCGCGTTTCATTGATGAAATAAACGACAGTCATTACTTTTATCGTCTTGTGTAACTTTAGGTACTCCTTTTATTATATTTCATAGATTTAGCTAAATAAAGTACGATATGAGATTTGTTTAACGATAAACTGCTATAATCATTCAAGAAAAGAGCATAGAATGTTCAGATTTCTATAAAATAATTTGAGAAGAATAAAACAACATTACTTATAATAACAGGAGACTTGGCGTTGGAATATTAAAACCCGAATAAACTACTACGTCAGACGTAGTAGTTTATTCGGGTTTTAACATTACTTATATTTACTTATATTTTTCTTTGTACTTTTGACGTGTGTTAATATAAAAATACAGAAAAAATGTGTCATTTTAATCATATTATTTATATTAATATTGATAAATAGATCTAGAAAGACCTTTTATTACAGTATATTTGAGTCTTGGCGACATTTTGTATAAGAAACAGAAACAGCCCTAATAACGTATCTTATTTCCAATACATCCACAGGATATCCTGATAATGTAATGTGGAAAAAAAAAAAAATGTGTTGTTAGAAATATTATTGTTGCTTTATTGCTTTTGTTGACCGATCGTAGCTTCAGATCAAGATTTCTTAAAATCACAAGAAAGCGATAAGGACGCCAAGGCAAAAAAAATGGCGACGATGCGTCGGCATATATATGTTATTTAAGGGGCAGGGACCGATTTACTCATTTGGAGGCCCAGGGCGCTCATGTTCAATGGGCCCTTTTCCTCATACTTTAATATTACAAAAAAAAAAAAAAAAAAAAAAAAAAAAAAAAAAAAAATCGCATATATTTTATTCACGAGTCTAAAAATTCTCTCCACTTTTCAATTTATCGGTGCGTGTCTCGGATTTAGTTAGCCTGTAAAAGTTTGAAATGCAATATCAGTAGTACGCAGTTTTATTTGCGTTTAGCGAAAATATTGCAATTTTTTCAATGAGCTGATAGTTTTCTTGAAAGATCATACCACTGATTTATATAACAGTGCAGTAATACCTTCATCCATTGACGAAAAAAGCAAAAAAACAACGATCGCTATAGCAAAATTTGAAAATTTTTCATTTAAGGCAATTTTTTTTTTTTTTTTTTTTTTTTTAATGTATGATGGAATTTCTTGGAGGCCCCTGTGTAGAAGATGAGCGGCCGTCGTAAAAGAAAGTATTTTTTTTTTTTTTTTGAAGGCTTTGGCTGAAAAGTAAAAACATTATTAAAAGTTAATTTCCATTTAAAGTCCAGGCTCGGAATTAACTCAGAGACATATTTAATTCTCATGCCAGTTTATTAAAAATATTCCAATTCACGTGACCATAGTCAATTAAAAGAACATAAGTTTTTTAACGAAAATATTCTGGAGTGGGGAAACAGTACCGATGATCCGGCCGGGCCCTAGGCCCGAATCGCTCTGAGCTCTTACATGTCTTATGATCAGAAAGGAAGTGTCCGCTCCTAAACTGAAGCAAAACAAATGACAATGCATTTGGCGTTCAATTACACGCCAAGTTCAAAGTTTGAGATAGAGAATGGTTGCATTACGTTAGGAATATTCATATGTATATTTTCAAAAAGTGACGAGTAATTTATTGACCGTTGTTAGTGAATGTTGGCATGATTTCGCCAAGCTTTAGACCCTGGGAAAGTAACTAGCTAAGCAAATATTCTATTTAACAGTTGATGTAAAATTGGTGACAAGAGGTTGCAGGAGTTACATTTCGATGTAAGATTAAAAGAGACCGAATTAATTATTTTCTAGTTTCACAAAACAAAAGGATAGAAATAAGACAAAACATTATCATCTACAGAGCGAAAAGAATTTTCAGTACGTTAAGCTTGTTAAGTGAATACTGGGAACAGATCAAAGATTTTTGTTTCAGTTACATTGAAAAAGACATGGAAGGGAAGATATAAAAATTAGAAAACGCACATTGTAAATTTATTATTTATAGGTTAAAAACAGTTATTCCATTATATTTTAAATAGTTGATTTAAGATGAAAGAATTTAATTTATAATTTTATTTATTTAGAGAATTTACCTATCTTTAAAAAGAAAAATATAAATTTTATAATATGTGATAATCAATATCACAGCCCCCTCAGTGTCAGGGCCCAGGGCACATGCCCCTAATGCCCTGCCTTAAATCAGGCACTGTTAAGGGGCTCTAGTTAAAAGTAATTCACGTTAAGTGTGTTCCCGTTAACGAAATTCAACTGTGTCAGTTTTTTTTTTTTTTTTTTTCTAATAATCCTTAAAACAATTTAATGAAGAGTGCAATTAAAAAAAGAAAATTAGAAAAACTTCATATTTTAAACGAGATACCTTGGTAATACAAAGCAACAAAAATCCTATTGGATTACTTGGGAAAGGAGAAAACAGGTATCTGACTATTTGTTAATTGAATCGTAATGCATAAAGAACAAAATAAAGAACCTTAAAATTCATACAAAAGGAATAATAATAGATATAACAATCTTCGTAATGAAATTCGTTTAGTTAAGAATAATCGCATATATTATTTATTCAATATTTCACATAAAACTAAATAAAGAATCAATTTCTACATAATATCTGCTATTGCTCGAAAAAGCACATTTATTATAAATAGGCTCTGTGTTTTCTGCATCGTTATTATTATTTAATTTTATTCCAGAAATTTCTCAACATACGCTTAAATAATTTTTAAAAAGCTTTGTTTCTCAATAAAGGAATATTTTCCCTATTGTGCAAGTTTTAAATAAAACTTGAATTATTTTGAATTTAGTATTCGGGAATTATAATATGCTTTCTCATTTTTTTTTTTTTTTTTTTTTTTTTTTTTAATCAGTCATTTCTTTGTATTCCGTGAAAATTAATCTATTAAATGCAAGTAAAAGAAAAAATGATGTCTTATTTCATAAATATTTCACTCCTAATTTCGAAACCGAATGATATAATATGTTCTTTATTTTTGTTTTTTAAAAAGAAGTTAAAGTTTTTCGTTTCTTTTTTTCTCTTTGAATCGGTAATTCTGAAGTTTCAAAAGATTACACTGATCCTTTGTTATACCAAGTAACCCATAATTTAGTAGATAGTTTAAAATTTAATAAAAATGTAAAGAATCAGTATATTTGAATACGATTTGAAAGAGTTATTTTAGCAAAGACTCTTTTTCTCCCACCATTATACTCAAGGCTGGTAGATGGGAAATGGTGGGTTCGATCCCAGATCGCCCTCATCGTCCTAGCTGTTTGGAGTTTTCCATGTTTTTCTACGAAACTCGCGTAAATACGGGGTAGAATCCCTTAGAAAGATCCTCACAAAGTTCATCCCACTTTCAGATCTAGGACCCTACAGAAGTCAATCAGCCTTAAGCACCACAACCAACCAGTCTCATCGTTATAATAAAAAAAGTTTTAATATTTGTCAAACGAGGGTATGTTTCAATGCTTGTCAAATTTTTCAATATTTTTCTATATATACTCACACTCACAGAAAAATGTGCAAATGGAAGTTATATTGAAAGAAGGCTACATACGATTAACCTTCCTACCCTGTTGAAAAAATTTTACGTTTTACCTGTATGGGTCGAATCGACCCACTTTGTATAGATTGAATTTAGGTCTTAAGAAAGAATTTCTATGGAGCTCATTTTACATCTACATTTTCGACAACTATCGCCATCTATTCACTATTCCTGAAAATGAAGTCTACTCAAAAGAAAAAATTGGTGTTTTAAGCATTTCCATGCATGTTAATACACGTTTCTATGCACGTTTTACCTGTATGGGTCGAATCGACCCACTTTGTATAGATTGAATTTAGGTCTTAAGAAAGAATTTCTACGGAGCTCATTTTACATCTACGTTTCCGACAACTATCGCCATCTATTGACTATTCCTGAGAATGAAGTCTACTCAAAAGAAAAAATTGGTGTTTTAAACATTTCTATGCATATTAATAATGCGGGTCAAATCGACCCAGACAGGTAATATGTCACATATGTTTTTGGGGTGGTTTAAAACAAACCAATGACGCTGAAAACATCATATATTAAACGAATGCATATTTTTGAGGCATACATAATGTTTGAACAATCAAAATTAAAATCTGTAGAAGATATAGAAGGATCAATTTTAAAAATGGGTCGAATCGACCCATACAGGGTAGAAAGGTTAAGAGCGTACGATGTCTAACCTCGCCGACATCCAAAGCCTACCGTAACATAACACCGTAGCCTAACGCATCTCAGGCACAATACATCCTTAGGATATCCTATGGACATCCGAGGGACATCCACCGGATATACTATGGATAAGTGTGCTGTGTTAGGGTATGTTATTCAATAGGAAAATTTATTTTTCCATGTTAATTATTTATTTATTTATTTTAGTATTCAGAAAATTTCCAACCGTTAAATTTGACTCGTTTTTATTTTATTTCTTTTCCCTTTTCTAATATTTTAAATTTAAAAAAGCAAAAAATAACTAAATGCAGTTTTTAGCTAGAAAATTAAATATGAAAGAACAATTTTTAGAAAACGAGTATTAATTTAATGGTTGCGAATTTTCTGAATGTGAAAACGGAATTTAAAAACGCAGAGTAAGTAATGAGTAATTATGGAGTTTTGGCTGTCGGCAAGGTTAGGAATGAAACGCTATATTAAATACTCCATTTTTTTTTTTTTTTCTTTGATTACTTGTGTTTACATACAAAATATTTTCACTGGGATATTAACATAGGGGGAGATAAAACACAACTGAGGAAATTAATTTACATTTAAAGTTCGTTTTTTACGATGATTTCGTACATAGAAAAAGCTGATGAAAAGTTCAAATCTCATTTGTGTTGATGACGAATATTTAAAAGAATTTTTTAAATGATTGAAAAATTTTCCTGTATGAAAATAAACGCAGTATTTCAAATAATTGCGTATAGGTTTCCTCTCGTGCAATGCTTTCTATAAGAAGAGTTTTAAATTAACGTATTTTTTCTTTAAAAAGAAAAAATGTGTCCGACTTGAGGATAACTTTTCCCAAACCATACTACCATTATTATACCAATACCTTCAATTTTTATGAACTTTCAAATTATATACAAATTTATGAGACTATTGATATAATACAACATTTTAAAATAATACTCCGCTGCAAAAAAAAAAAAAAAAGGAAAGGAAAGAAAAGAAAAAGAAAGAACATTTTCGAGCATTCTTGCTGATTCTTATGTAAAACGACCTCTTGAAACAGAATATGACCCCTATTTTGCCCAATCACCCACCGTTTTCTAGAAACACCACCTCTCTCTCAATTTTCATCCCTGTTTGGACTTTTATGGCCAAGAATTTTATTTGGAGAATGATAAAGAATTAATTTAACACTTAAAAATAATATATATATATATATATATATATACAATGTTTAATAAATAACATTAATAATAGATTTAAAAAATGCAAGAAATGTAGTACATAATTTCAGTGCCCCCCCCCCTCCTTTCCTAAATTTCCCCCTTGCCACAAATGTTCATGTGTTATAATTTTCCAAATCTGTAGCCCCTCAGAAGATATTTCTGTACTGATAAGTATAAAGGATTTAAGTCCAAAAATGTCGATTTTGAGTTAAGTACATTGTCAGACTCAGAAAAAAAATTCTCTATCGATTGGTATAAAGGATTTAAGTCTATGTCATTTAGTCCCTCAGAAAATCCATTAGTAAAAAAAGGTTCAAGTCAGAAATTTAGCATTCATGTACGGCATAAAATATTTAATTCAATTTTTTCCCGTTATTAAATGAAGGTTGACGATCATTGAATGGTATAAAGGGTATAAGTCAACGAAATCCCTTTTTCCTAATCGATTCTTCTGATTAGATTTTAATTAGTGTAACTTTATTTTTCGTCTCCTGAAAAATCAAGAATATGGACTTAAATCCTTTATACTTATCAGTACAGATTTAACAGTTAAAATAATCCTTTTCAACCCTAAAAATAAATTATAACCATAAAATTATCAAAAAGTGATAAAAATAGGCGGCTGGTTGCTAAAAAAACTGTGGGTTATAGGGCAAAATGGGCATCATATTCGGATTCAGAAGGTTATTTTACATAAAATTTTGCAACAATGGGTGCTGTGCGTGTGTGGGGCAATTTTTATGCAAAGCTGTGTAATTTTATAGCCCCAACAGTTGTGCAGAAAAGCGACGATTAAAAGATTTCTCAAAAACTAATTCACCGATCTTACTGAAATTTTGTTCACTTCTTCAAAATAGAATTGACTAGTGCTTGAACGAAGTTTTTTTTTTTTTTTTTTTTTTTTAATTGAAATTTGAATTTTTGGCGAAATTGTATGCAGAAACAGTACAATTTTCGGTACATTTTACTCCATGTAAAGCTTTGTAAAATTAGAATGGATGGTTGGGTTTTGCGTCGCATTAGTACTGCGCAGATGGGCAATTGGCGACGGTCTGGGACACACCCCTAGAGGTGGTCCGGAGACATGCCATCACAATTTTGATCCTCCACCGAAGGGATGGCTCTCCCGCTTCGGTGGCCCCCAGAGGTATAATTTTTTTTTTTTTTTTTTTTGATGGGAACATGGAGGACATTGCGGCCACGACAGATTTTACGTGCACCAGCCCCCAGTAGTGTACACGACGGTCTTTGGCCAGCTCGAGTACCGAACCCGCAATCTTCCAATTACGAGGCCGGCGCTCTACCGACTGGGCTACCGCGGCCTGTAAAATTAGGTGTTTTTAAAAGAAAGAAAAATGTTTCGTTTAAGCTTTAGTCAATTCTATTTTGAAAAAAGTATGAAAAAATAAAATAAGATCGGTGCATATTTTTTGAGAAATCGTATCCACCGCTTATAAAAAATTGCTTAAATGTTGCTCAATTATATACTCTAAATTTTAAATAAAAAAATTTATTTATTATATTAAAAATAATAATAATAATAATAATAATAATAAACTATGGATGAAATTCTGTCTATGACAGAATTTAATTTAGTATGACAGGACTACTTATATTTGTATTTTAACACCCTTTCAAAAAAAAAAAAAAAAACTGAAGACACTAGTCTAAATAGTTAGGAAATATTCATCCGAGACCCGATGGCTCTGTGGTCAGAGTACACAACTACGAACCGTAAGTTGTGAATTTGATCCTCACCGACTTGAAGTGAAAAAAAAAAAATAAAATAATAATAATATATCTGTAAACACTAGACTAATTAATTAGGAAAATTATGAACCCGAAGGTTGTGAGTACGATCCTCACCGATGGGAATTGAAAAAGTATTTATATAAAAGTTTTTACGGATTTCACAAAATATTTTAAGATAGAGTAAAAATTATATGGTAAAATTTGATTTGGCAGGCATTTTCGAAGTGAAACACTACAAATTGGTAACGACGCTATATGCCAGATTGAAAGAAATAGTCCTGTCGTACTAAAAAGAGGTAAGATATGCTTTTTTAGCCTTCAAAAACCATTTAATTCCCTTTTTTTTTTCCCTTCTGAAGCCATTTCAGACTAGACAAAAAAAATATAAATAAATAAAACATATAAATAAAAAAAATTTGAAGTGCATTGTTCTTACCTTTTTATTAATCCATTAATGCAAGTACCCACTTAAATAAACAACTGCCTACATAAAAACTGCATATATGCATATATAGCATATGAATAAATATTTTCATACTTACACTAAAAAGGGAATTCCCTGCTGAATATGGACAAATATTTTGCTTTTAAAATTTTAAGTGAATGCAAAATAAAAATTCAATTTATGCGTTAAAATTTTTATTTATACAAACTCAATTATTAAAAGAGATGTTTTGCATATTTTTCAAAATTATTGTTCGAAATTACCCACAAATTCAAAATTTTTCTTCAAGTAATAATTTCAATTTATGCAAGCTTTGTGTGAATGTAATGTTTTCGTAGTTATTTTTTTTTTTTTTTTTTTTTTACCGACTTTCTGTTAAATTTCATTAAATATATGCTTTTAAAAAATTGTATTTTAAATAAAAGCTCTAGAGACATTATGTTTTTTAGAAATTATTTGTCAACAAAATTAAAACATGCCATTAACCTCTTGTATATGAAGCAAATAGGGAATGTTTAATTTTATCGTTATTTTTTTCCCTTATTCCCCCTTTCATCTCTCTACTTATTTATTTATTTATTTATTTATATATATACTGGTCTGTTGTTTAATATTAGACGAAAAACAGAAAACAAATTTATTTATTTATTTAGGTATAAGAACTAAATATTTACTAGGCACATTTTTCTGTAAAACATTTAGAAAATATACTGAAAAAGAAAAGTAGTATTTTATCTTTTTAATTTATGATAATCCTTTATATTATTAATTTTTAGACATAAAAAAATTATATTTTATTCATATTAGTACAGTTAGTAGAAGAATGTTAAATTCTATGATTCTATGGTTTGCTATGGCTCTTGTTCTTTTTCTTCTTTTTATGTGATTAAAGTTTTTTTTTTTTTTTTTTTAATCAAACCACGTTTTGGTTAAAATAAAAATTTTCTCCGAACTTTATCTATTTTGTGACAAGATAATGAATTCCACTTCCGATATGTTTTAATATATTCTGTGTTAGATATTTTCTTTGAAATTATATGTTTTTCAAGATTATTTTTTTTTTTACAAATTCAATATTATTTTTCTTCTGTATACCTCTATTCATAAGGAGCTAATAATGAATTTGTAATTCTACCGTTATTTTTTTGTCATATTACCCCCCCCCCCAAAAAAAAAAAAAAAAAAAAAAAAAAAACACTTTTTTTTCTTTTTAATAAATATTATTGTACAGTAAAACACCGTTTAGTCTTCTTTTACATTTATACGTCCTTTTAGTGAGATAACCGATTCTTTCCTATTCAGTTTAACGAAAAATTTCTTCACGTATAAACTCCGCTCAATAATCGGTTATACGTCTTTTCTACTTTTCTTAAAAAAAAAAAAAAAAAAAAAAAAAAAAATCTCGGCTAGTCTTTATTTTCTATTTTAAATAAGTTGAGTTTTTCATAGAAAGCATCAGAAATGGAGGAACATAGAAAAGATCGAAGAGTACTTACAAAAAAATTAGCAGAATGTACAGTGTAATTATAAATACTCACAGACAGTCAACATGTGAGACGAGTATTAAAGATTTTTTAATGTAATTAAATAACTACATGTGTGAACATTAATGATATACTGCTTATCATTAAAGATACGAAATACATATATAATTAATAATCAGGATGTGTTGATATATAGATCTCAAGACATGTAATATAATACTTAAAATATGCGATCTGTATTTAGTACCCAAGTCATGCATTAATTTAATAGTTTTTCTCATTTTTTGTAATAAATGTTATTTAGTTCAATTATTATCTTAAAAAAAATGAAATATTATAATATTTATTTTAAAGCAGGGAATTGGTACTGACAAAACTAAAACAAAATATTATCCATTTTCTTATTATAATATTTTACTAAAATGAAAGCCCATATGTAACTTAGAACAACAAAGAACTGGACATATTTCCTCAATTAAAAACTACCGGCATTTTATCCCAAGAATTTTCATCATCTTGCCCCAAAATCACGACAATAGTCATTGCCTTCTGTTAAGTGATTATGATAAATATATCATAATGCGACAGTCTGCTTATTAAATTTACAAAAGAGGGACCCAGTACTATTTATAGGTCTGGCGAGAAGGCCAAGCAGAGTACTTTTAAAATATATCCAAATTATTATTATTTATATTTTACTTTCTTCTATATTCAATAGAAGAAAGTATTGGATTCGTAAAATTTTTCGACCTTGGGTTTTTGATGGATTTGCGCGTTTTGAGAGCAGTAGAACACGATTTGACCATTTTTAGAAAATGCCTGTCTGTCTCTCTCCGTGTGTGTGTGTGTGTGACAAAATTTTGTGGCAACTGTATCTCAGAAACTACTGCACAGAATTTTATACAAATTGGTATGTAGTTGCACCTCGACATAAATTAGTGCCTATCAATTTTTGGTAAAAATTGTCTTACAGGTTGCGTTGTCATCCCGCTTTTTCTAAATTTTTAACGTGGTGATATAGGACAAAATTTTGTATAAATGTGCATAAAGAGAATTATTTTTTAGTAATCATTATGAAATTTACAAGAATTATTTATAATAGAGATAGTCAACTGGGAAATTTTTTTTGTATGTGTAGGAGCCTCGCCGACCTCACTGGGGGGGGGGGGAAGTCCCCCATCGAGGGGAGTAAATTTTCAAGATGGGTATCTTTCGAAAGGTCTCGTCAATACCTTTAAAACGAATGGCTGAACTATAAATCTGTGATAATTTTTAACAAAGTTATCGATTTTTTTTTACTTTTAACAACAACAAAAAAAAAAAAAAAAAACAGAAAAGAATTTTTTTTTTTTTTAAACGAAATTTAACGAAATTTGGTGTTTAGTTGTCCCCTGACATAAACTGATGCTGATTAGATTTGGGGATCAATCGCTCAACAGGTGGCGCTGTGATCGTATTTTTTTTCTAAATTTTTAACATGGTATTATTGGACAAAATTTCGTATAAATGTACATAATGAGAGTTATTCTTAACCTGTGATTGTAAAATTAATATGAATTATTGATGATAGTAGTAGTTAATTAGGAAAAAAAAAAAAATTGTGCATGCGGGGGCTTCCCCCCGCTTCCCCGGAGGGGTAAATTTTCAAGATGGGTATCTTTCGAAAGGTCTCGTCAATACCTTTGAAACGAATGGTTGAACTATAAATATGTAATAATTTAAAACAAAGTTATTGATTTTTTTTAAACTTTTAACGAAAAAAAACTATTTTTTTTTTATAAATATTGTTACTGGGTGAATTTGTATAGGGAAATATAGAAGAAAGTTTTGTGGTGGCTACAGCATACTAGTTAAAGTATTGTTTACATAACTAATTAAACATGTGGCATGTTGATTTTTTTTTTTTTTTTTTTTTACATTTAGGGAAGAGAGATTCATTATACAGGTGTTGGACAAAATAATTGAAACACTTTCACTTTACCCAAATATCTTACAAATACCTATTTTATTTATTTTATTTATTCATTTATTTTTTACGACAGTGTACCCCCTTATTTATAGCCAATTTTTAAAATAAAAAATCATCAAGTGCTAAAAATAGACTATCATCTATGTTTACCTGCATAATTTTGTTTCTTGTTAAAATTTAATATGATCACACTTCATATAGAAATAAATTTCACTGGAAAATTCCATCTTAAATTATGCCTTACTCTAGCTTTAGTCCCCTTACATATTTACAGTTTTGTTTACAGTGTTAAAAGGAAAATGTAATGACACTCAAAAACTACCAAACTCGGCATTAAATATTTAATTATAAATAAAAATACAAACATCTAAACGCACCCATAATGGCAATAACCATTAAGAAAAACATATAGAAAGCTTCTTCATATTTTATTCAACGCATATAACATAATAAAACTAGGATTTGTTTTATGTTTTAAAGAAACACCATTGCAATAAACATAATTATTAAAAAGTTATTCCACGTTTTTCTCATTTAAATAGGGAAGAATTTTCCACAAATTACAAAGTTCATCCGTACGGAATTTTAAATTACCCCAGGCTCTATCTGGAAGCAATAATTTTTCAGCAAAATTTCAACACCAAAGTTCTCTTTTATGTTTATTTTCAGCGATTTCATAACAGACAATCCCATGGGATCTGTTATTTTTCGATAATATTATGTATTATTTTTGCATTCTTTTATAGCTGAAGTCGTTTTATTTTTGCTTTTAAATGTAAATTCTAGACTAGGTTTTATTTATTTAAAATTATAATTGATATATTTTTTTCTTTATATATTTGGTTTTGTGGATTATGGGGGATATTTTCTTAACTATTAACCATAAAGATATTCTCCCTATAAAAAAAAAAAAAGGAAAAGAAAAAAAAAGAAAAACGAAATTTAAAAATTAATTATTTTAAAAATAATTTATATAAATAAATAAATTTCTCTAATTGGTATGAAATTTAAATTTGTATATGATTTTTTATATTAAAAATCATTTTTAAGGAAGTAATAATCATATAATTTCAATAATTAATCAAAAATTTACAATTCAAGAATAATTGCATATTCCAATTCTTTACATTCTGTAACGTCTCCAATGACGTAGCGTCCAATTGAGACTATCACAATCTTAAAAAAGAAAAAAAATACAATTATTTATTTTTAAATACAATTAATTCGTAGTCTAGATTAAATAGATTAAAGGTAATGTAGGTTCAACAGTGAAAGTCGGTGATAAGCTTTACATGAAGGTTAAGTATCTGCTATTAAGTAAACTATAAAAGTTATCTACTTCAAAAAAGGAGAAAAACTCGAGCCTCGGCTCGCACCAAAACTTAATTCCTCTCTGTCTTCTCTCTCTTCCCCAGAAGAGTTAGTTTTTGGAGGGGGGTGAAATTGTCCTTTAAATCTCCAATAGTCTTTTAGACGGAGGTGATCCGTTGATCTCTCATTTGCTAACTGAAGGTGCCAGGATGGTGAAATCCGTCCCATGCAGAACATTTCTCCGGGAAGTGCAACACATGTCAAGGCGTTTACAGGGCGGCTATCTTTTTGTTAAATAATGTCAAAATCGTAGACTTTCAGTCTACTCTCTTTGTTCGAAACATCACAGCTTGAAACATCACAATTCTAACAAAAAATGGGCCGCGGTAGAACGTCGGTTGAGCGCCGAGCTCATAATTGGAAGATTGCGGGTTCGATACTCGATCCGGCCAAAGACCATCGTGTACACTAATGGTGGCTGGTGCCCGTAAAATCCGTCATGGCCGCAATGTCCTCCATGTTCCCATAAAAAAGTTATACCTCTGCGGGTCACTGAAGTGGGGGGAGCCAATTCCTTCATGGAGGATCAAAATTGTGATGGCATGTCTCCAGATCATTCTTAGGGGTGCGTCCCAGACCGTCGCTAAATACCCAATGCGCAGTACTTGTGCGACGTTAAACCCAATCAACCAGCCAACCATCTAACAATGAACAAAACTACAAAGTCAGATTTTTAAGTAAGTAAGTAAGTAGTCATAGTAATTTGAAGAATAAGATTATGTATTCTTGACGATAGAATTCTATTCGTTGTTAAAATTTACTATGACCAAAGTTCAAAGAAGAATAAATTTCACTGAAAACTACATCTTAAATTTAAAATAATTATTAGTTCCAGTTTTCTTTCAGAAATAGTTTTATTAAAGTATTTTTAACTCTTTTTCCAATAACAGTCTACAGTTTAGAAACTCAACAATGTATAATATTGGTCTAAGTTTACCGGAAGTAAGTTTACCTAAGTTTACCTAAGTTTATCCAGTGTCTCGGTAAAATTAGAATAGTTATTAAATAATCGAGATTTCCAATCACTATTTTAAACACAAATTACTTTACTTTCTTTCTTTTTTTTTCTTTTTTTTTTTTTTTTTTTTTTTTTCTTTTATATGTATATTTATTTCTCTATAAAAAATAAAATTGATGATTCCACTCTTAGCAAAGTATTATAGATTAGCAATTTATTTTCATTTAAAATTAATGAAATGATATTTACCATTAAAACGCGTTTTCAAATATTTTTACTACTCCGTTAACAATTTATCCAGTGTCTCTGTAAATTTAAAATGTTTATTAAATAATCGAGATTTCTAATCACTATTTTCAACACAAATTACTTTACTTTTTTTTTTTTCTTTCTTTCTTTTCTTTTATATTTTCTTTTATATTTTTCTTTTTTTTTTTTTTTTTTTTATTATTCTTTTATTTCTATATAAAAAATAAAATTGGTGATTCCACTTTAAGAAAAGTATTATAGATTAGCAATTTATTTTCATTGAAAATTAATGAAATGATATTTACCATTAAAACGCGTTTTCAAATATTTTTACTACCCCGTTAACAATTTATCCAGTGTCTCTGTAAATTTAAAATGTTTATTAAATAATCGAGATTTCCAATCACTATTTTTAACACAAATTACTTTACTTTACTTTCTTTCTTTCTTTCTTAGTAGATAGGAATTTCCGTTCTTGCCTCAGCAGGGTGGGCTGGTGGGCACCCCACCCTGACGAGGGTGATGCAGCCCACCCTGTCGAGGAGGGTTATCTTATCAGCATCCGGTACACCCTGCCGAGGATCGTGAAAGATAAGGAAGGTTAGAAGAAAGATGATAAAGAATTTAATGAATATTATGAGGAAGTTGATATGATAAAGAATTTAATTATGATTTTAAAATTAATTTTAAACTTAGAAAAAAAAAATTATGATTTTAAGAGTCAGAAAGATAAGGAAGTTATTTTAAGAGAATTTTAATTAGGATTTTAAAATTAATTTTAAACTTAGAAAATTTTTTTAAAAAAATAATTTTAATTATGGTTTTAATTATCAGTGTCATCTGTTAGTTGATTTGAGAGAATTTATTTTTTCTGTCATATGCAGTAATAGAGTGATTTATAATTGTGTAATTTACGGTTTATCCTTCAAATAGTGTATTTAAAGAACTTTATCAGTGTACTTTCTTAAATTACAGGATGTTGATATTATCTTTTACACTTGTAATTTTTAGTTTGAACTTTCATTTTATAATAAAATAGTTATATTATCTTCTATCCTAATATATTTCAAATAAATAGAGAATCTTGTAAATGAGTTGTCTTAGAAATTTTGCGAAGGACAATTTAAATAATGTGATAAGTGCGTATTTTCGGACATATGTAGAAATAGTGATTAAGAATTGTGTGTTAACGATTGTTTATCTTTCCAATTCACGAAATGCTTAAACATGTATTCATGAGATCTTGGTCATAAACTTTTAAATAGATAAGGAATCTTTTAAATGAGTTGTATTAGAAATTATGTAAGAATATATTTTTATGTAGATAATTGTTAGATAAGTAGTTTTCGTTTAAAATTTTGTGATTTAGGATGAAACTTTAATACTGAATTCGCATAGATAGAATTTATTTATTTATTTTTTTTTTTTTAATAAAGAATTTAATGAGAGGTAATGTATTTCGAGGACTTAGCATTTTTCGCAAGCACTTAATACGTCATACTACAATAAACTCATTTTGTTTGATTATCTTATATAGTTCTACTAAACTAGTTAAAAAAACTTTTTTAAATTATTCACCTTAAAGTGAAAATACTATACTACAGAGTTACCATTTATTTAATTCATTAAAAAATATGCTTCTTTTCTACACTTCCAAAGAAACAAATGAGTGATAAGGTTATTTCTTATTGACCATGTTGATACTACGTCATACTACGATAAACTCATTTTGTTTGATTATCTTATATAGGATATACTTCTACTAAACTAGTTTAAAAAACTTTTTGAATTATTCACCTTAAAATGAAAATACCATACTACAGAGTTACCATTTATTTAATTCATTAAAAAATATGCTTCTTGAAAATAATGAGCTATCTAGAAGTATTTTTCATTGATATGTAGGATATATTTATTTAATAATATTAATTTAAGAACTTTATTTTATAAATTAACTTCTATCAACCAATAACATTTTACCACGCAACAGAGTTATAGTAGATTTTATTTAACTTATCATAAGCTAAAATCAAGCCATGCACTTATTAATCTTATATTCATGTATTTGCATATTTTGTTTATTTATGCATCCTTAAGTATTTTAGTTATGTAATATTTTAAAATGTGATTGGAAAAAAAATATTTCGCATTATAAATGTAATTTAAGTTTATGCACGCACACACATAGAAAAATTTAATTATTTATTTTTTTAATCTTAATAGATTAAAACGGAAATTTAAAAGTTAAGCATATGTACATTGCGAAATTGATTAAGATTTAATATTACAAACTTAATTATATTGAGTGAAATTAGGATGTAACTTATTAAATAAGTAATACTTGTAAATATTGCAAAAATGTTGAAGTACATTAAGGTTTCATAGCTGCATAGTTATATTTTATGTGCATATTTAGTGCTTTTTGTGATGATATGCGACTTATTAGATGTCCAATAGTTATAAATGATGCAAAAATGTTGAAGTACATTAAGGTTTAATACTTGCTTAGATATATTTTATGTGCATATATAGTACTTTTGCGATGTTATGTAGCTTATTAGATAAACAATACTTATAAATATTGCAAAAATGTTGAAATACATTAAGGTTTCATAGCTGCATAGTTATATTTTATGTGCATATTTAGTGCTTTTTGTGATGATATGCGACTTATTAGATGTCCAATAGTTATAAATGATGCAAAAATGTTGAAGTACATTAAGGATTAATACTTGCTTAGATATATTTTATGTGCATATATAGTACTTTTGCGATGTTATGTAGCTTATTAGATAAACAATACTTATAAATATTGCAAAAATGTTGAAATACATTAAGGTTTCATAGCTGCATAGTTATATTTTATGTGCATATTTAGTACTTTTTGTGATGTAATGTAGCTTATTAGGTGAACGATAGTTATAAATGATGCAAAAATGTTGAAGTACATTAAGGTTTAATACTTGCTTAGATATATTTTATGTGCATATATAGTACTTTTGCGATGTTATGTAGCTTATTAGATAAACAATACTTATAAATATTGCAAAAATGTTGAAGTACATTAAGGTTTCATAGCTGCATAGTTATATTTTATGTGCATATTTAGTGCTTTTTGTGATGTAATGTAGCTTATTAGGTGAACGATAGTTATAAATATTGCAAAAATGTTGAAATACATTAAGGTTTATTACTTACTTAGTTATATTTTATGCGCATATTTAGTACTTTTGTGATGTTATGTAGCTTATTAGAGGAACGATACTTATAAATGATGCAAAAATGTTGAAATACATTAAGGTTTAATAGTTATATTTTATGCGCGTATATAGCACTTTTTGTGATGCGAAACAAAATATTCTCAGGGGATAGTAGTTTTCAAAAAATTTAACCACAGGAATACACTCTATTTAAGATAGAAATAGGTGCACTAGTATTGAACATGGTGGCTTTTTGGGGTCACGTGATTTTTTTCGTCCAATCAGAAGCACGGAATTTTAATGAATAGTATTATAAAATTAAGTGTTTTTTATATATAGGTATTTTTGAGGTTCCATGAACCAATCAAAACCAGGGATTTTTAATGAATAGTATTATAAAATTAAGCACTTTGTGGAATTAAGTGTTGATTGTGTACAAATAATTTTGGTGTTTTTCAACCACATGGATTTTTAATGATTATAAAATTAAGTGATTTGTGGAATTAAGTGTTGATCATATTCAAATAATTTAGGAGTACCATGAACCAACCAGAAGCATGGATTTTTAATAATTGTAAAATTAAGTGATTTAAGTATGCAAGTTTCAGAAAAAAACATGGAAAACTTTTAATATCTACCAGCTTTAGAATCTGTGATGTGCAAATTATTTGTCTTAACATGTTGATAAACTAGATTACATTAAAAGATTTGGGTATTAAAATGATATATATTTGGCGTGATTAATAGGGATTCTAAAGAATTTGGCTGCTTTTCCTGGTGTATGAATTTAGGTCATATTTGGCGTGATTTCGTCAATAATTACAAATTTGGTGGTAAACCTACAGTATAAATGCACTCGCAAAGAAAATTTTGCCAGTTGCTGCTGTATTTTTAAGGAGCGCGCACGTTTAATTTTATAACTTCGATTTTGTATAACACTCTACTTTTTAGTGAGAGAGATGGATTTATCTGAAAAGATGCCTATTTCAAATGAGTTGTCATCAAACTTGGATACTAAGAAACTACCGAAAACTTTTAGTTGTGTTTCTTGCAGTGTGGTATTTAAACGAAAATGGGATTTGCTTCGTCACATGAAAATTCATCTCAACGAAAAATCTTTTATCTGCAATGAATGTTCGAAAGCATTTACCAGATCAGATGAGTTAAAGAGACATTTAAAAATTCATGAAAAGACTTCTATTGAACATAGATGTGGGCAATGTGATGAATCCTTTAATCGCAAGTATCAGTTGCTGATGCATATTAGAAAAAACCATCAAAAACCTTTACCAGTGCATTCTTGTGATCGATGTGCAGAAACATTTAGACAGAAATATAAATTATTAGAGCATGTTAGAGAAAATCATCGAAAACCCTTATCGCAAGCAGCATTAAAGCAAACGATGAAGTCTGACCGAGATCTTCTGAAGGAGAAAATTATGCATTTTAAAAGAAAAAATGCACTTAATACATTTACAATAACCACATTTGATAATAAAAACAAAAATTTGGATTTGACGTCATTTTTTAATAATTTAAGAACTGACATTTTAAACGAATTAAACTTTCAATTAAATGACCAAGGAACATTGAAATGGTATATTAATGTTGAAGTTATTTTTAGTTGTATTTATGAAAATGGAGAGAAGGATTTTATTACTCAAAATTTTAGGTCGAAAAGTATAACAACTCTTTTAATAAATGATTTGAATAATGATCTTGAAAACGCTTTTAACAAGATGAAAAAGTGTTTTGACGAATTTAGCGAACAAGGATCAGGTTGGACATTAACAGAAATTTTCAAATTAGAACTTTGTATGACTAAATATGGTTCTTTTCAAATGTAATATCTGATTTTACTATATATATATTAAAAATTGTTAGTTGAATCTTATAAAATTATTGTAAACTTTGTATAAAAATGATGAATGTAAAAATCTTATAATTTGAAAAATAAAAGTATGTGTATAAAAATTGTATTTTTTAATTATTTATCTCATATAAAAATTTTATGTAAAAGTTTAAAATAAATGTACTTATGTTAATGTAGAGATGTTTTATATTTATTTTAACTAAGTATTATATATTTTTAATATGATTTTAAAACTACATATTTTTATAAAACGTTATTTCATAAATAAATTGATATTTTATAGTAAATATATTCTTACCAATTTTAGAGATTGTATCAAAAAATCATGGACTTTCCAATTTTAGCATTAACCATTTAACATATAGTCTAGAGTAATACTAATCTACTTAAAAGTTTAACTTTTCTGCGTGCTTGAAATTAGACATGAACAAATTATCTGTTTTAACACGTTGATAAACTAAAATAGTTTACGTGATTTTTTAATGGGATTGGGGATATTTTACAAGATTTGGCTATTAAAATAACATATCTGCTATGATTTGGCGAGATTTTTTAAAATATATTTGGCAATAAATACTGATTTGGCATTAAACATAGAGTATAAATTCAGTCTCAGAGGAAAATTTAATCAATTGCTGACTTGTTTTCGTGCTTCATATAGCATTTTTAAAGTTTTACTTTGATTAATTTTATAATGGATCTATCTGAGGAAGTGCAAGTTTCTGTTCATCAACAACCCTCTTCATCATGTTTTGAAGATGAGACTTTACACTTAAAGGATGCAAAGCCATATGTTTGTGATATATGTAAGAAAGCATTTAGGAGATCGTATGATTGTAAGAAACACTTAAAAGTTCATGAAAAACCTCGCATAGGATATGGGTGTGAATACTGTATGGAAAATTTTACTCGTAAACGGGATTTTTTAAAACATAATGCAAAAATTCATAAAAAGACTTTACATAATCACAGTTGTGATGAATGTAGTGAAGTGTTTAGGACTAAACAAGATTTATTGAATCATAAAAAAATGGTACATCGAAAGGTTTTACCTGAATATCTATGTGTAGAATGCAACGAAAGTTTTCGATATAAGTATGAATTATTACGTCATAACAGAAAAAATCATCGTAAAGATTCTTCTGCTTACGTATGTACAAAATGCAATGAACGAAATACTCTCAACTTAGACAGTGAAAATATGAACTTAACGAATTTTTTGAATACTGCTTTTTTAACCAACAGCTATTCTTTAGCCAAAAGCTTTCATGATGAAAATAACAATACGTATTTTTTAATATTTTTAAATAATGAAAATATGAATACCGAACGCATAACACAAAATATTGACTCACCAACCAACAACTTTGAGAGTGCAAATGCGAACTTAACGAATTTTTCAGATAATCAAAATATTGTTTTCGGTTCATCAACCAGTGAAAATGTGATCTTATCAAATGTTTTGGATAATAATGAAAATGCATACAACGTTTTACCCACTGCTAATGGAAATATGAATACTGAATGTTTGACACAAAGTAATATTTATGACTCACCAACGAACAACTTTCAGAATATAAATGTGGACTTTACGAATTTTAATGTAGAGTGTATGAGTAATCAAAATAATTTTTCACCGGTGAGTGTTGATAACGACTTGTTGACATTTTTGGATAATTTTAATGTAGAATGTATAACTCAATGTAACCTTAACGATTCAACAACAATTTAGATTTTTATGAACCTGTTTTTATATTGACAATAATAATGTAAAATAAATTATTTTAATCAAAAATTGTGTTTTTATTATGAAATTACTTTCTACACACCATTTCATATTATAATAGATACGTTAAGTCACGAAAAAAGCTAAACATGTGTAAATATATTTTTTTGCTTTCTTATTAACTAAATCGTTTTTATACAATAAGACTTGTTGATTTTAATTCGGTTTAAAGAAATTCTCCCCCATAAATTGGAATGGGATGAAGTGACTTATAAAAACCGTAAAATAAAGAACTCTAAAATTGCCGATTTATTAAATTTAATATTTTCTACGAATAAGAAAGTACCTATCAATGCACAGGGCGAATTGTTGCAAGCCCTTAATGATATGCATATGCCTAAAAGTTTCATTAAAAACAAATTTTTGTTATCTTCTGTACCCAAGGAACGAAAACGTTCAAATGTAAACCCCTATTGGCTAAATTATTAATAAAAAATATTTTTTAATATAAAACACTGGTCTCTTTATTTCTGTTTTAATATATATATATTATATAAAAATTGAGCTTACCTCCACACTTAGCGTCCTCTTCTTCCAGTCGCACGGTGTGAAATGAGCGATAACGCTATTTCTTATCAAGATCACGTGGTAAGCTTTCTTATCTACTATGTCCCGTGACATTGTCTACTATGACGTATCTAGCACGTATCTACTACGTCACATATACTACATTAGTGTAGGGTTTGTGTTTAGCTTACTACGTCATAGTAGACAATGTCACGTGACATAGTAGATAAGAAAGCTTACCACGTGATCTTGATAAGAAATAGCGTTATCGCTCATTTCACACCGTGCGACTGGAAGAAGAGGACGCTAAGTGTGGAGGTAAGCTCAATTTTTATATAATATATATATATTAAAACAGAAATAAAGAGACCAGTGTTTTATATTAAAAAATATTTTTTATTAATAATTTAGCCAATAGGGGTTTACATTTGAACGTTTTCGTTCCTTGGGTACAGAAGATAACAAAAATTTGTTTTTAATGAAACTTTTAGGCATATGCATATCATTAAGGGCTTGCAACAATTCGCCCTGTGCATTGATAGGTACTTTCTTATTCGTAGAAAATATTAAATTTAATAAATCGGCAATTTTAGAGTTCTTTATTTTACGGTTTTTATAAGTCACTTCATCCCATTCCAATTTATGGGGGAGAATTTCTTTAAACCGAATTAAAATCAACAAGTCTTATTGTATAAAAACGATTTAGTTAATAAGAAAGCAAAAAAATATATTTACACATGTTTAGCTTTTTTCGTGACTTAACGTATCTATTATAATATGAAATGGTGTGTAGAAAGTAATTTCATAATAAAAACACAATTTTTGATTAAAATAATTTATTTTACATTATTATTGTCAATATAAAAACAGGTTCATAAAAATCTAAATTGTTGTTGAATCGTTAAGGTTACATTGAGTTATACATTCTACATTAAAATTATCCAAAAATGTCAACAAGTCGTTATCAACACTCACCGGTGAAAAATTATTTTGATTACTCATACACTCTACATTAAAATTCGTAAAGTCCACATTTATATTCTGAAAGTTGTTCGTTGGTGAGTCATAAATATTACTTTGTGTCAAACATTCAGTATTCATATTTCCATTAGCAGTGGGTAAAACGTTGTATGCATTTTCATTATTATCCAAAACATTTGATAAGATCACATTTTCACTGGTTGATGAACCGAAAACAATATTTTGATTATCTGAAAAATTCGTTAAGTTCGCATTTGCACTCTCAAAGTTGTTGGTTGGTGAGTCAATATTTTGTGTTATGCGTTCGGTATTCATATTTTCATTATTTAAAAATATTAAAAAATACGTATTGTTATTTTCATCATGAAAGCTTTTGGCTAAAGAATAGCTGTTGGTTAAAAAAGCAGTATTCAAAAAATTCGTTAAGTTCATATTTTCACTGTCTAAGTTGAGAGTATTTCGTTCATTGCATTTTGTACATACGTAAGCAGAAGAATCTTTACGATGATTTTTTCTGTTATGACGTAATAATTCATACTTATATCGAAAACTTTCGTTGCATTCTACACATAGATATTCAGGTAAAACCTTTCGATGTACCATTTTTTTATGATTCAATAAATCTTGTTTAGTCCTAAACACTTCACTACATTCATCACAACTGTGATTATGTAAAGTCTTTTTATGAATTTTTGCATTATGTTTTAAAAAATCCCGTTTACGAGTAAAATTTTCCATACAGTATTCACACCCATATCCTATACGAGGTTTTTCATGAACTTTTAAGTGTTTCTTACAATCATACGATCTCCTAAATGCTTTCTTACATATATCACAAACATATGGCTTTGCATCCTTTAAGTGTAAAGTCTCATCTTCAAAACATGATGAAGAGGGTTGTTGATGAACAGAAACTTGCACTTCCTCAGATAGATCCATTATAAAATTAATCAAAGTAAAACTTTAAAAATGCTATATGAAGCACGAAAACAAGTCAGCAACTGATTAAATTTTCCTCTGAGACTGAATTTATACTCTATGTTTAATGCCAAATCAGTATTTATTGCCAAATATATTTTAAAAAATCTCGCCAAATCATAGCAGATATGTTATTTTAATAGCCAAATCTTGTAAAATATCCCCAATCCCATTAAAAAATCACGTAAACTATTTTAGTTTATCAACGTGTTAAAACAGATAATTTGTTCATGTCTAATTTCAAGCACGCAGAAAAGTTAAACTTTTAAGTAGATTAGTATTACTCTAGACTATATGTTAAATGGTTAATGCTAAAATTGGAAAGTCCATGATTTTTTGATACAATCTCTAAAATTGGTAAGAATATATTTACTATAAAATATCAATTTATTTATGAAATAACGTTTTATAAAAATATGTAGTTTTAAAATCATATTAAAAATATATAATACTTAGTTAAAATAAATATAAAACATCTCTACATTAACATAAGTACATTTATTTTAAACTTTTACATAAAATTTTTATATGAGATAAATAATTAAAAAATACAATTTTTATACACATACTTTTATTTTTCAAATTATAAGATTTTTACATTCATCATTTTTATACAAAGTTTACAATAATTTTATAAGATTCAACTAACAATTTTTAATATATATATAGTAAAATCAGATATTACATTTGAAAAGAACCATATTTAGTCATACAAAGTTCTAATTTGAAAATTTCTGTTAATGTCCAACCTGATCCTTGTTCGCTAAATTCGTCAAAACACTTTTTCATCTTGTTAAAAGTGTTTTCAAGATCATTATTCAAATCATTTATTAAAAGAGTTGTTATACTTTTCGACCTAAAATTTTGAGTAATAAAATCCTTCTCTCCATTTTCATAAATACAACTAAAAATAACTTCAACATTAATATACCATTTCAATGTTCCTTGGTCATTTAATTGAAAGTTTAATTCGTTTAAAATGTCAGTTCTTAAATTATTAAAAAATGACGTCAAATCCAAATTTTTGTTTTTATTATCAAATGTGGTTATTGTAAATGTATTAAGTGCATTTTTTCTTTTAAAATGCATAATTTTCTCCTTCAGAAGATCTCGGTCAGACTTCATCGTTTGCTTTAATGCTGCTTGCGATAAGGGTTTTCGATGATTTTCTCTAACATGCTCTAATAATTTATATTTCTGTCTAAATGTTTCTGCACATCGATCACAAGAATGCACTGGTAAAGGTTTTTGATGGTTTTTTCTAATATGCATCAGCAACTGATACTTGCGATTAAAGGATTCATCACATTGCCCACATCTATGTTCAATAGAAGTCTTTTCATGAATTTTTAAATGTCTCTTTAACTCATCTGATCTGGTAAATGCTTTCGAACATTCATTGCAGATAAAAGATTTTTCGTTGAGATGAATTTTCATGTGACGAAGCAAATCCCATTTTCGTTTAAATACCACACTGCAAGAAACACAACTAAAAGTTTTCGGTAGTTTCTTAGTATCCAAGTTTGATGACAACTCATTTGAAATAGGCATCTTTTCAGATAAATCCATCTCTCTCACTAAAAAGTAGAGTGTTATACAAAATCGAAGTTATAAAATTAAACGTGCGCGCTCCTTAAAAATACAGCAGCAACTGGCAAAATTTTCTTTGCGAGTGCATTTATACTGTAGGTTTACCACCAAATTTGTAATTATTGACGAAATCACGCCAAATATAACCTAAATTCATACACCAGGAAAAGCAGCCAAATTCTTTAGAATCCCTATTAATCACGCCAAATATATATCATTTTAATACCCAAATCTTTTAATGTAATCTAGTTTATCAACATGTTAAGACAAATAATTTGCACATCACAGATTCTAAAGCTGGTAGATATTAAAAGTTTTCCATGTTTTTTTTCTGAAACTTGCATACTTAAATCACTTAATTTTACAATTATTAAAAATCCACGCTTCTGGTTGGTTCATGGTACTCCTAAATTATTTGAATATGATCAACACTTAATTCCACAAATCACTTAATTTTATAATCATTAAAAATCCATGTGGTTGAAAAACACCAAAATTATTTGTACACAATCAACACTTAATTCCACAAAGTGCTTAATTTTATAATACTATTCATTAAAAATCCCTGGTTTTGATTGGTTCATGGAACCTCAAAAATACCTATATATAAAAAACACTTAATTTTATAATACTATTCATTAAAATTCCGTGCTTCTGATTGGACGAAAAAAATCACGTGACCCCAAAAAGCCACCATGTTCAATACTAGTGCACCTATTTCTATCTTAAATAGAGTGTATTCCTGTGGTTAAATTTTTTGAAAACTACTATCCCCTGAGAATATTTTGTTTCGCATCACAAAAAGTGCTATATACGCGCATAAAATATAACTATTAAACCTTAATGTATTTCAACATTTTTGCATCATTTATAAGTATCGTTCCTCTAATAAGCTACATAACATCACAAAAGTACTAAATATGCGCATAAAATATAACTAAGTAAGTAATAAACCTTAATGTATTTCAACATTTTTGCAATATTTATAACTATCGTTCACCTAATAAGCTACATTACATCACAAAAAGCACTAAATATGCACATAAAATATAACTATGCAGCTATGAAACCTTAATGTACTTCAACATTTTTGCAATATTTATAAGTATTGTTTATCTAATAAGCTACATAACATCGCAAAATTAGTATATATGCACATAAAATATATCTAAGCAAGTATTAAACCTTAATGTACTTCAACATTTTTGCATCATTTATAACTATCGTTCACCTAATAAGCTACATTACATCACAAAAAGTACTAAATATGCACATAAAATATAACTATGCAGCTATGAAACCTTAATGTATTTCAACATTTTTGCAATATTTATAAGTATTGTTTATCTAATAAGCTACATAACATCGCAAAAGTACTATATATGCACATAAAATATATCTAAGCAAGTATTAATCCTTAATGTACTTCAACATTTTTGCATCATTTATAACTATTGGACATCTAATAAGTCGCATATCATCACAAAAAGCACTAAATATGCACATAAAATATAACTATGCAGCTATGAAACCTTAATGTATTTCAACATTTTTGCAATATTTATAAGTATTGTTTATCTAATAAGCTACATAACATCGCAAAAGTACTATATATGCACATAAAATATATCTAAGCAAGTATTAAACCTTAATGTACTTCAACATTTTTGCATCATTTATAACTATTGGACATCTAATAAGTCGCATATCATCACAAAAAGCACTAAATATGCACATAAAATATAACTATGCAGCTATGAAACCTTAATGTACTTCAACATTTTTGCAATATTTACAAGTATTACTTATTTAATAAGTTACATCCTAATTTCACTCAATATAATTAAGTTTGTAATATTAAATCTTAATCAATTTCGCAATGTACATATGCTTAACTTTTAAATTTCCGTTTTAATCTATTAAGATTAAAAAAATAAATAATTAAATTTTTCTATGTGTGTGCGTGCATAAACTTAAATTACATTTATAATGCGAAATATTTTTTTTCCAATCACATTTTAAAATATTACATAACTAAAATACTTAAGGATGCATAAATAAACAAAATATGCAAATACATGAATATAAGATTAATAAGTGCATGGCTTGATTTTAGCTTATGATAAGTTAAATAAAATCTACTATAACTCTGTTGCGTGGTAAAATGTTATTGGTTGATAGAAGTTAATTTATAAAATAAAGTTCTTAAATTAATATTATTAAATAAATATATCCTACATATCAATGAAAAATACTTCTAGATAGCTCATTATTTTCAAGAAGCATATTTTTTAATGAATTAAATAAATGGTAACTCTGTAGTATGGTATTTTCATTTTAAGGTGAATAATTCAAAAAGTTTTTTAAACTAGTTTAGTAGAAGTATATCCTATATAAGATAATCAAACAAAATGAGTTTATCGTAGTATGACGTAGTATCAACATGGTCGATAAGAAATAACCTTATCACTCATTTGTTTCTTTGGAAGTGTAGAAAAGAAGCATATTTTTTAATGAATTAAATAAATGGTAACTCTGTAGTATAGTATTTTCACTTTAAGGTGAATAATTTAAAAAAGTTTTTTTAACTAGTTTAGTAGAACTATATAAGATAATCAAACAAAATGAGTTTATTGTAGTATGACGTATTAAGTGCTTGCGAAAAATGCTAAGTCCTCGAAATACATTACCTCTCATTAAATTCTTTATTAAAAAAATAAAATAAATAAATAAATTCTATCTATGCGAATTCACTATTAAAGTTTCATCCTAAATCACATAATTTTAAACGAAAACTACTTATCTAACAATTATCTACATAAAAATATATTCTTACATAATTTCTAATACAACTCATTTAAAAGATTCCTTATCTATTTAAAAGTTTATGACCAAGATCTCATGAATACATGTTTAAGCATTTCGTGAATTGGAAAGATAAACAATCGTTAACACACAATTCTTAATCACTATTTCTACATATGTCCGAAAATACGCACTTATCACATTATTTAAATTGTCCTTCGCAAAATTTCTAAGACAACTCATTTACAAGATTCTCTATTTATTTGAAATATATTAGGATAGAAGATAATATAACTATTTTATTATAAAATGAAAGTTCAAACTAAAAATTACAAGTGTAAAAGATAATATCAACATCCTGTAATTTAAGAAAGTACACTGATAAAGTTCTTTAAATACACTATTTGAAGGATAAACCGTAAATTACACAATTATAAATCACTCTATTACTGCATATGACAGAAAAAATAAATTCTCTCAAATCAACTAACAGATGACACTGATAATTAAAACCATAATTAAAATTATTTTTTTAAAAAAATTTTCTAAGTTTAAAATTAATTTTAAAATCCTAATTAAAATTCTCTTAAAATAACTTCCTTATCTTTCTGACTCTTAAAATCATAATTTTTTTTTTCTAAGTTTAAAATTAATTTTAAAATCATAATTAAATTCTTTATCATATCAACTTCCTCATAATATTCATTAAATTCTTTATCATCTTTCTTCTAACCTTCCTTATCTTTCACGATCCTCGGCAGGGTGTACCGGATGCTGATAAGATAACCCTCCTCGACAGGGTGGGCTGCATCACCCTCGTCAGGGTGGGGTGCCCACCAGCCCACCCTGCTGAGGCAAGAACGGAAATTCCTATCTACTTTTCTTTTCTTTTCTATTTTCTTTTATTTTCTATTTTCTTTTCTTTTCTATTTTCTTTTTTTTTTTATTATTATTTTATTTCTCTATAAAAAAATAAAATTGGTGATTCTACTCTTAGAAAAGTATTATAGATTAGCAATTTATTTTCATTTAAAATTAATGAAATGATATTTACCATTAAAACGCGTTTTCAAATATATTTACTACCCCGTTAACAATTTATCCAGTGTCTCTGTAAATTTAAAATGTTTATTAAATAATCGAGATTTCTAATCACTATTTTCAACACAAATTACTTTACTTTTTTTTTTTTTCTTTCTTTTCTTTTTTTTTTTTTTTTCTTTTATTTCTCTATAAAAAACCAAATTGGTGATTCCACTTTAAGAAAAGCATTATAGATTTGCAATTTATTTTCATTGAAAATTAATGAAATGATATTTACCATTAAAACGCGTTTTCAAATATTTTTACTACCCCGTTAACAATTTATCCAGTGTCTCTGTAAATTTAAAATGTTTATTAAATAATCGAGATTTCCAATCACTATTTTTAACACAAATTACTTTACTTTACTTTCTTTCTTTTCTTTTATATTTTCTGTTATATTTTCTTTTTTTTTTTTTTTTTTTTTTTTTTTATTCTTTTTTTTCTCTATAAAAAAATAAAAATGGTGATTCCACTCTTAGAAAAGTATTACAGATTAGCAATTTATTTTCATTGAAAATTAATGAAATAATATTTACCATTAAAACGCTTTTTCAAATATTTTTAATACCCCGTTTACAGTTTATCCAGAGTCTCTGTAAATTTAAAAAGTTTATTAAATAATCGAGATTTCCAATCACTATTTTTAACACAAATTACATTACTTTTTTAACACGCTTTTATTAGCTTCACCTGTATATATGTATGTATGTATGTTTGTATGTTTATAACCGCTCTGGGAGCAAACGAAAAATCTATATTGTAAAAAAAGACTTTTCCCAAGCGAACGCCGTGGCGTTGAGGTATAGCTCCGCGCTACCAACCTAAAGGTCTAGCGTTCGAGCCCAGTTAGGGGAGATTTTTTAAAAATGGTTTTTGTTTAATACTAAATTATTTAATTAAAGATTTTTAAATGTATGTAAATATTATGGTGTGTCACTCACACGATTTTCTCTTACCCTGCATTTTAATACTAAGATAGATATTTTGTGCTTTTTAGTTCACATTTCTATAAAAAGGTGTTATTTAATTTTTTTAAACTATAATATTATTTTTAACACGCTTTTATTAGCTTCACCTATATGTATGTTTGTATGTATGTTTATATATTTGTAACCGCTCTGGGAACAAACAAAAATCTATATTGTAAAAAAAAAAAAAAAAAAAAAAATTCCCTACGCGAACGCTGTAGCTGTGAGGTAAAACACCGCGCTACGAACCTAATGGTCCAGCGTTTTTTTTAAATGTTTTTTTTTTTTTTTTTAATTCTAAATTATTTTAATGGAAGATTTAAATGTATGTAAATAGTATGGTGTGTCACTCACACGATTTTCTCTTACCCTGCATTTTAATACTAAGATAGATATTTTGGGCTTTTTAGTTCACATTTCTATAAAAGCGTGTTCGTTAACTTTTTAAAACTATAATATTATTTATGTACATATACATTTTTATTTCTCTAATAAAAAATAAAATTGGTGATTCCACTTTAAGAAAATTGTCATAGATCAGCAATATATTTTCATTGAAAATTAATGAAATAATATTTACCATTATAATGTGTTTTCAAATATTTTTACAACCCCGTTTACTTTTTTACTGTAATTTTAGACAAGACATAAAAATGTATAATTTACAATAGTTTTTGTGCCGCATTTTCTTACAGTTTACAGTTGATATTTAAATGAATATTAAAACAAACATTTGAAATCGTATCCATAATGTTAAAAACGATAAAACACAAAGAAAGCTTCTTTAAAATATTTTATTCAAATATGTAACGTAATAAAAACAAAGATTTCTTACATATTCTAGAGGCAATCACTGAAATAAACGCAATTATTAAAAAGTTATTAAATGTTTTCTCACTTATATATGGAAGAATTCTTCATAAATTACGAAGTTCTTCTTTAAGTAATTTTAAATTACCCCAGGCTCTATCTAAAAATTAAATAAAATAAAATAAAATAAAGCAAATTTCTGCACAAAAATTCTCTTTTACAGTTATTTTCAACATGGATTTGTCTCAGACAAATCCATGTGTGGGTAAATGTTATTACTTTCATTACCTTGCTACCGTAGGTAATAGAAGTATTGTATTCGTTCCAAAAATTCGATATCGATTTTTCACCTGATTTACATGTTTTAAGGCCTCCTGAGTCTAAAAACGTAGTTTTTGGCATTTGATTAGTGCGTATCTCTGTGTATGTATGTATGTGTGTATGTGTGGAATATTCTGCCTATCATATCTCCGAAACTATTAAAGATAGAACTGCGAAACTTCAGAATTGGTACAGGTCTAGTGTACAGATGAATTTTGTAAATTTTAGGGAAAATTGGAAAACCAGAAGTATGACCGTAAGCCCGTATCTCAAAAACGGATATAACGGTTTTCATCAAAGTTGCTATATAAACGCTTTATCAGATGCCCTTTCGAATGATATAGTTGGTTAGTTCAGAAAAACTGATATGTCCTGTATAAATAGCTCAATTTTAGGTCTCGCAAGTGCGTTCCTTTCAAAACGGCTGTACGGATTTTTTCAAACTCGCCATATTAACTCCCTTCTAAATATCATTTTGTATGTAATTATTGTTTTCTGGTCAATAATTGAGTGTGCCAAGTTTCGGTAAATGTCGGTATCTCAAAAACGTGTCTAATGATTTTCTTGGAAAATTAATACATAAATCCATTTTAGATACCCTTTTTCATGTATTATGTTTTTATTACAGAAAAATTAACGGCCATTTTGATTAGATAGTTCAGGTTTAGATCTCGGAAATTGGTGTTTAAAAAAGAAATTTATCATAATATTTTTTTCTTATTTTTTAACTGGCTGTGTAAAAATAATTTTATCCGTTACTTTTGTATTCTTTTGTATTAAGCTGTTTCATTTTACATTTCAGGGCACTTGCACCACTGAAGGATTTAAATAAAAACTTATATTTCTATTTAATCGTTATAAATTGAACTATGTTAGGTTTGTTCAGTAAAGTATATATAATCAGGCAACAATTCTTATGGTTTTTGATATATTTTTTACAGATTTGAAATCTTTACATGAATTTTCTCAGTTTGCATATTTTAATGAATTCATGATCATCAAAGTGCTGAAACTTTTACAGATGTTTAAGAAAATACTTGCTTTTTTTTTTTTTTTTTTTTTTTTTAAGAGGGGAGAGGGATATATTTAATAAAACCTACTTAAAAGAATTAGGGACGAATTTTGCAATGTCATTAAAAGAAAAATAAATATATTAAAAATAGATATATAACAAAAATTATCTATTTTTTTGAAAATGTTTACATAGACATGCACTTTTTAAGTTTTTTTTTTTTTTTTTTTTTTTTCCCTTCAAGAACTAATTAATAAATTTCAAAATCCATCCTTGTTTCTTTTAAACAGGTTCAATTAAACATCCAGTAAATCTTTTTTAAAAATATTTGTAGAAGTTTTCTGCATTTTGATGATCATGAATTCATGAAAATATGCAAACTGAGAAAACTCATACAAAGATTTCAAGTCTGCAAAATATGTAAAAGATGTAACCAAAACCATAAGAACTATTGCCTGAATATATATTTTATTGAACAAACCTAATACAGTTCAATTTATAAATATTAAATGGAAATATAAGCTTTTATATGACTACTTCAGTGATACCAAATCAAAGGTGCTTAAGTGCTTAGGTGCCTAAATACTTAAATGCTCAAATGCTTAGGTGTTTAAATGCAAAATTCTAGTAGCAGTTTTATTTGTTTAGATTCATAATTGAGGTCTCGTTTATTGCACAAAAAAATTTAATTCAAAAAATGCACTTCTATAAAGGTATAAAATTTAAATTTTTATACCTTCCCCTTATTCTATTTTTCCTTTCTCTTACCCATAAGGTAGAGAAAGTATTGCTTTTGGGTCAAATTTTCGAATGCGAGATTTTGTTACATTTACACGTTTTGAGATCCCCTGAATACGAAAATCATGTTTTTATCAAATGGTCTGTGTGTATGTCTGTGTGTGTGTCTGTTATCAGCATATCTCAAAAACAAATTATCGCAGAAAGTTCTAACTTGGTATTCTAAATGTGTATCATATAGGGATGCTACAGTAAACTTTTCGTTAAGATCAAGCAAATGGTTCGTGTACAGGGACAATCAAGAGAATTCTAATGCATTACGTCTATAGGGGAAATTGCAGATAAGTAGAGTTTAACGTCTATAGACTGCACTAAACCAAATGAAACGAATATATATTTTTTGTAATAGAGATAGTTAACTGGGGAAAAAATTTTGTGTATGTAGGAGTCTCGCCCCCCCCCCCCCCTTCGAGGGGAGTAAATTTTCATGATGGGTATCTTTCAAAAGAGCTCGCCAGTACCTTTAAAACGAATGGTTGAACCATCGATATGCGATAATTTAAAACAAAGTTATCGTTTTTTTTTTTTACTTTTAACGAAAAAAAAAAAATCGCTTTTTTTTTTTTTTATTTTTTTTTAATAATATTGAGAATAAAATGGGCTTTTTTTAGATATTTGGTGTTATACTACTTCTCTAATATGGAAATCGTCTGCATTATCATAAAAGATATATTTTTTTAAATTATAATATTAATAAATTATTTTTTAAAAAGAGAAATATTTTTTAATAACCGAATTAAATTCTATATAAATGTAGGTGCATTAATGAAACGGGGGGTTGAAGGGGGCGGTAGCCCCCCTCATACAGAACTAATTATCATATAAAACTCTTCAGAAGCCTAATCTGAATTGTTTAACGCAGGTTTACATAACAGTACTCGTTATCTTACCTTTTAATCTGCAACCTGTATTTATAGTATTAAATTTCAGGGTAAGAGAAAGTCGTGTGGGTGACACACCAGATTATTATTATTATTATTTTATTTTATTTTTAAATAAAATAATAATCAAACAATTTCAATGGTTAGGAATCTGAAACTTTCACAAGTAAATAATAATTTCACATACAATTCGTCTTATTAATGTTATACAAAATTAGAAGTGTCAGAAAAATACGAATATAGAATAAAGTGTAATGTCTATTTTTAACTCTTCTTGAAAACTGAATTGTTTTCCTTGTTTTAATGTCTCCGGACCACCTCTAGGGGTGTGTCCCAGAGCGTCGCCAATTGCTCATCTGCGCAGCACTAGTGCGACGTAAAACCCAACCATCCATCCTTGTTTTAAGTTTTATAATTATAATCGATTAAACAATAAATTTCACTGAAAAATACAATCTAATATTACAGATGTTTTGACTCCCTTAAAATTTTAGTATTACTTAATTAGTTTTTATTTTTATTTTTTTATTTTTTTTATTTATTTTTACTTTTTAATTCCGTAAATTTGTCATGATATTTCTGTACTGATAAGTATAAAGGATTTAAGTCCATATTCTTGATTTTTGAGGAGACGAAAAATAAAGTTAAACTAATTAAAAACAAATCATAAGAATCGATTAGGAAAAGGGGATTTCGTTGTCTTATACCCTTTATACCATTCAGTGATTGCCAACCATCATTTAATAACGGGAAAAAATTGAATTAAATATGTTATACCATACATGAATGGCAAATTTCTGACTTGAACCTTTTTTTACCAATGGATTTTCTAAAAGACTAAATGACATAGACTTACATCCTTTATACCAATCGATAGAGAATTTTTTTCTGAGTCTGACTATGTACTTAACTCAAAATCAACATTTTTGGACTTAAATACTTTATACTTATCAGTACAGATTTATCCAGTGTCACTATAAATTTAAAATAATTTTTCGATGAAAAAGATTTTCAAGTTTCGCATCTTGTATTTTTACTTTCTCTTACCCATAAGGTAGAGAAAGTATTGTTTTTGGTTCAAATTTTCGAACGCGAGATTTTGTTATATTTACACGTTTTGAGGTCCCCTGAATACGAAAATCATGTTTTTAGCAAATGGTCTGTGTGTCTGTGTGTCTGTGAGTCTGTGTGTGTGTCTGTGTGTCTGTGTGTCTGTGTGTGTGTCTGTCTGTTATCAGCATATCTCAAAAGCAAATTATCGTAGAAAGTTCAAACTTGGTATTCTAAATGCGTATCATATAGGGATGCTACAGTGAGCTTTTCGTTAAGATCAAGCAAATGGTTCGTGTACAGGGACAATCAAGAGAATTCTAATACATTACGTCTATGGGGGGAAATTGCAGGTAAGTAGAGTTTAACGTCTATAGATTGCACTAAACCAAATGAAACGAACATATATTTTTTGTAATAGAGATAGTTAACTGGGAAAATATTTTTGTGTATGTAGGAGCCTCACCTCCCCCCCTGGGGGGGGGAAGTCCCCCCTCGAGGGGAGTAAATTTTCATGATGGGTATCATTCAAAAGAGCTTGCGAATACCTTTAAAACGAATGGTTGAACTATAAATCTGTGATAATTTAAAACAAAGTTATAGATTTTTTTAAATTTTAACGAAAAAAAAAAACTTAGAAAAAAAAATCGCATTTTTTTTTTTTTTTTTTTTTTTTTTAAATACATATATTGAGAGTAAAATGGACTTTTTTTGGATATTTAGTGTTACACTGCCTCTCTAATATGGAAATCGTCTGCATTATCATAAAAAATAATTTTTTTAAATAATAATTTTAATAAATTATTTTTTAAAAACAGAATTATTTTTTAATAACCGAATTAAATTCTATATAAATTTAGGTGCATTAATAAAACGGGGGGTTGAGGGGGGCTACCGCCCCCCTCACACAGAACTAATTATCTTTAAAACTCTTCTGAAGCCTAATTTGAATTGTTTAGCATAGGTTTACATGACAGTTCTCGTTATCTTACCTCTTAATCTACAAACTGTACTTATAGTATTAAATTTCAGGGTAAGAGAAAGTCGTGTGAGTGACACACCAGATTATTTAATTTTTTTTAATGTTTAATTTCTCAATTTGGGAAAAAAAAAATCTATTTAACGAAGAGTACAGTAAATCATTTACATACACTGTTAAAAAAATGCAGAAAAAATACAGAAATTCTCTGTAATTTCAGAAAAAAAGGCGTAAATTACGGAAAAATTACGTAGACAAAACGTATTTTACGACTTTTTTTCTGAAATTACAGAGAATTTCTGTATTTTTTCTGCATTTTTTTTTAACAGTGTACTTCCACCAATAATTAATTAAAATAATACATACCCTTAAATGTATAAATAGAATTTTTAATAGCTGTGTTTTATTTCGTTGTAATTTTACATAAGAACAAGTACATATTATTTACAATATTTTTACTGGTGCATTTTTTAACAGTATGCATTTAACATTTTATTATGCATAAAAATAAACATTTTCAAGAATATTCATAACAATAATAACCGTGGAAAAACATATTCAAAATATTTTATTCAAAGCATATGTAACATAATAAAACTGATATTTATTTTATATTAAGACACCCATTGAAATAATCACAATTACTAAAAAGTTATTCCGTGTTTTTCTCATTTAAATGGGGGAGAATTCTCCACAAATTACAAAGTTCATCCGCATGTAGTTTTAGATTACCCTAGGCTCTATCTGGAAGCAATAATTTTCAGCAAATTTCGAGACAGAATTTCTCTTTTATGTTTATTTTGTGAGATTTCCTAACAGAAAATCTCACGGGATCTTATATTTTTCAATAGTATTGTGTGTTGTTCTTGTATCATTTTATAGTTCAAGTTGTTTTATTATTGTCTTTAAATGCAAATTCTGGGAGTTGTTATATTTATTTAGAATTATAATTAAAGTTTCTTTTGCTGTATATAAAGTCTGTTTAATATATGCATACGAGTATTTCCTTAACCATTAGTCATATACTTTCAATTCCAAACAAACACACACACGCATATATATGTAATTTGAATAATTTAATTCCTTTACAACACTCAGCAAATGAAAGATAGATGAAAATACCAACAATGAAATTTTAAATGAGATGTATTTCGAATATAATTATTGTCACGATGATAATTTAATTTAAGTACACTGAGTAATAAAAATATATTAAAGTACACTTACGCAGAAGAGAAATGACACACATAACACATAAGCCTAACGATGAGATAATTTGCATAATCCGTTAATCCAATAGAAACATTCATCAAATAATCAAAATGGGAAGAGATAAATTAACCAAAAGGATCTGTTAAAAGAAAAGAGAATTCATAAAATGAAAAATAGATTTTTAAATGCTGAAAACCAGAAATGAGCACTCATCAGGAAACTTACATCTCTGTCAGCATTATGCAATATTTAGGATAGCTGTATAGCTAATTCAAGCAATATACATATACAACTCAAGTCTCTATCTTGCAACAAAACAAAGTGAAAAAGGAAATTAGATTAAACAGTAACGCAAGCAAAATTGAAAAATGAATAAGTATTTTTAATAAGTCCACATGTAACCTATTCCATTCAGAGGTAGTAGAAATAAACAAGTTGCCAAAAAATATATATATATATATAATTATTTTTTTAAAATGTAGTAAGGGCCGATTAACAGAAGATTTAAGACTCTTGAAGCCACATAGAACAAGAAGAGTAAAATTTCATCAAAGTAAAATTACCTGTGAAGACTTTTTGTTAATTATTGAAACAATTAGTTTCCCTTTTTGATTTTTGAAACAATAAATTTTACTTATTGACTTTTCATTTTCATTTTAATTTTAACTTCAAACTTACCTTAATATTATTTCTAGATAGTTAATGGCTATTTAATTTAAATAATGTTGCCTTTACGTGAAATCAACGTGAAACCAAAACAAGAGAATCAAACAGATAATATGCTAGATTGAACCACAACTTTGTACTACAGTAGCCTGCAGCCATGAGATGGTGAAACCTTTTACTATGATTCGGTACTTCTTGTTGAAAAAATGCACTAAATCATGGTAAATGATCAACCCCATTTTATGGTTACAATAACTATAGTACCAAGTTTTGGTAGAACCTAGCACCAAATCATGGTAAAAGGTTTCACCGTCTCATGGTTGCAGTGTAATATCTTCGGAAACAGGTACAGAAGACATTTGCAACTTTTGTTAAAAGTCAATCTTATTATTTTAATGAAACTAAAAAAAATAAATACTCTAGTGAATAAAACATAACAAAGTTTTAATAATAAGACGAAATGGTTCATAACCATACTATTTAACCTCCTCTTCATACAGGATAATCGTAAAAACATGCATCACATATATATGGGATTCCTATCATGTGTAAAAATTGCAGAGAAGTTCAGGGGAACGACTTCTCTCTACACAGTGCATAATCCAAGTCCCTAGAGTTATTTCTGATTTTTCAGTCCTTCAAAATTTTGATGATATGCAAAGGTGGGGAAAAACTATTTTCCCAGAAGATGACAACAAATCAGAAAGGTTTTGGTCACGTGAGATACACAAGTTCACACCTAGTTTAATAGTTCATTGGTGTTTGCTAAAAATGTCTGGGTACCACCTTCGCCTGGGAGCGCAAGGCGGCATAATCAAAGTCAAGAGTAAAATTGCGGTGACTTTGTATCTGGAAGTGTGAAAGGCTGCATGGAATGTCCGTTTTCATGAGTCTGCAGACAGAGGGGCACCTCGGACCTCAAACTGGCAGTCGAGTACAAAAGAAGAAAACTTTGACGATGCCACAGCAGCTACTCTAGTGCCATGTTTTGGTTCAACCTAGGACAAAATGTTTTACACTGTAGTATTCAGTGGAATTAAATTTTCTGTTACTCTGGTTATTGCTGAGTTATAGAAATTTATTTACTATATAAATGTATTAAAACCATCTAGATATTAAAATTTATAAAAAATTACCGAAATGAACGATAGAGAATGATCAATCCCAAAGGTACAATTTAGCTGATTAAAATGTTCAAAACGAGGTAAATGGAAACGAATATAAGCATATATCGGTTATATTTGTATTTCAAACATAAAAATTTTCTATCTTACACTGCAAAACATATGTCTTATTTACTGCCAGAAATTCTCTGTAATTTGAGAAATACGCGTAATTTACGAAAAAATTGCTTTGTCAGAAAGTATTTTCTCAAATTACAGAGAATTATGGCTAATAGGACATATTTTTTACAGTGTAGAAATAACTTTATTCAATAAATGCATTTCTATATATAATAGATACGAAATTTAACAATAATAATAATAATAATGAAAAGGATAATAAAACATACAGATATAATAGCGGATGCAGCATATTCAGTTTGAATATCATTATTTGTTATAAGAAAGTTCATAAGAAAAAATTCACTGTTGTCAGCGAGAACTACCTTGAACACTTGCAAGATTCGGTAATTTTAACTGATACCATTTAGTGGTATCTAAAAAATATCAGATTGATCCTTGTTTGTGCGTTTTTATTGAATATTGATGTTTTCAACATAAAATAGCCTTTATTCTCTTTAAAAAAATTACAAAATATATATTTGCTGTCACCTTACATCAACTGTTGTAACTTTCATTTTCTTTGTCCTGAAATTTTATAAATTTATATTTTAGTGTGCTGTTATTATTATTATTTTTAATTAATTAATTTATTTATTTATTTTTTATCTAAAACATTACAAGGAACAATGTCTGTATTTTACCATGTTTTTATTAACTTCTATTCTTGTTTGTTTGTGTGTTTGTTTGTTTGTTCGGTACAAATCTTGCAATATATTTTTAACTAACTTCCCTACTAGCTAGACATTTGAAACTTTCACAGTTGCTCAGAACCCGGTGACAACACAATACTTCGAAGTCAGATTTTCGAATTTTAGAATAGTTTTCTTTTAATTAATTAAAATATGAAAATAATAAGCTCTTAATAGCAATAAAAATAGTCATTAAAATAGTAGCTATAATTTAATTGTTGCCAAAAAAAAAAAAATTGACGAGTTCATTTTCTGTCGACATTAAAATAAATACAATCAATTAAACGTGAACGTTTAAAACGTTAAATTATGCATCTGGCAAAAATTGGCGTCATTATCACTTTAAAGATTTTCTACACATTGATAAAGTGCTAATGTAGTTCATGATGCAAATATATGTTGTTTCTGAAAGGATTAATATTTTATTTTTAAAACCAACTTTTTTTTTTAATTCAAATTTCCCGTAACTCTTTGACCAATCACATTAGAACGTCCATCTTTGGAATATCGATAATAAGGATTTTCTCGCTAAAAGTCGCCAAAAAAGTCGCCAAGGGCAAAAAGTCGTCAAATTTGGCGCCAAATCCATTACCTGCCTATTGGAGCTTTTTTATGCGTTTTAAAGGGGAAATTAATCTATTTTAACGCGAAAAAGAGCTAAAAATGCAGAAAATTAACATTTTATCAACTTACTAAGCCCCTTTGAAAGAATTTATACAAAAATAAATACAATTATTTACAATTTTATAACAATACGCATTGATAAAGTGCTAATGTAGTTAGTTCTATAGCTATGATTCAACAGAAAATTTAAAAACATGGTTTATAAAAAGTTTTTAATCTTATAATCATTTTATCCTGTAATTATCCAACAAAATACAACTCTGCACATGCACTGTTAAAAATTTGATGTTATTTTGAACCAAAACTTTGTACTGAAGTATCTACAAACACCCGATGGTTTAATCTTTTACCATGATTTGTTAGTTTTATGTTGAGCTAAATGTTGGTACAGTAAAGTACCGTTTATACATCTCTTACATTTATGCGTCTTTTTAACGAAGTCCCGATCCATTCCTATTCATTTTAACACAAAAATGCTTCGTTTGTAAGTCGCTCAATATCAGTTATACGTCTTTTTCACTTTTCTAAAATTCACAAAATTTCTCGACCAGCCATTATCCAGTCCCATTTTATTATTATTTTTTCATTCTAAATGCAGGAGACTGGGAAGCATCTGAAATGGAGGGACATAATAGGATATAGGAAAGCTACTTTGTGCAAAAATTACTAAGCGTTAAAGGACACAGTTCGAAGATCTCCCCATATCTGTAATATTTTACAATTTAACTATTGAAAAGAGGAACAGAGAAGTTTTGAAGAGCAATATATTATGGCACAAGCATGCAGAACAAATTTTGGTTTAAAATGGCAGTTTTAATGTTGCTACAAAATTTTCCGGTTTAGAAGAATTGCTTTGTCATTTATTATATACAAAACAAAAATAAAAAAAATAAAAATAAAAATACTGTAGCACTTTAATAATAGCAATAGTTTTAAGTATATCCACTTTACCACATCTGCCCCTACTACCTTAAAAACATTATTAATTAGCATTTTCACATTAAATTTTGCTTTGGTGCATTAAATTTGTAGCAATCGGTTTTATTATTTTTTTTATTTCGATTATACGTCTTTTCATTTATACGTCCTTTTACGTCATTCCCTTGAAAGACGTACAAAAGGTGCTTTACTGTATTATGATTTAAAAAAAAAAAAAAAAAAAAAAAAAAATCTAAATTCGACGGCGACGGGGTGAAGTGAAGACCTCCTTGTCTCAAGTCAAATACAACTGGCACTGTGCCACGCTTCCTTGCCCGCTAACACTATTTCGTTGATTTTTATAAAAGGGGATAATTTTTCTATGGTCTTATCTCGCCCATGGATGAGTTGTTGAACAAAATTTGCACTTTCACTGTAAAAAATATGTCCTATTTGCTGCCAGAAATTCTCTGTAATTTGAAAAAATACGTTCTGACAACTTATTTTTTTCGTAAATTGGTACGCGTATTTTCTCAAATTGCAGAGAATTTCTGGCAGCAGATAGGACATATTTTTTATAGTGTACACTATTTTTACGACCACGCTCTTAAATTTAACCTTAGTTTGATTTCAACAGGAATTTTATTAATTCATAATTCCCTTGTGGGTGGATGTATGGTAGCACCAAGTTTTGGTGCAACTTAAATTCAATCGCAATAAGCAGAAAACTTAAAAGTGAAGTTGAACCATATTATAGTATTGCTTACAACTTCACTCCATACAATGGTTGAAGTCTCAACTGAAATTTTTAACAGTGTTACAAATTGCACATGACCCTATTTTAATTTAATTTTGAATATCTAGATATATTCTATGATTTATATTTAATTTAAATAATTATTCTTTAATTAACATTAAATATAACATAAACTGTTAAAAAATGCTAATGTAATTTGAACAGGAATTTTACTGATTCATAGTTCCCTTGTGAGTGGATGTATTATAGCTCCAAGTTTTTGTGCAACTTAAATTCAATCGCAATAAGTAGAAAACTTAAAAGTGAGGTTGAACCATATTATACACTGTAAAAAATATGTTCGATTTATTGCCAGAAATTCTCTGTAATTTGAGAAAATACGCGTAATTTACGAAAAAATAACGTTGTCAGAACGTATTTTCTCAAATCACAGAGAAATTCTGGTAGCACATATTTTTTACAGCAATACTTTGCTTACAACTTTACTCCATATAGTGGTTGAAGTTTGAACTGAAATTTGTAACAGTGTACGAATTGCACATGACATTATTTTAATTTAATTTTGAATGAATATCTAGATATATTCCATGTTTTATATTTAATTTAAATAATTATGCTTTAATTAACATTAAATATACACTTTTAAAGAAAATGCAACTTTGCTGCCAGAAATTCTCTGTAAATACAGAAAAATACGTTTTGTCAAAGTAATTATTCCGTAATTTGGTACCGACTTTTTTCTCAAATTACAGAGAATTTCTGGCAGCAAAGTTGCATTTTTTTTAACAGTGTACGCTTCGCATAATTTTCAAATAAGTTCCATTCCTATAGAAAACACCACAAAGTAATATCTAAATATTATTTAATTTCGATACAGCGCAGAGGCCTTTTAAACTTTATTCTTAAATATCGATTTTTCAAAAATTTCAAACATCTCACAATAACCACTAACAATAGTTAACGAAAGACATTATCCAAGCAAATAAGCAAGAATTGTTATTTCTTTTTTCGCATTCATTTGCGAAACTGTTACAAAATTGTTTGAAATCCGATTCCCTTACTTTGCATTCTTTGGTCCCCCCACGTTTTTCTCGCATCATTAGCAGACTTAACGGGTATCTTTTGCTCATTTGCCTAGCATAGTTCTCTCTCCACGGAATTTGAAATGTGCCCCTTTAAAGTGAACTGGAAGCGTTCCAAATTGCGTACACTTCAAATAGTTTAAAATTTAATAGAAACGCTTCGTGCTCACTTGTTTTTATTGTATAGACAGAGTTAGAAAATGGTGGGGGATTAGGTGAGGAAGGAGTTACAGCACCGTAAAAATGAGATTAATAAGGCGTTTTCACACTTGAAGTTGTTTCTGTTTTTTCATAGATATGTTTTACATTCTGGGTAAATGCTATACCTACACTTTAATTTTAAGAAAAATGCTGTTTGATTCTGGTATTAGATAACGTTTTTTTTTTTTTTTTTTTTTTCCCCTAAGAAAACTATGCATCACTATACAGCGATATTTCCTTTCTTATTTAAATATCTGGCCTTTAAAAATAAAAGTAAAATCTGATTATTTATTTATTTATTTTTACAATTGAAGTTGTTTAATTTTTTTCGATGAGGTTTGGTGATAATTCTATCCAGAATCCCATGTAAAGTTCGAAATTTAGGCTTAAGTGCATCGGAGAGCTTCGAAGTTTCGGGAACCCAAAATCACTATTTTTCGCCTAATATGGTCACCAAATCGCCAAATTCGTCGTCGTTCCAAGGCTGACGACTTCACTGTAAATAAATGAACTGCCCCTTTACTTTCACGTTGCCTGTAAAATTACTTTCACTGCAACAGTACAATTAACGCAGGGGAAAAGATTTAATCCGTTGCAACAATATACACATTAAATATATAAAGTTTTATTTATTTAATAACTATATCTTTTTAATTAATCAGGCATTATTTTTAATTAAAGTTATTAATAAACCAGCTACTTTAATCTTCTTTGTACAAGGAAACCCATTCATTAGACTCTGAGCTAATACAGTGAAACCTCTCAAGTTGGACACCCCTCTAATTTGGACGCTTTTTCTCGGAACGGAATGTATCCATTAACATTATGTCTAACCCCTATAAGTTGGACACCTCTCTAAGTTGGACACTTTTTCTTGGAACCGTAGGTGTCCAACTTAGAGAGGTTTTACTGTAGTTGATAACATAATTAAAAGATTTCTAAACATCAGATCCATTATTCTATGAAATTTATATTGCCAAAATTTTAATTTATTAGACACTATTTTACTATTCCAATTAATAATTAACTATTCATTTTAACCATTTTTGCATCAAAAATCATTTATTAGTCCATCTGTTCCAATAATGTGAAGAAATAAAAATCCTCATCCAACATCTGACAATATCGTAGATAATTTATTTATCATTATTTATAGTACTAATTATTAACTAACTATTAATTTTAACAATCTTTGCGTGAATAAAGCCATTCATTTTAAGCATTTTTTTATTTTAAAATAAAATAAAGTTATTTAACCATTTTTGAATGGAATATCATTCTCCTTAACCATTTTTGCATGTAATAAAGTTATTCATTAGACTATCTCTTGCAACAGTGTGAAGAACTAAAGATCCTCAACCAACAGGTGACAATATCATAGATGACGTGTGATGTACGATCAACCCTTCAACCTTCAACGCATTAAACTCATCCATCTTCCGGCAAACAATCACTGTGGGCTCCTATTGCATCTTTTTTCTCTCTATCAATTGTCCTCAACCACTGGCCCACGAAATTTCCCCCTTGCTTTTACATAAACATTTGATAAAAAGTTTTCTTTTCTAGTGTAACGTTTTTCTATTTTCGCTCGATGTCAATTGATACTAAGCCATGATAATAAAATGCGCCCCTGCATTTTTTGCTGTATTTGATGGAGGCATTAATCATTTTCGGGGGGCTGCATATGGGTTTAGGGTGCTGTTTGATTGTTCGAAGTTATGGGAGTTTTTTTTAATGGCATATGAAATATGGATCGGGGTGTCTATAAAAAATGCGATAAATACATTTGGATTCGTGTAATTTAGATATATTAAAGAGTGAAGTCGATAAAGTATTTTTGAATTTGGTATTAACGATTTTTTTCTGTGTGTTGTGTGTGTGTGTTTGTTGTCAGTATTTATTTATTGTAAGTGTGATTTTTCTTTAAATTATACATATCTCTCTCTTTCTCTCTCTCTCTCTCTATATATATATATATATCGCTAGAGACTAAGAAAAATAAAATCGTATAATTTATTTAATTAATTAAAATAATAATATAATAATAATAAAATATATTATCTCAGGAATTAAATGATTTTAAACTAGAAAACAAAATCTTCTCGCAATATATAGGGTCATTATTGATCATTACAGGGTTCTCTTTTTTCACCTTGAAATATTGTCCTAGAGTCAGAGTCTAATTACACGGTCCTATTTCAATTTTCAACAGGTATTGTTGTACAGTGGATTGGCGTCAGTGCTATTGTTGAACATGATAACTGAATCAATTTGGGAAATCTTGTTGCTTTGTTTGGCGTGTGTTTGTGTATGTCTCTTTGGTGAATTGTATAACTAACTATTCTTCGTTCTCATTCTTTGCTTCTACTATCAAAAGGATTATGAAATTCTTAGCTTTTGCTTTCTTTGTTACAGAAAAACATCCATATTTTAGCTTATTTGCATTCTACCAGGCCCTTGACAACGTTAGAATGCAAATAATGCTTTTTTTCTCATTCCAATTTCCAATATTTATTTCGATTTTTCTTTAATTATTCTTTGATTTGATATTGGTAGTCTCAGCTTCTGATCCGAGGAATTGTTTTGATACTGAAGTTGAGTCGTCTTTAAATTTCATAAAAACATTTTGCACTGATTATATTAATGTATTTCTATATATATATATATATATATATATATAAACAAAAATATAATAAACCTATCTGCTTTAAAAAAATATATATATATTTTTTTTTATTTGAATTATAATGTTTATCTTTTTCCCCACCAGATGGCGGAAGCTCACATCTAATACGTAGAAATTTAAAAGAAAATGAAGTGTAATTGAAAGATGTAACTAAACTCCAATTCTTGAAAGTTTTAAACATTTAAGAATTATTACAATAAAAACACATTATTGAATTCAATTATTAATGAAATTGCTCGTTTGTAGAAACTTTATCGATTAATCGGGACTTGTCTCGGTATTGATTTTGCTTATTAGAAACGTTCTGTTGGCAACTTGTTTTGTTATGTGTTACTCTCTGAGTTTGGTGTCCGAATGACATGTGCATAAATGTTATTTTTCTATCTTGATTGATTGTTGGGCTGCGTCAATGATTTGTTGAAATTTAATTCATTCTTTTTTAATTTGGGTTGTGTCACAAGATAGGTACATGAACTGTATTTTTGGCTGGAATAAGCTACACAGTTTTCCAAAATCTTCTATCTCTCTGCTCATAGAAGGACACGTTCCCTGACGATTGAATCCTTCTATTTTTGAGCATTTCCGATTCCAATTCTCATTTCCAGTTATCTTTTTTAATATTTTTATAAAATTTCCATTTGATAACTTTCTTGAATATCGCATGATAACAATCACACCTTGTTGACCTTAGTGTTATGGTCCTAATTGTAAACATTAGCATTTGTAATTTAAAATAATTTTATCAATTAATTGATATACTGTAAATGAAAATCATAGAAAAAATAATAAGTGCTAACATTTAAATTGAATTATATATATATATATATATATATAAACTTTTATTTGAGTGCTGTTGGTATTAATCATGTATCTAATTACTAAATTTTATAATGTTCTTCAATTCTTCACTTTATATATATATTTCTACTATCTCCGTAAGTAACGTTTAACATGTGGATTGCTTAAATTACTTAGTCCTTGTTTAAATTTTGGATTGCGTTATAGATTAATTTAATTTCCTTTTTTTTTATTTTAATTCAATTTTATTTTTTTATTTTTTGTTTTGTTGCAAGATAGTGACTTGAGCTGTATATTTGTTGGAATTAGCTATACAGTTTTACGAAATCTTGCATATGCTGATAGAAATGCAAGTTTCCTGATGAGTACATTTCTATTTTTCAGCATTTAAAATTCCAATTTTCAATTCATGAATTCCATTTTTTTTTTTCTTTTAATGGAACTCTTAGGTGATTTTATCCTTTCTCTTTTCTCTCAAATGTTGACTGTTACTAATAATTCATAGTTTTTGCAAATTCTCTCATCGTTAGGCTTATGTATTATGTTAGCGTCATTTCTCTTCTGTGTAAGTACTTTAACTTGTTTTTACTTATCATTGCTACTCAAATTAAATTAATACCATGACTAATTTTAATCGAAATAAATCTCAATTAAAATTTATTTTATGTTGGTATCTTCATCTATCTTTTGTCTGCTGAGTGTTACAATGGTACTAAATAATTCAAATTACACACATATATATATATATATATACACCTTTTATTTTCTTCTTCTTTAATTAATTATTTATATATTTTTATTTGAACAAATAAAATTAACAAGACACTGCTTTCTGGACCGAAAGGGTCCATGTTCAAATACCAGGTAAGGCATGGATTTTTGTGATGTCCTCATATATATTCAAAATATTGTGCGTTGGTATTGTGAAATGATGTATTACGGATCTTTTGCGATGAAATTCATTGTAATTATAGTTCTTAAATCTCTGAAATATGTATCAAATAAATAACTAACAATACAAATAAAATTACATAAAAGGCAAAATTTTATTCGTTATTTTATTATATAAAATACCGGCAAATAACAGCTGAATATGATCAGTAGAAATTGAGCTTCGGAACTAAATAATTTTATAGAAAATGATGTAATATAAATAAATTATGATTAAGGAAAAAAAAAGTAACTGGCATAAATAATCCATAATAACAGGAGACTTGGCGTTGGAATATTAAAACTCAAATAAACTACTACGTCAGAAACGCCAAAAGAAAAATTTTTGCGATGCATACAGCGGTTTCATTAGCCTTAAGTGTACCGTCTTCAGTGCAAAAAGTAGTAGTTTATTTGAGTTTTAATAAATAACCCATCTATGATAAAAAAAAAAATAAATAAATAAATAAGAAGAAGAAATATTAAAGTATTAAATATATAAAGCAATTAAAAATATGAACATAAATACCGGAATTTTACACAGATATTTAATTGTATGCTAATATTTGCGTTTGATTATACAAGAACTTTATAACTAATTAAGTTTATAACTACAAAGCTGGTTCAATAATATTTCTAAAATCCGATGACATACATTCCATTGATTATTTTCATTTTATTTATTTTCACTTTTAAAATAGTTTATCTTTTATGCAAATAATATGAAAACATCTCTAAAGAAACTTGGATATCATCCAGATATGAGGATGCTCTTTTAAAAGTGTCAACCATTTCCCATAAACTTTATCAACATCACTATATTGTGTAAAGTAAACTTACAAGATATGATCTTTATTTGAATAACTAAAATCTAAGCGGCATACATTTAGGCTGATGTTAAATACAAATATCTTGATAAATCTTGTGGAATATTTACCGAATCGAATACATTGTTCGTAGATAGTCATTTGTGATAATTCCTGATAAACGAGTTTTTGTGCTTTATTCAGATTTCCGTATACAGGTGTTATCTAAATAATTAATTTTTTTCAAGATTATTTTTTAAGGTTTCGGATTTATTGTTCTTCTAACTAAAGTCCGCCGGTGTTTTGTTTACCTGTATAAAGAATGAGCTATTTTTAGTTACATACTGTGATTCACATACATAATGAGTATTCTGATATAAAAATAACTTTGATATTTGTTGATTATGCAATTCATGTTATTTTATAAAATTTATCACACTTAAGGGAACAAGGGACGATGAAAATTATTAAAATCGATACAATTAAAAATATATAATAGACAGTTATTATAAAAATAGTTGTTAAAAAATAGATTGAAAATTATTGTAAAAATAGATAGTTATTATAGAATGTATAGTGTAACCAGATTTCCTAAGACTAAAAGTGAAGACGAGTTCTAGGGTTTGGAAGGGTGCCAAATTGACCTACAGTTTGGGATTCAGAAAACATCCAGTCTTTCGGGTTTCTCTTATCCAGTGATGCCAGATTGGGGATTTTGATCCCATTTTGGGGATTTTTGAGGCTACTGGGGACAATTTCGGGGACCAAATGTTTGTGGGGACTTTTTTGGGGATTTCTAAAATTTTTAAGGACAAATCTGAGAAGTTCAACTTTCTGTCAATGTTTGCAACGTAATGATTTATCCCTACGACTAAGGACTTTCAATAGCTTTATTCATGATGTAGGGACACATTTTAAATTCATAGGGGCTTTTTGGTAATTTTGTAAGAAATTTCAAGGAATTACTCATGGATTATGCTGTTGTTTCTAATTTTTTCATGATTATTCTCTAAAATAGGGACTTTCATCGTCAGTGTAGGGACATTTCCAGTTTTCTGTGGAACATCGCAAAATTTGAGTTTTATTAAAAATTATATTAAAATTACATATTACAATTTCTCTATAATTTTACACAGATACAATATATTATAGGTTTATTTTATATTAATTTCTGTGTTCTTAATAAGAATAATAAGTTGTATTCAGTTCACAACGTTCGATTTTTAACTTCTACACTTGCATCTCCGTGTGTTGCCAACAGCACCAACTGATTAGAGGGGATTATATAACACATTTTTGTATTTGAGGATTTTTTTCAAAAATTGCCTTCATTTGGGGAAAAATCTTAGCTTAAATCTGCTTGATATTTTCTTTTTGAAAAAAAAAAAATATTTTCCCTTTCTAGTAGAAATCAAGTCGAGGATTTTTTCGAAAAAAAAATCCCTCTGATTTGGGGAAATTTGAAGACCTGTTTGGGGAAATAATTTTCGACCATCTGGCATCACTGCTCTTACTACTTACTTTTTCTCAATCGGATGGATATCACCCCTGCACTCGTTGAGTCAAAACTTACGCAGAGTTTCTCATGGTTTAAAGAAATGTGGTTCAAGAAATACTAAGCTATGTAATATTTTAAAAAGTAATATCATTTTACAGCTCCTCAAACATTATTTTAAAATTTTTACAAAATTTTTAAATTAAAAATGATTTTTTGGGGGGGCTCCAAATTTATGGAATAATTAGTTAATTATAATGTTCCTTGCCGATTTGTTTTCACCCAAACCTCTTAAAAAATTTGTATGAATGTCAATCAGTTTATTTAGCACAAAACCGGGTATTCATTTTGAAAAAAAAAAAAAATACATTTACTAGCAAACCTGTGCATAATTTTCACACTTAATTTCTTTTTTAATTTACCTTTAAAATTTGAAACTCATAAATATTATACCAATTACACCACGTAATTAAAATTTTAATTTACCAGAACCCAAATTATTATTAGAACCAAATTAATATTGTAGAATAATGAAACGGAAATCATTCAAAGAAAGATTTCAAAATAAAATTCATGGTGCATGACCCAGTTTTCATACTTCCACAGACAGAACAGTTTTAGTATTGGACTCCCATGACCTTTTTAAATTTTTGTCGCCATGTTGGCGATGACTTTTTATTAATTCTGGTATAATTTTTTTTTTTTAACTAATTCCTATTTTGATTATATTTTTTTATGATTGAGTTTTTTAGTTAATTTATGATAATAATTCATATTCTGTTTATATTTTTAAACTATTGATAGGTTTAAAATGATGCTTGCAAATACTCTGAAGAAGCACCTCTTAAAAATACATTTTTCCGTAAAATAATGTCATCGGACAAATACCGTCCTTTTTTCTTATTAGTTCACTGAGCTGAGTCCGCATGCTTAAATATTGTTCATTTTAAAATATTATTTTTTATCCTCGCGTATTTTATTAATTACACCAGTATCGTAACGTTTCGACAAAAATAATTGTAACTGGTCCACGTTAGAGAAATATTACATAGATTATGGATTCTTAAATTCAGTCGCATGACAAAACATGAAAATTTCAACTTTTATTTTTATTTTATTTTTATTTATTTATTTATTTATTTATTTATTATTATTATTTTTTTTTTCTTTTGTAACTGCTGTTGTAATTGAAATACAGTAACCGCCACCGCTTAATAAATTCAGTGGTTAATACAATCAGCCACTTAATGTGATCAAATTGCAAGAACCGGAATCAAATCAATACAAACTACTTATAAAACCGCCGCTTAATAAAATCAGCATCGCCGGTTAATAGACTAAAAATAAATCTCTTCAGCAGCAAAAATGTCCCTTATGCATATTAAACAAATGTTTATTTACATTGCGATTTTTTATTTCTGAAACAAAAAAGAAATAAAACATAGCAATCTCTCTGTTATCTTTTTTTGTCGAAAATTTTACTTTTGAAGCATAGTTACACGCCCCATCACTTGTAACAGTAACAATTTCTAGGGACATGTTCTTCTAAACAAGGCAATAAGATCCAAATTTGGTTTGATTCGAAAGTGATGCATATATTTTTTCTTTAATTTTTAATTATTAAAAGACAATTTGTAGTTCCTATTTTGAAATAACTAAGAAGCAAAAGGTTTAAATGAAAAGGTTTTAAATTTAAAGGAAAAGCGTGAACTTTTGGCAAAATAATGATGATTTTCCTCATATGAAAGCCCATCGGAACTTAGGATTGTTTAATTTGCTTATTTTGAAGAATCAAGTAATTGATTATCTGTCAAAAATTAATTAATATTGTTTATTAATTTCATTATTCGTTACATTTTGAAATTTCTTTCCAAATTAAGGGAAAATAATACCTTTTTCTTGAGTGCAGAAACGTTCGCAGGATATAAAAATCAGTTGCTTAATAAAGTCACTTTGGCTCAGAAGGAATGTGATTTTAATAAGCGGCGGGTACTGTATAAAAGATTTAAAGTTTATATAGTATTATATAAGTTTATAAAGTTTATTATAGTAAAAAAAAATTATTGAAGCACACATCCACACTTATCATATATTTTCTTCTATTCTTGTTTTTTTTTTTTTTTTTTTTTTTATTAACTTCTATTCTTATTTGTTTGTGTGTTTGTTTGTCCGGTACAAATCTTGCAATCGATTTTTAACTAACTTCCCTACTAGCCAGACATTTGAAACTTTCACAGTAGCTCTGAACCCGGTGACAACACAATATTTCGTAGTTCGATTTCCTAATTTTTGATTAGTTTTCTTATAATTAAATGAAATATGAAAATAATAACATCCTAATAGCGTTAAAATAGCCATTAAAATACTAGCTATAACTTAATTGTTGCAAAAAAAAAAAAAAAAAAAAAAAAAATACGAGTTTATTTTCTTTCGACATAAAAATAAATACATTTAATTATACGTGAACGTTAAAATAATTATAAAAAGTTAAATTATGCATCTCACAAGAATTGACGTCATTATCACTTTAAAAATTTTATGCACATTGATAAGAGCTCTATGATTCATCAGAAAATTTAAAACATGGTATATAAAAAGTTTTTTTTTTTTTTTTTTTTTTTTTAATCTCATAATTATTTTTTGTACATAGCGTTTATAACGAGTCTTATGTATAACAATTAGATTATCACTAAAAGCAAAATAATGTAAAATACAATAAATCAAAAATCAACAGAAAAAGCAAAAGGTAATTCACGGACCTTCGTCCCAGATAAAAACATATTTTTATCGAAAAACACAGCTGAGCGTCGCAATGAGTGAACTTATTGAACTATTTCCTACGAACACAGTTTACGTTGTCAGTAATGATGAAGTTCAGGAAATATTTAAACTGGCGATCTCTCCTCTATGGCCATCAATCCTAGAGTTAACCTAAAAAAAAAATATATATATATATATGTATATATTATTAAAATAATAAAATTACTAATAATAAATAATAATAAAGCGGATTTTTTACTGAAAAAAAAAAAAAAAAAAAAAAAGTTTTCCTATAGAATTATATATTAGAAAAAATAATGTAATTAGAAAATTAAATTAATAAATCATAATGCTAAACAAATTTACAAGTTTATTTTACATATATGTAAAAATCCAATTGCATATATTTTGTCAAAGAGTGAGCAGAATATCTCCATTTTTTTTCAATTTTATATATAAAAAAAAAAAAAAAAAATCATAAATATAAAGAGAAAAAATTATCTAAAGCATATAGGTTGAATTTGTATAGAGAATTACGATGATTTTGGTGTTAACTGTAAGACTGAGAAATCATATTAAAAAAAAAAAAAAAAAAAAAAAAAAATATTTCACTGCCTTTGACCTCGTAAATTATGCTTGATTTAGTAGTCATCAATTTTATTCCGCACTAAATCTTTAAAACTAACAACGAGCTATGTTTATTTGCTGAAAAGTTCACAGGGGTCACAGCTTCTAGATGAAAGCGGGTGCTATCCGTGCTATAAATTTAGGATTTTTGGAAAAAGATAGATTACTGCTCGTTCTTTTTTTTTTTTTTTCGCAGGGGGAAGATACTTTTTCTAATAATTTGAATAGTTACATACAACTACAAATACCATTGCCTGTATAAAGTACTAATACTAACGTTTACAGTATTAATGCTTGTAAGGGCAAATGAAAACATTTGAAAATTAAACACGAATGATAAATATGGCTTTGTAATGCATTGTTATAAACTGTCACTGTTAAAAAATAAAATAAAACAAAATAAAATAACTACCCACCTAGACTGAACCCAGCTGCTGTCAAATCATATTTATATATATATATATATATATATATATTTGTGTGTGTATGTTAGTCTTATATTAGATCATTTTTTGTCCCTCTTTTTTTTTGCGCGTTCCATGTTAAGATTCTTTTTATCTAGGGAAATACGACTAAAAGAAGAAGAAGAAGAAAAAAAAAAAAATGAAGAAATTTACACAAATCTTAAGCTTTTAAATTATCAGTCTTTACAACTTTATTCAAAAGTATAAAAAGTAAAGATGACAAATTTTCATAAAATCAAAAAAAAAAAAAAAAAAAAAAAAAAACTAGTCCGTTGTGGCCACTACAAGACTTTCTTCTATATTTTCCTATACAAATTCACACAGTGCAATAATTTATCAAAACTATTATTTATTAAACTTATCTACCACGATGAATGCAGACGAATTTCATTTTAGAGAAAACTATCATTAAATATCCAAAGAAAGACCGCTTTATTCTCTATAATTAATATCTTAAAAAATGTTTTTTCTTTGATTGATATGTGATATGGTTATATCACATATCAAGTTTTGTACAGTTACATGCCATAGACGTTGAGATATAATTTTCCCAGTTCTCGGGGAAATTTGAACTATCAGCGTTACGTATTGGTCTCTATATGCATCCAAATTCAGCATAATGTTTCATAATGGTCTTAACGCATATCAGTTTTTGTTTAATTTTACGCAATAGAACCTAAGCTATAGCTTTTCCTTAAATTGCGGATATTACTGTACAGCAGCACCACCTGTTGAGCGATTGATACTAAAAGTTTATAGGCACTAATTAATAAGATTCATCTACCCCCGCAATTCTGTGCAGTAGTTCCTCAGATATAGTCTTCCCTGAAACTATGGATATCGCTGTATAGCAGCGCCATTTGTTGAGCAATCGATACCAAAAGTTGACAGATTTTCAATTATGTCAAGGTTCATCTAATTATATAAATTTATATGGAATTTAAACAGTAGTTCCTGAGATATAGCCCTCCGTAAAATTGTGGAAATCACTGTATAGCAGCGTCACTTGCTGGGAGATTGTCAGTAAAAGTTAATAGGCACTAATATAGGTCAAGGTGCATCTAAATATAAATTTATATGGAATTCTCTGCTGTTGTTCCTGAGATATAGTCGCCACAAAGTTTTTGTCACACACATATATACACACAGGTAGAGGTCTGCACGGGCCGAAATTTTCAGGCCCGGGCCTGGCCCGGAACGTTGGAAAGGTTTGCTTACCCAGCCAGCCCGGTATGAAATCGAAAAATTCGGTCCATGCCCGGCCCGTTTATTTTTTACTAGTGTACGGCCCGGCCCGACCAAAAAGCGATAAAATCAGGCCCGACCCGGCCCGGAACGATTCAAAAATATGTAAAGTTACAAAAAAAAAAAAAAAAAAACATGGCTTTTTACGAAAAAGATTTTTAGTATGTGTTTTGCAGAGGTTTTATATAGCTAAGCAATAGAATCTTCTTTAACAAAACTGCTGAATGTTTATAAGATATTTATATATAAACGGTATTTCATTATTATAGACGTACAGACGTACAGAAGGCACAAAGACAGACAAAAAGTCAAATCGAAAATATTAGCATTCCTCAAACAATATAGGAAGATATTTAAAATGGTTAATAGTACTAAAAATACACTTTCAACCACTTCCTGTTATATACCGTAACGTATCCAAATCTTTCATGTGATCCGGTAAACAAAACTTTAATGCTAATCCAACCATATTCAATAGAAAATATGCTTTTGCACATGCTAAAATTGATGCTACTTTCATCCAGTGCCCCGGAGAAAAGAAAAAGAAGCCTTAGAGGAAAAGTTACAGCGGAAGGATTTTTATAGCCTTCATACCACCTAAACACTACAGACCATAGAAAACAAAGCCTTATATACAGTAACGTATCTAACTTCTTTTGTTTGTTACATGTACGCAAACTGGTAGTAACATGCATATTATTTTGAATTAGAAACCATCTAATATTACTTTAAATAAAATACATTAATTTCGAGACATGTTTAAAATATTGGCGGAAAATCAGATCGCGTACAGTCAAGCTGATAGACAATTAATTTGTAGTTACAGACACCTTTTAACAAAATAAAATTTTATGTGACATACTGTAAAATTATGTAAAGTAAATGACTGAAAAAGTATTTTATCATTTTCCTTTTTCGTTGATTAACGAGGAATTTAGAAAAAGATTCGGGCCGAGCCGGGCTCGGGCTTAAAATTTCCTCCAGGCCCGGCTCGGCCCGAGTACACACAGAAAATATTGAGCCCGAGCCCGGCTCGGCCCGAGCCTACAAAAAAATTTTAAGCCCGAGCCCGGCCCGAGAGCAAATTGAAAAATTCGGCCCGAACCCGGGCCGAGGGCTGGGCCGGGCTCGGGTCGAAAGCCCGGCCCGTGCAGACCTCTACACACATGTCACAGGCAGACATATTCTAAAAATGTTCTGTTCGTGTTCTGGAACTCTCAAAACGTGTAAATCCATCGAAAACTGGAAGTAGAAATCTTTACAAATCCAATACTTTCTTCTATTGAATACAGAAGAAAGTAATAAATTATTGCCAATCAATGAACTTATCTGCCTTAAAAATCAAAGTCCGTGTCCAGTTAACAATGTTTAAAAAACACTCGATTCTCAACTAATTCCTACCTAACCTTTGTCAATGAAAAAACAACAAAGAAAAGAAGAGAGGGGAAAAAAAAAAAGCATAAAATCGAATAAAGAACCCTTCCTTAATTCTCTTTTCGCACTTCATCCAACTCCAAAATGCATCAGTGCTCCTGCTCCACGTCATTCTTCTTCCGATTCAATTATCAACAATTGGTCCTAAATTGTGGAATGATTAGTGGATTCGATACGGTCAACAACAAAAGGCATTGGTCGGATCGAATAAAAATCGAGTAAAAAATTCAATAATTAGGGATGAAAATTAAATTACGTTTACTCTCGAAACTAACACCTGGTGTTCAACTAGTTTCATTCGAAGGGTGCATGTAATTTAAATACTGCCCCTCTCTCTTTTACTTATTTTTATAATAAGTTATTAGTTGAGTAGTTGATAGCATTGCTCTGCAAAAAAGAAAAAAAATCGAATTTTGATGCCATTTTTGCTGATTCTTATGTAAAATGACCTCCTGAATCCGAATATGACTCCCATTTCGCCCAGTCACCCACCGTTGTCTTGAAACACCACCCCCTCCCTCAATTATTTTCCCTGTTCGATAATTTTATGACTATGAATTTGATTTGATGAATGAAAAGGTATTAATTTAACACCTAAAAACAAAAATATATGAAGTTTAAAAAATAACATTAGTAACATATTAAAAAAATGTAAGATATGTAATACAAAATTTCAGTAACAAATCCCCCCCCCCCCCCCCGAAAAAAAAAAAAAAAAAAATTCCCTTGTCGCAAATGTCTATGTTTTATAATTTTCCAATTCTGCAGCTCCTCAGAAAATATTTAACGGTTAAAATAATCCTCCCTCCTCTTAAAAATAAAATGTATAGCCATAAAATCACCAAAAAATGAAAAAAATAGGGGGCTGTTCCTATAAAATGGTGGCGATAGGGAAAAATGGGCATCATATTCGGATTCAGGAGGTCATTTTACATAAGAATATGCGGAAATGGTGTCGGAAACAATTTTCATGCTGAGTAGTGTAGTTTAGGGTTGATAAAATACTTCATTTATTTTATAGTCTAATAAATTTCTATTCAAAAATTATATTTAATGTTTTTGTAACGAAAGCGAACGAAAGATTAACGAAATATTCAATCAGTTTGTAGATTACTTAATAAAACTATTATTATCAACTATTGCTTATATAGACACCCCTCTTCCCAGCTAATAGACAAAATTTTCGATTTAGCTGGTTCTCGACGTACGCATCATATGTGCTGCCGATGCCGAAATGCGTGATCGTTCTGCTGCTGATTAACAAAATATCCGTCAAATTATAGCTGATTATTTAAATGTGGAATTTTGATACTACCTATAGCGGAATTAGTAACCTATTTTGCTTCTAAAAAAACAAAATTTTCGCCGTTTTTTCAAAGCTGATTCTAGAAACATGTGATTATTTAGCAACAAATCAACAAAATTTATTTTTTTTTTATTTATTTTTTTTTTTTTTTTTTTATGTGTTAATGTCTAATTTCTGAAGTCTGACAGAGTTTTGCAATTTTTCAACCGAAATGCGGAGAAATTTTATTCTTTATTTATTTATTCTTTATTTATTTAAAGGTAGTTTTTAAAATATCGCCCAATTTTTATTAAGGATTCGTTTTCGAACTCAAATTTTTCCAATATGATGTATGATATGATGATGTATGATGTATGATGTTGATGTACACCTGATGATCATATATAGGAATCATAACAAACGATTTTAGAGAAAAATTGGATGGGGAAAATAGTGCGTCCTTCTCCTTCACAATATGGGATGTTTCAATTATCAGATTCTTATCGTGGATTCAGTACATGCACTACAGTGCATCAGCGGCATCATGTACTACAGTACATGCTCTACAGTGCCAGTGCATCAGTGCCATCGTTGGGACCGATTTTGAAAGAAATGGATCGTTTTTCAAGCTATTTTCTCATGCAAGAGTGAATACGATAACAAAATTTCATATCACATGACATAATTTGTATGAAAAATACGTTATGCATACTTGCCAACATCCTAATTAATATTCCATTGCGTTGTTAGACCCCTTTTTTCACACCAGTCAATATTTAGAGTAATAGTCTCCAAATGGAATTACGATTAAATAAGAAGAAAAATACTCTAAAAAGATATTGATGTAAAAAAGAAGGTGGGGCTATCAATACTACGGAATATTAATCAGTATGTTGGCAAGTATGCTTATGCATGTATCATATCGACCACATGTATATTACATATATTTAATACGTTATTAAAACATTATAAATAATATACATTAATAATATAACTTTTTTAAAATGTTACTCATATTTAATACGTTAATAAAAATCCTATTCAATTAAAATTTAATGCAATACCAGTATCTCAATTCTGAAATCCAATTGTACTAGATATTTTAATAAACTAACCAGTGTTTCATTACGCAAAAGAAAAGGAAAATTTAACTCTCTTTTTAAAATAAAAATGTGAAAATTTTCTAAATAAGAAACGCTTTCAAATCAACTGCATATTTACGATTTAAATCTTATCTCATAACCGTCATATTTCAGTCAATAAAAAAAGACACATAAAAGTGAAAAGGAACTAAATTCAATAATCGAAAAGTCAAGTATTTGATTGGTTTCATAACATAAAAAGAGAATATTCGATTGCCTATTTCCGATGAAAATGAAGTATCTGTCTCAAAAGTGAATAAAACTTGTAAATCACATTACACCTACGTCATATAAATATACCACTCAGTTCTTGTTCAACTTCAAATCTCTTTTTGGAAATCTGCCGAAAACTGTCAAAGAAAAATCTCTTACACATTAAAGAACGATAAAAATGGCATTTTAAAATCAGAGATATATATCTCTCTCTGTTATAGTGATTTAATTTATAATTCTATAAATCCTTCAAGCAATGGAAATATGGGCGTTTTATGTTACAGATTTTTCAATATCATTTTATGAGTCAGTTTTCATTGCTTCAGGTTCTTATGTTATAAACATCGAAATTTGCCATGGCAACTTCGGCTGTATTCAACTTCGGTGATTATGTTGTGTGTGAATTGTAAATAAAATATGAATTTTTTTGTCAGATAGTTGAATACTTTTTGAAATCTTCATTATTTTGATATGCTTTCAATTTTTTTCCCCCGTAGACTGTTTTAAATGCATTTTTTTTTTTTTTTTTTTTTTTTTTTTGTTAGTTCTTCATTTGATACAAAAACGATAAAATGATAGGTTTTAAGATTTTATAAGGCATTCGATTTAAAATATTTCTTGTGTCTTAATTTCTGATTAAATTAATTCTGATTAAATTAAATCTGAAAAAAATTCTAAATTAAATCTGATTAATTTATAATTAAGGAATAATATCTAAGATAGTTTATCATTATTGTTTGGCTTTCCATCAACAATCGACCCTAACAACACACTTCTCCATAATATAACTTGAAGACGTCCGTAGATGTCATTTTCATCCATAGGATATCCTGAGGATGTTATTTGGAGAAGATGTGCTGTTAGAGATGAGACTGTGTCCTCGAAGCTGTAAGACGTTAGATGCCGGTGTTTATCCCAGAACGCGCTCGGCGGCCAGCATTCGGAATTTTCCGTGATTTTCTCCAAAACTTGCATGAATAAGGGCTACAGAACTCCCTAAAAAGGTCCTCCATGGAGGGCATTCCTCCTGAGTCAACATTAGTGCAGTCAATCGACCTTAATTCTAACACCAACACTATTGTTTAACAGAAAATAATCAGTTTTCTTTAATTATAATTTACCTTATTTTACAAATTCCTGTAGATTTCAGCGCATTTCAAATATTAAAAACTGATATTTTGTGCCCATTATAAAAAAACTTTCTTCTGTACAAGTCTATATATTAGCGTCACCTACTCACTGTACACAGAATCTTAATCAATGTACTGTCTAATAATAAAGATTTTTAACAAGCAACTTCAAGCAATTTTAACCAATGTATACTAAGATATAGCCATTTGAAAAATCGCAGAAATTTAGAAACAGTAACACCCCCTGTCGGTTGATATACATCAAAATTAAATCAGCTCAATCTCCAATATGGCGATACAACATATCAAGTTGTGTGCATTTGTATACCATAGAAACTGAGATTCGGCCTTCCCGTCCACAACGATAACTGCGAGATATAGCAATGACATCAGTAGGCCGATATACAGCCAAATTACGTTACCACTTTTTTTTTTTTTTACTTTCTCTTACTTTTCCGGTACAGAGAGTATTGTTTTAGGGTCAGAATTTTACTTTCTCTTACCATTACAGAGAGAAAGTATTGTTTTTCGGTCAAATTTTCGATAATGATTTTTTTTTTTTTTACATGTTCTGAATACGAAAATTATGATTTTAGCGAATGGTCTGTGTGTGTGTTTGTTATCAGCATATCTCAAGAACAAATGGTAGCAGAAATTCCAAACTCGGTATTCTAAATTTGTATCATATAGGGATGCTACACTAAACTTTTCGTTGAGATGAAGCTAATTGTTCGTGTACAGGGACACTCAAAAATATTCAAATACAGTACATCTGTGGGGAAAATTGCAGGTAAGTAGAGTTTAACATCTATAGACTGCACTAAACAAAATGAAATGAATATATATTTTTTGTAATTGAGATACTCAACTGGGAAAAAATTTTGTCTGTGTAGGAGCCTCGCCTCCTCCCCCCCTCGAGGGGAGTAAACTTTCAAGATGGGTACTTTTCAAAAGAGCTCACCAATACCTTTAAAACGATTGGTTGAACCATCGATCTGTGATAATTTAAAATAAAGTTATCATTTTTTTCGTTTTTAACAATTTCTTTTTTTTTTTTTTTAAATGTAATATTGAGAATAAATTCAACTTTTTTCTGATATTTAGTGTTATACTACTTCTCTAATATGGAAATCGTTTGTATTATCATGGAAGATAATTTTTTAAAATAATAATTTTAATAAATTTTTTTTACTGGGTGAATTTGTATAGGAAAATGTAGAGAAAAGTCATGTGGTGGCCACAACACATTAGTTATTTTTTGTAGTGGATGTGCTTCATTCATAATATTTTATCATTTCTAGGAAAGCTGTTCTGGAATTGAAATAAATTCCTCATACAGATATGGTAAATAACGTATGTTTTAAGCTAATTATTCATCACTTGTTTTTTGCATATTTACCCGTCTTGAGGTTTCCTGATTACCGTAGTCAAGTTTTTTAACGTTTGATCTCTGTCTGTGTCTCTTAGAGTAACTTAAAAATGAATAATTTTAGGAGATTCAAATGTTGTATTTTGAACACACAGAACTAATTATCACATAAAACTCTTCCGTAGCCTAATTTGAATTGTTTAACATAGGTTTACATTACAGTACTCGTTATCTTACCTCTTAATCTCCAATCTGTATTTATAATATTAAATTTCAGGGTAAGAGAAAGTTGGGTGAGTGACACACCAGATTATTTTATATTATTATTATTAGCGCATTTTGACATACTACGTTTGGTATGCTTATACGATATTGAAGATGAGGTAAATTTCAGCACAGCAGCACTACCTGTTAGATGACATAACTCGAAATGTAATTAGCACCAATTTAAGTTAAAGTCCAACCCAATTTAATGCTTATTTGACAGAAAAATATCAGTTTCCTCCATTTTCAATTTCTCATTATTAGGATTTTCTATTGGTTTCAGTGCAATTCGTCCATTAAAATGAAATTATCAATTATATTTCTTTAATAATTTTCTTCGACAAAAACAACCGTAACTAATATTCACTATATTACTATTTCATATTACCATACCAATGTTCTATATTTACTCACATTAATGTAGGTATATGTATAAAGCTGGAAGTTTGGAGGCAAAAGCAAGATTATTGATGTTAAATTATATAAATAAACAGGTATGAAAGCTAAACATGCAAAGAATAATAAATTTGATGACATGTTCATTTTTAAATATCGATCACTAAGTGGCCAAAGAACAAGTTAAACAATTATTTCTTAACCCCTTCCGTACCAGTGTATCCACGTATGGATACATGGCCTGATTATCCACAAACACCAGTGGATCCACGAATGGATCCATGCCCATTCATTATTCTACCGTTGCCACTGAAAATGGTATTGTAGGAATATATGTTTGTTTATAGCTGGTTATATATGGATGTGTATAGCTATGTTTGTGAAAAACTGGTTTTACATGAAGGCTTCATATACATATACGGAACCATGTACGGAATACATACTATGTACAGAATATATACCATGTACGAAAGGGGTTAAGAACAAAAGATAACAAATATAACTTAAATAGTTTAACATTGTTATTTGACAAATCAGAATTAATTATGTTTAATTTACATTTGTATTATTATTATATATTATTAATATAATTATTGCGATTTGCTCGAGATTTCAGTGCAAATTCGTCAAAGAAACAAAGTTACCAGTAACCAGTTATATTTCTTTGATAATATTATTCAACGACAACAATCTTCACTAACATTCATTCTATTAATATTTCATATTATCGTATTAATGCTCCATACCCATGCCATTAATTTATACTTCAATAAAATAATATGTAAAATAAAATGAAATAAAATAAATAAAATAAAATAAAATAAGATTTCATTTTTAGAAGAAGACAAAAATTAGAAAGTAAAAAAAAGAAAAAGAAACGAAAAGAAAGAAAAAAGTGTTGAATTTGAACATTTTTGATTCAATTGCATATTTAGGATCTAAACTTCATTTCATAAGTGCCTAACATCATCAATCAATAAAAGATGCATAAAGGGAAAACGGACTAAATTTAATAGCCGAAAAGTCAAGTATTTCATTGGGTTCGCTGTGTCTGTGTATAAGAAAAATACATATTTCCGATGAAAATGAAGTATCTGCCATAAAATTGAATAAGACTTGTAACTCACCTACGTCATAAATACACAACTCAATTCTTTTTTAACTTCAAATCTCGTTTTGGAAATCTGCCGAAAACTGTCAAAGAAAAATCTTTACACATTAAAGAACGATAAAAATGGAATTTTAAAATCAGATTTCTTTCTCTTCGTGAGAATTATTTTAATTTATAATTCTATAAATCCTTCAAGTAATGAAAATAAGGGCGTTGTATGTTACAGATTTTTCCCTATTATTTTTAGAGTCAGTTTTTATTGCTTCGGGTGACAACGAAATTTGCCATGGCAATTTTGGCTGAATTAAGCTTTAGTGATTATGTTGTACATGAAATACAAATGTGTATTGTTACTAGACAGTTGTATGCTTTTATTTAGAAATTTTTTGAAATTTTTATGCTTGTTAAGATTTTGTAAAATACAATGTTTTCAGTTTCGTCAAAAATACAGTTTAAACTAAAAGCGAAAGTGTGTAACTAAGTCAATCAACAAGAGTGTATCTTCACAGATTAAAAAAAAAAAAAAAAAAACTGCCACCGTTGTCCGACTATATGTTTGTCTGCAACCGCATCTCCTCGCGAACAAGAATGTCTTCATATTACTTACAAACTTTGAATAAACACCATAAAAAAGTTTGTAAGTAATATTTTTCACAACGCCAGTTTTGTGGTGCTTTTTTATTAAAAGAGTGTCTTTAGCGTTGCAAAACTGCTGGTGTTTAAAGAATAATTCAAGGAACATTTTTATCTTAAATAGAAGTTTCTATCTCCTTAATTAACGAAATTATGAATTAAAAACCTCGCAATTATAACGGTATTCTATTTGCCAACTTGCAAATAGTTTCTCTTATCATATTGTTTTCTGTTCTCTGACGTCATAGTCTCAAAAGTAAATAAATAAACAAAATAAAATAGAAAATGAATAACTAAATAAAATGTCATTCATGGTGTAAAAAGAAAAATGTCAGGCGTTATCTTAAATATTTTCAATGAAAAAAATGAAAGGAAAAAAAAAAAAAAAAAAAAACTGAGCATCGAAATCAGTTTTTTAAACTTTTTTTATTGCAAATGAGATCAGTGCAGTTTTTTTTTAATTAACAATCTTTTGTATAACGCATGTATAAACATATAAGAAAGAGAAATATTTGAAAAATTTGTTCATTTACATGTACATTTATTCATAGTTTTGAATATTCAGAAATGAATAAATAAATAAATAAAACTTTTACAAGCACACTTATGTAATAAATGAGATTTATTCTATTTCGATCGGTACTCTGTGATATAGTACAGTCTATTCCGAATTCCGATACTCTACAATCTCTCTAAAGCGCATTTTCGTTTTCCTCTACCAGACAATTTCAGATCCAGGTACCGAACCAAAATCTACAAAAATCACATTATTTTTTTATTTACCTTGAAATTACGTCCTTTATTTCCCATAATTACGTCCTTTCCTAAAAAAAAAAAAAAAAAAAAAAAAAAAAAAATCAAGAAAACTGTGGAACATAGAATTCCTTTTTTGCTCTTACGAGTGAAATTATACCTGGAGAAAAACTTTTAAGTGCCCGAACATATTTACGAAAAGTTCAGTTTTGTAATTAATATAATTTTCCCAAGAAAAATTAAGTAAAATTCTACATGTCACATGTACATTCATTCTTACTTTTGAATATTCGGTAAAAATAAATACTTTATATGTAAACTTCAGATATACATTTTTATCGGCATTCTTTGACTTGCTGCATTTTATTCCAATGCCCTACACTACAATCTCTTTAAAATACATTTTCATCTTGATCTGCAGGCTCTCTCATGTCCAGTACAGTGCCGAACCCAAATCTACAATATCGCATTATTTCCTTAATTACCTTGAAATTTCTGCGGGAAGCCCTTCTCTCGTAATTACCTCCCTTCCTTTCAAAAAAAAAAAAAAAAAGTTACTAAAACTAACGAACCATCGATGCCAATTTCTACAACCGTTCCTATTAGGAATGAGATCATACTTGGGTAAAACCTTTAAGTTGAGTAACTCAATTTATATCTAACCCTCATCTCAAATATTCCGAACTTTTGTCCCGAGTGGGGTTTAATAGAGCACGATGGAGGGGCCCCTCCTGCAGAGCTCCCATAGGAGGCCTCCTCCCTGGGTTGCTTTTCGTACGAATATACGTATACCCCTGAACTCCAATTTCCTGATTTTCCAATGTACTATTGTGTCGTACATTATTAGCTGGTCGCTGATTTATGAATATCGAGGGTTGCTATATTTGATTCTGCATTGCTTCTGTATTATCAGACTTTGAGATTAATATAGTAATATTCGTGTGATTGAATCAATTTGTGATTTTAATCTTTGATGGTAGAAAGCAATTTTAATGAAAACTCTCATTCTTACACAGTTTATTATTGAAGTAAAAAGCTCTAAAACAAAATGGTATTAAAGGACGAAGGGGAAAAAAAATTGCTAATAAAATAACAACACTGTTACATAATAAATAAATAAATAAATAAATAAAATAAATAAAAATAAAATAAAATAAAAGGTAAAATAAAATTGTCATTTTAACAGGAAAAGAAATGTCAGATTGCGTGCCTGTAAAAAACTGTATTTTTAACAGAAAAAAAAAACTGTTCTTTATTACAGAAATTTAGTTTTTTTTAACAGCAAAAAAAAAAAAAAAAAAATGATTTTTGCGCGAAAAAAAAAAAAAAAAAAAACTGTTTTATGATCTTTAATTTTTTAGCAATAAAAAATCGTGCTTTTTATACGCCTTTGTAAATTTAGGCATAAAATCTGCGATGGATTTCAAACTGATGATGTTTTGCTTCGTGGTCAGATGTTTTACCTCTGCATCATGGTGTTCACAAACAAGTGCAACAAGTTTCGTTACAGAAATTACTGTAGAAAATGTATTCTCTCTTTAAAAAATTAAATTTTTCTAAACGAAAAATAATTTTTTACTGGCACAAAAGCTTTTTTTTTTTTTTTTTTTTTTTTTTTCAGCGCTAGAAGATTTTTGTTTGTTTGTAATTTTTATTTATTTATTTATTTTTATTTCTGTTTTTGGCAGTTGGTTGCAATGTGAAATTTCTGCTCTTGGGTATTTGCTGTTCAGAAAAAATGGGAACGACAAAGAAAAAAAAAATGCGTTTTTTTTTTTTTTTTTTTTAACAGTTATTATTATTATTAACAAAAGATATATTTTTCTGTAAAAATTGCAGATATTTGTACAGTCAACTAACATAGTAACCATTGTTTAATAGCATTCAGCTTATGATTTTAATCTTTGACAAAGTATGTCATGTAAAAATATAAATATAAAGATGTTGAAATATACTTACATGAATTATACGTCTCTCAAACTGTAATATATTAGAATTATTTTGTTTGTCCATTCAGACAAACCAGTTTTGTGTACGATTTTTAATGTGAACGTATTTTTATCGTGTTACACGATGTGATAAAACTTTAAACATATATTGCTTTTGCAGAATTTTAAAAATATTTGTGAAAATAAAAACCTGGACAGAGAGACAAACGAACAAGAGTCATAAGCACATTAAAAAAAAAAAAAAAAAAAAAAAATTCTAAAATGTTTAAAATCTCCTTTAATATACTCGAAACTGTTTTTATAAACTGCAAAATATTACAAAAAAGTGAAAATACACTTCTTGACTTGTTGTATGACTAGAGAGAGAGAAAAAAAAAAATTAAATTAAATTTAAAAAAAAAGTTACACTTTTTTTCCGTACTAATTTTCCACACACCTCTTCTCTTACTAATGAAAAAAAAAAAAAACTATACCGACTGAGAAAATTTCAAAAGGAAATTTCGCTATCATTTATGGATGATTTTACTTAATACATATATATAGTATAAATATAATGTTACAATAATTGTATAATGGAAAGAAACAGATGATGAAATGTTATCATAATCCCCAAGAACGAAAATTATAGATGAAAAAATATTATTATATATACTGCGCCATGAAAAAATTCGTACCATGAAAATATGCAGAAATATATAATCATAAACAACTTCTTAATCTATAGTTCTGTAATTCACGTGTTCAATTTCAGTCATAAAGTCAGTTGGGAGAGCATAAATTCTTTATTAGAAATTAAACACACAATAAAAAACTATTTGCAGTATACTTTGAAGAATTCACAATTATAACTTAATTCAGTAATATTTCAGGATAACATTGTTTCTCCATAAAGGAGCCAAGATCATAATATTTAAATCATAACTTTCATGTTCAAGAGAAAAAATTATACTTCCTGTTTAAGACAGGCCGAGAAACTAAACTAGAAAAAAAGTAACATTCTCAAAGAGAGAAAAAACACCTCTCATTTGGCAAAGAGCCAACTACTAGTCGGGGGGGGCTGGCGAAACGAAACCAAAAGCTACGATCAAACATGCTCCGCCCCCATGAACGAAGGTTCATAAAAATATTCTACAAGTACAATAACAACATTAGTGTTGTTACAGGTTTTCATTTTCTTGGTCTTCAACTGCAAATAGATAAGAAAAAAAAAAGAGATTAATATACATATGAAACATTGTAACTAGATGATTAACATAAATGGATTAAAAACAGGAACATAAAAAAAAAAATAAAATAAAAATAAAATAAAATAAAATAAAAATAAAATAAAAATTTCAAAGTTCAAAATGGTAGAGGTGATAGTTTGGCGATCGGACGCTTCAACTCTCCATAAATAGTTTTCAGTAGAACAACACGAATCTTGCCATCTGCTCCAGGAAATAATTTGATTATGCGTCCCAGTTTCCACTTCAAAGGGGGCTGATTATCATCTTTTATTAAAACCAAATCGTCTTTCTTGAAATTTGGTTTATTTATTAACCATTTTGATCGCCTTTGCAAGTCTGATAGGTAATCTGAAGACCATCTGTTCCAGAAACTTTGAAAAATTTTTTGTAGAAGTTTCCATCTTTCTAGCGGGGTTAGGTTAACTGAAGAATAGTCAGGTTCTGGTATTGAAGTCAAGGCAGTGCCTATGATAAAATGTCCTGGAGTTAGAGCATTTAAGTCACTTGGATCATTCGAGAGCGCAACAAGAGGTCTCGAGTTCAAACACGATTCAATTTGAGTAATTAAAGTAAGGAACTGTTCATAAGTTAATATTTGTTCGCCAATAGTTCTTTTTAAATGACCCTTCATCTGTTTTATTCCAGCCTCCCAAAGTCCTCCAAAATGGGGGGCCGATGGGGGATTGAAATTCCATTTGATTGTTTCTTCGGACAAATATCTGTGGATCTTTTCGTCAGAAGAGATCAAGGACATCATTTTTTTCATTTCGTTGTCGGCACCTACAAAGTTCGTTTCTCTGTCTGAAAACAATTCTTCAGGTTTTCCTCGTCGAGCAACAAACCTCTTCAAGGATGCGAGGAATGTTTCAGAGGTGAGATCACTGAGTATTTCCAAATGAATTGCTTTTGTGGAAAAACAGATATATAAACAAATATAACTTTTATAAGATCTAACACCTCGGCCCTTACGAGGTTTGATGAGAAAGGGGCCTGCAAGATCAACCCCGACTTTCGAAAACACTCGCGATGGCCCTACACGAGCAGCTGGAAGATCACCCATCAGTTGAGAGGCTAAGTTCGATGTGGTTCTAAAACACTTCATACAGTTCCGCAGATTCCTTTTCACGGCGTCTCTTGCATTAATTATCCAATATTGTTGTCGCAGGACTGAAATTGTTAACTGAGTTCCACTGTGAAGATGTTTTTCATGAAAATACTTTATAATTAAATCTGTAATGTGATGCGTTTTAGGAAGTATCGTTTGGTGTTTTTGACTCTCAGGTAGGTTTGCGTGTCTTAATCTTCCACCAACACGAAGAATTTCATTTTTGTCTAGAAAAGGGTTTAAAGAAAGGAGTTTGTTACTAGCATTCAGGTTTCTTCCAGATTTTAAAGTCTTTATTTCCTCTCCAAATTCATGTCTTTGAACCAACTTCACAATAATTTTAGTTGCCTCATCAATTCTTGTATAGTTAAAAAGCCTGTATTTCGCGCAGATCGACATTTAGTATTTTTTATAAATCTAAGACACCAGGCTGTAACACGTCTTAATTTAGACCAAGATGAAAACTTATATAATAATTCAAATTCATTATTGCCATGAGTTAAAGAGCAAACAGTAGTTTTCCGTTGTTCTCTCAAAATCTCTTCTTCAGGTATTTTGACTTCATTTTCCGGTAGTGGTGTCGGTAAGTGCTCTTCTTTCAACCAGATTGGTCCCTTTAACCATTCTTCATTTTTCAACAATTCAGTTGCTGTGCAACCACGAGATAGCACATCAGCGGGATTTTTAACCCCTGGACAAAATCTCCACTGAGATGGGGCTACTAATCGTTGAATTTCACGCACTCTGTTCTCTACAAAGGGCTTCCAGTTACTAGCACTTCCTTTGACCCAATAAAGGGTAATTTGGGAATCACAGAAGCATAGTATGTTTTTGACGGGAACTGAAAATAGCTGCCCAAGATAATGAGCTAATCGAGCAGCTGTTAAGGCTCCCATCAATTCAAGTCGAGGCAAAGTAAGTTTTTTGAGAGGAGCTACTCTTGTCTTTGACATAATAAATGAAGTTTCACGGGAACAAGGATCACGAAAATAAGCTACTGTACCATATCCCTTCAAACTGGCATCGCAGAAAACACAAATTTGAATAGTTTCAGGAGTTAATTTTTCAAAATTCGTAAAATATTTTCTAGGCACTTCAAAATTTTCTAAATCCTGTATTTCACGATGCCATTTCTTAAATTTTTGTGTTAAAGCATCAGGTAAAGCAGAATCCCAATCAACACCCTGCTCCCATAGTTCTTGCATTAGAAATTTAACTCTTATTATAAAAGGGGAAATAAACCCTACAGGGTCATACACCTTTGCTACAGTTTGTAAAACAATTCTCTTAGTGATAATTTCATTATCAAACCCTTCTAACAGAGATTGAATGTCTATTCTTAACGTGTCATTATTAGTTGACCACATTATTCCCAATACTTTAGAGATATTTCCCTCATTTATTTCTTCATCAACGTTTATTCCATATTTTTCCCACAATTTGCTTAATTCGTAAGAGTTACTTTTGAATTTCCTTAATGTCATATTGGCATCTTTAAGTATTTTCACAGCACCAGACGATAAAATAAATGCTTCATTTACAGAATTAGCGCCATGAAAGAGATCATCAACATATAAGGAAGTATCGAGCATATCAACTACTTTCTCAAACAAGTTCCTATAGCCCTTTATGTGATGTTTAATGGTAGCTGAGAGCAAAAAGGGTGATGTTGTAACACCAAAAGTTACACGAGTCATGCGGAAAACCTTTAATAGAGGATTTTTACTATTTATATCCTCAAACCATAGAAATCTCAAAAAGTTTCTATCATTTTCTGCAACCTGTATTTGCAGAAAAGCTTTTTCAATGTCACAAACAAAGGCAATTTTATGAAGGCGGAATTTTAAAATAATATCCAAAATATTAGGATTTAAATTGGGGCCTGCAAATAAACATTCATTTAAAGATTTTGCTTCCTTTTCTTTGGAAGAAGCATCAAACACTATTCTGACCTTTGTAGTGGACTTATCTGTTCTTATCACCGGTCTGTGGGGCATATAATATACACCAGTTTCATTTTTGTTTATTTTACACTCCTCTATTATACCCATTTTCTTTTGTTCCTCAAGAATTTTTTCATATTCATTTTTAAGCCATTCATTTTTAGACAGTTTTGTTCTCAAACCCCAATGTCTATTTTTGGCTATTTCTATATTCGATTTTAATTCATTTTTATTTTCCTTCCACAAAAATTGAATTTCATATCTTCCCTTAACAAAATTTAAATTTTCATTAAAAGAATTAATAATTTCTATATCTCTCTGTGACATAGAATCATTCTTACTGTCACATATTCCAAGTGATTCTAAATCCCAAAAACGCTGCAAATCAAAACTGTCAAATTTATTTACAGATACAAAATGCGAATTAATTACTTCTGTACTATTATTATTCAATTTCCCCACTACAGTATATCCGAAAATAGTATTAGCAACATATAAATTATCACCGATTTCTTCAATGATACCTCTCTGTATTTTCCAAAAATAATCAGCTCCTAGCAAAATATTAATTTTGGAATCACTTAATGAATTGTCTGCCAATTTCCAGTTTTTATTTTTAATATAACTTTCAATTTCTGGTTCGCCCCTTGGGCTTTTCAAGGGAGTCGCGGTTATTAAGTCTGTAGCTAATACTTCAACATGGATGAGCCGACGAGGATTTATTTTGCTACGCAGTTCAATATTAAAAACCTCGAATTCCTCTTCTTTACCTTTATTTATACCAAAGGCAAAAACAGTTAGCTTTTCTGTTCTTACACGGGTTAATTTTAATTCGTGGGCCAATTCTTTAGTAATAAAACTTTTTTCACTTCCGGAATCCAATAAGAGTCTGACAGTTTTTGATCTAGAATTAGATTGGGCTATGACGCAACATGTTTGCAATAACGCTGCCTGATTACTGTTTTTTAAATGTGAATTCGATACTATAGTGTTCTCTACTACTTCTGGTTTCAAGTTTTTTGAAAAACAAAATAATTTGTTATGATCTGTTGCTTTACATTTTTCGCAAGGCTGCGATTTCACCCTGCACTGTGATGACAGATGAGATTTTAGAAAACATTTATAACACCTGCCATCCTTCTTTAATTTTAACCTTTTCTCAACATCAGTTAAATTAGTACATCCAAGAGAATGATGATCATAATTCTTGCAAAATATGCATATATTTTTTACACCTACATTCAATGAATTCATTTTATTTGGAAATTTTCTGTCATTAATTTCGGCTTTATTTTTATTTACAATTACCGAAGCATTTTTATAATTAATCATACTAAGTGATTTTTCACGCGATTCAAGTTCTACTTTAAGAAAATTAATTAAGTCTGTCACATCAGACTCATCCTTCCTTTTATCACTTTGCCTGTAATATTCAACTACTAGATCGTTTGGCAATAATTTTAATAAATTGGATTCAGTAAATGACCATATTGGCCTTTTGTCACCCCTAAATTAGATAAACTGCGAATATTTACTTCACAAGCGTCATAAAACTTTCGCAAAGCAGTTATATTTGATGAACTTTTTACGCCTTCTAAGTTTATCAATTTATTCATGTGAGCATTAATGATAATATCCTTTTGCCCAAAACGTGTTTTCAATATTTCTATGCAATTATCATAATTTTGTTCCGTAAGTGAAAACCCTTCAATAACATTGTACGCTTTGTCAGTTAAAAGCGTTTTCAAGTAAGTGAATTTTTCAATCTTTGTAAGATTTTCATTTAAATGGATTGAATTTTCGAAACAATCGAAAAATTCGTTCCATTTTTCTATTTGTCCACCAAATTTTGGTAAGGAAATTTTCGGCAATCTCACTGCCGAACCAGTTTTTGTTTGGGTTTCACTGACAGAACAGTTTGAACTACTTTCATCTTTATTATTACATAATCTTTTTAATCTTAGTTTTATTTTGCATTTGGCAGAAATTATTTGCTCGCCGTATTTATCGCTGGTCGCGATATCTTTTTCATACTCTTTAATATCTACTATTAAATTTTCAATTTCATTATTTAAATTTTTTAATGCAATTTCTCTTTCACCTATCATTTCCTGGATTTCGATGATTTCGTCTGATTTTGTATTTTCTAGATCGTCCAATAATAAATTCTCTAATTTATTTATTAGTTTAGTTACATTTGAGCGTTCCGTAGAACGCTTAGCTTTTAACTTTTCAATATTCATAGCGAGCAAATAATCAAACAAAATAATTCAAATAATTAAAATTTCTAATTTCATTTAATCAATGTTATAAATAGTAGTTAAATTTTGCTTACCTGGTTCTATATCCAGGCAGCTATCCAATAACGAATCCGGAATTCCAGTCATTATTATTTTTCAGTTTCGTTTTCACAATAAATTATCCAAGCTTTCAAATCCAAATCCAGATAAATTAATATCTAAGGGTAATTTCACTTTTAAGGGATTTCACATATCCCGAGTTTCGTTCACCATGAAAAAATATTATTATATATACTGCGCCATGAAAAAATTCGTACCATGAAAATATGCAGAAATATATAATCATAAACAACTTCTTAATCTATAGTTCTGTAATTCACGTGTTCAATTTCAGTCATAAAGTCAGTTGGGAGAGCATAAATTCTTTATTAGAAATTAAACACACAATAAAAAACTATTTGCAGTATACTTTGAAGAATTCACAATTATAACTTAATTCAGTAATATTTCAGGATAACATTGTTTCTCCATAAAGGAGCCAAGATCATAATATTTAAATCATAACTTTCATGTTCAAGAGAAAAAATTATACTTCCTGTTTAAGACAGGCCGAGAAACTAAACTAGAAAAAAAGTAACATTCTCAAAGAGAGAAAAAACACCTCTCATTTGGCAAAGAGCCAACTACTAGTCGGGGGGGGCTGGCGAAACGAAACCAAAAGCTACGATCAAACAATAGATATAATCAGTATAATAGTTTTGTTAAAAATATGCAAAAATTAACAATATTATTATTACCGAAATCCGATGTAACAAATAAAGAATTGTGATTTAACCCTTTCGTGGACCATATATTTCTCTTTTGAATTTCTCCCAGTTTTTTTTTATGTTTTATTAACAATTAAAAAATAGCATTTAAGAAAATATATTTTATTTGGCCGAATTTGAACTATTATTTATTCAAATATTATTATTTTTGAATTATTATTTATTCTTCAAATAAGATTATTATTGGCATAATATGTGCAGAAATATAGGAAATAAGAAAGTTTTATTACAATAATAAAAACGGTGTTTTCTTCACATTTGCAGAAGGGAATTTCCTCTGTAATTTTTCTAGGTTTCAGCATATATTTTTGCTCTGTTTACTAGCATCATATTACTTGCCGGTTACTAATAGAAAAAAAAAATGCATATCGTGAACCCATTCTAAGTGCTATACCGGCAATTTAAAAATACCCCCTACATAGCAACTCGCAACCCCACCGGCACATATAGAGCACACAAAAGCCGCAATGGGCGTCTAGGGGACGGCCCAAGCCCTTGAAAACGTACCTCACCTGTCTTTAGTACTTTATCCCATAAAAACGTTGTATTATCCCAAACTTCTTTTCATCTTTTTGTAAACAGTGTGCAAAACGGAATGCTGCTGGGAATCGGGCCGGGTAAGACGATTAAATCGGAAATAGCTGCCAAAGGAAGAAGGCCAAAAAGCTTTTTTGGGAATATTTGTTCCTTTTTACCAGGTACTACTGTTTACTAGGGGGTCTTTGATCCTTCTGATGCTAAACTGTTTGGTTTACTCACAAAGGGAAGAGATTAAGAGCATTTGTATATTCGGAATACAAGTGGTTCCGAAAATCAAAGCGGAGATGGATAAGATTGTATTCCAGAGTAAACTTGAAGAGAGGGCAGGAAAGCCCGGTGGCATTGTAAAGTGCACCTTCTTATGCAGAAGGAGGATTAGCCTTCTGTTTAGATTGGAAATTCATTGATGGTGGTTGTAAATGCATAGTTGAAAAGAAAATTGCAGAAAGGAATAAGAAGGTCTGAAAGGGTTAAGAGTTTTTGTTCGGTCTTGTAAGAGAAATGACTTTTGCTTTCAAGGCGGTTGAAGTTAAAGAAAATAACCAGCTGCAGTTTTAATGAAGGTGTCAAGAAAATAGCTCACGACATCATCCGAAGAGATAAGGGTATCTTTGTCCTCACAAAAAAGGATAAACTCAGCTTGAATTATTGATGTTTCAATTTCGGTTTAAAAGTAATGCGTAAATGTACTTACGATATGAGTTAAATGCGGTAAAGTTCTAATAGCACAATTTCCAAACCAGTGGCACAGTGATGGGCATCTTTTTAAGGAGGTAATATTAGTCTCCTATTTGTAAAAGCTCAACTCGAAAGAAAATTTCAGAACGTACTAAGAAAGGGATGTTTGGTTTTGAGAGCAGGACGTCTCGGCCACTAGGACGTTTAAGAACTAATAAAAGCAACCCTTACGTTTTGATTGCAAGTGGCAAGAAGCTTCCATTGTCTTACCTGTTGGGGTCCTACTACCAGTTACTTAGGAAAAGTAAAACTATACTGCTAATCTTGCGTGAATTATTAGTAAGATGATAAATCATGCAGTAAAAAATTTTTCTTTTTGAAAAATACAGAGAAAATAAAGATGTATATTAAAAATGGGACACTATAAGCTCGAAAACGTTAAACATGATCCTTCAGACGAGGTTAGTTCTCTTGGTGGCATTAGTGCAAAGTGAAAATAAAAAATTCAGTTGATAATTTTTAGGGATTTTCTCTGCAAGGGAAAAAAATATAATAATAATACAATAAAATTTGAAAGGTTACAAAAAAAAAAAAAGTAAAAGTAGAAATTCTGTCAAAGTCAAAATTTAGTTTAGTATGGAGGACTATTAATTTCAATCTGTAAAGTTTTAATTTTAATTTTTAATTTATTTTTTATCTCATTTTTTGACAGTAATACTGGGCCACGTACTTTTTAAAATGACTGAAAAGAATTAAAATGAAGTGTTGTCACCTAAATTTTGTACTTTAGTTAATTTTAAAAAATCTAATAATCTCGTCGAAAAACTGTTTGCACACCTGGATTCTGAAAAATTACCCCTTTCATTTGGTACCAAAATTGTAACGATAGGACTGAAATTTTTAATTTATTTTGGTGTTACACAAAACTGGTCTACAAAAACTGGCGCCGACGTTTTTACCCAGATTGAAACTAACAGTCCTCCTAGTCCTAATAATTTTTTTTTTGTTGTTGTTGTTCTTGTGTATATAATAATATTATAGTTTTAAAAAATTAAAGAACACGCTTTTATAGAAATGTGAACTATAAAAGCGCAAAATATCTATCTTAGTATTAAAATGCAGGGTAAGAGAAAATCTTGTGAGTGACACACCATAATATTTACATACATTTAAATCTTTAATTAAAATAATTTACGATTAAACAAAAACCATTTTAAAAAAATCTCCCCTGACTGGGATCAAACGCTGGACCTTTAGGTTCGTAGCGCGGAGCCTTACCTCAACGCCACATCGTTCACGTAGGGAAAGTATTTTTTTACAATATAAATTTTTTGTTTGCTCCCAGAGCAGTTACAAACATACATACAAACATACATACATACAGGTGAAGCCAATAAAAGCGTGTTAATAATTATAAAGAATATTGGATACGTGAAAATTTACGATTTTCGATTTCGATGGATTTTCATGTTTGGGGTTATCCTGAACACGATTTGTCTATTTTTAGACAATGTCTACATGTGTGCGTGCATCGAAAACTTTGTGGATGCCGTGTCTCATGAACCAATGTACGAAATTTAATCAAACTTCATATTTAGCCGGAACTTGATTTAAATTGATGCTAATTACATTTGTGGATCATTTGTTCAACACATGATGCTGTCATCCCGTTTTTACATAACTTTTAATTTGGTTGCATAGAACAAATTTCGTATTAACATATATAATGAAATTTATTTTTTACTTTTTAATGTAAAAAAGAAAAGCATTTAAGATAGTAATAAATACAAGGGAAGAAATGTTTATATAGAGGGCCATCAAAGTACTCCGCGGGTAGGTGGGGGTTGTAAATTTTCAGATAAAGAAAAAACATGTCGGCACAAAATTCACTTTCGTTCGACATTTAGCGTTATATTTCTCTGATTTGAAAATCACCTGAAGTCATCATGGACCATAATTATAGTAAATTATAATTTTAATAAAAAATTTGTACTGCGTGAATTTTTATAGTTAAATGTAGAAGAAAGTTGTGCAGTGGCTACGACATGCTAGTTTTTATTTATTTCTACTTTTACTTTTAAATTTGCTAAAAATTTTTAAACGAAAGTAAGAGATCAAAGATTTAGCAAACTTAATTATTAAATCCAGTCATGCATTTAAGTTGTAAATTATAGACAGAAAAAAAAACTGCGATAAGAAGTAAAACTTTCACTTTGCAAGACATGAAGCTTTGTAGATCAAGATTTTCTGAAAAAGATTTCATTGTCAAAATATTCTTTCTGCAAACAAAGATAAATAAAACTCCTGTCATACCAACCAAGAGAAATAGTTTTTTTGCATCCCCTCTTGTTAGCAAAAATCATTGATTTGTAGCCAAAGATATGCCACAACCCTGATTTATTCCATGCAATTCTTTATCTGTTACTGCAACTCTTTCCCAGAAAGTTAGTCAGTAATTAGACTTTCTTCCAAGGTGAAACAGTAGAGGCATCACAAAAGATAAATTCACAAAAAGATTGATTTATTTATCTTTAAGTATTTCTTTTTCACAGAGTATTTCTTCTATAAATGGAAAACTAAAGTTATGTGACGGGTCGTAACGGGATATATATTACCAGTTTGGAGACAGACACACAAATCCTATCGCAATAGTTATCGTAACTTATTACTTTAGTGTGACCGTCTGTAGTTTTAAAGCTTTGTTTGTTACAGGAATGTTTAGAGAAATTCTTTTAGAAACGAAAATAAGTTTTTTAAAGATAAAAAAAAAAAGCTATTGGAAATACCTTTTACAGTCACGATCTTTCTTTTGAAGAGGAGATACGCTGATAAAAATAGATGAAAAGCATTTATAGATTTAGCAAAGTACAAGTTGAATGATTTTTTGCCTGTAATAGTTTGGGTTTTTTTTTCTCAAAACTAGCTTTTTTTCTGACACATTCCGCAGATTATTACTTTTTTTCGCATCCAAAAGAAACTAATATGTTGTGGCAATCACAAAACTTTCTTCAATATTTTCTTATACAAATTCATGTAGTACAAATTATTTATTATTATTTTTTCCATTATGAATGCAGACTTTTTTCATCGCAATGAAGTATTACACGGAATTTTCAAAGGAAGGGAATATTTACCGTGCAGACGACACCCTTCCCGTCCTTGGTGAAATTAATTATAACTAAATTGATTCAGAATTATGCCACATAATGGTTATTTCACATATCAAGTTTTGTTCGATTATACATAGTAGAAACTGAGATATAGTCTTCCTTTAAACTGCGGAAATCGATCTACAGCAGCGTCACCTGTTGAATGATTGGATTAAAAGCAGGTAGGTTCTAATTTGTGTTAAAGTGAATATATATATATATATATAATATATATAATTCCGTGCATTACTTCCTGCGATATAGCTTTCCTTGAGATTGTGGAAATCATTGTATAGCAGCGCCACATGTTGAGAAATTAATACCAAAAGATGACAGGTGCTAATTTACATCAAGTACAACTACATATAAATTTATATGTAATTCGACGCAATTGTGTTCCTGAGATACAGTTGGAACAAAATTTTTGTCACACATACACAGAGAGACACACAGACAGGCATTTTCTAAAAAAGAGTCAAATCGTGTTCTGGATCTTTCAAAACTTTTAAATTCATCGAAAACAGGAAGTTACTTCGTCAAAAATTTTTTCGAATCCAATACTTTCTTCTATTATATATATAGAAGAAAATAAAAGTAAAAAATTCTTCGCGTTTTCGATAGATTTACACGTTTTTTGAGTACACAACATGATTAGACCATTAAAAAAAAAAAAAAAAAAAAAGTCTATTTATCTCTATGTGTCACAAAAATTTCCTACCACCTCTAGCTCGTAAACTGGTGCACAGAATTTTATGCAAATTTAATAATGCACACAAACGTAAAACTAGTATGTTGTGGCCACCACAAGACTTTCTTCTGTATTTTTCTATACAAATTCACTCAATAACAAAAAAAAAAAAAAAAAAAAAAAAAAAACGATTTTTTTCCAAGTTTTTCTTTTTTTCGTTAAAAGTAAAAAAAAAAAAAAAAATCGATAACTTTGTTTTAAATGATCACATATTTATAGCTCAACCATTCATTTTAAAGGTATTGACGAGACCTTCAAGATACCCATCTTGAAAATTTACCACCCCCGGGGGGTACTTCCCCTTAGGGGGGGAAGCGATGCCCCCCACATGCACAAAATTTTTTACTAATTAACTATTACTATTATCAATAATTCATATTAATTTTACAATCACAGGTTAAGAATAACTCTCATTATGTACATTTATACGGAATTTTGTCCTATACTGCCATGTTAAAAATTTAGAAAAAATACGATCACAGCGCCACCTGTTGAGCGATTGATCCCCAAATCTAATCAGCACCAGTTTATGTCAGGGGCCAACTAAATACCAAGTTTGGTTAAATTTCGATTTAAAAAAAAAAAATCGATAACTTTGTTTTAAATTATCACAGATTTATAGTTCAACCATTCGTTTTAAAGGCATTGACGAGACCTTTCGAAAGATACCCATCTTGAAAATTTACTCCCCTCGAGGGGGGACTTCCCCCCCAGGGGGGGTGTCGAGGCTCCTACACATACAAAATTTTTTTCCCAGTTGACTATCTCTATTATAAATAATTCTTGTAAATTTCATAATGATTACTAAAAAATAATTCTCTTTATGCACATTTATACAAAATTTTGTCCTATATCACCATGTTAAAAATTTAGAAAAGGCGGGATGGCAACGCAACCTGTAAGGCAATTTTCACCAAAAGTTGATAGGCACTAATTTATGTCAAGGTGCAACTACATACCAATTTGTATGAAATTCTGTCCGGTAGTTCTTGAGATACAGTTGCCACAAAATTTTGTCACACACACACACAGACAGACAGACAAACAGACAGACATTTTCTAAAAATGGTCAAATCGTGTTCTACAGCTCTCAAAATGTGTAAATCCATCAAAAACCCGATGTCGAAAATTTTTACGAATCCAATACTTTCTTCTATTGAATATAGAAGAAAGTAATAATGCCTATCAACATTCAGTGCAACTCGTCTAATAGGTAGTGCCGTCATCACGTGTTTTCATAATTTTCATTATGGCAGTATAGGACAGACATTTTAATTCGTAAATGTATGAAAATAACTAATGAAAATCATATTTAAACGTTTTATGTTCATCTTTAAAAAAAACGTTTGGAGGTTTCAAATATTGTTATTCAGATCTTTACTTTCTTCAATATTCAATAGAAGAAAGTATTGGATTCGTAAAAGTTTTCGACCTCGGGTTTTTGATGGATTTACACGTTTTGAGAGCTGTAGAACACGATTTGACCATTTTTAGAAAATGTCTGTCTGTTTGTCTGTCTGTCTGTGTGTGTGTGTGACAAAATTTTGTGGCAACTGTATCTCAAGAACTACCGCACAGAATTTCATACAAATTGGTATGTAGTTGCACCTTGATATAAATTAGTGCCTATCAACTTTTGGTAATAATTGTCTTACAGTTTGCATTGCCATCCCGCTTTTTCTAAATTTTTAACATGGTGATATAGGACAAAATTTTGCATAAATGTGCATAAAGAGAATTATTTTTTAGTAATCATTATGAAATTTACAAGAATTATTTATAATAGAGATAGTCAACTGGGAAAATTTTTTTGTACGTGTAGGAGCCTCGCCCCCCCCCCTCTGCGGGGGGGAAGTCTCCCCTCGAGGGGAGTAAATTTTCAAGATGGGTATCTTTCGAAAGGTCTCGTCAATACCTTTTAAACGAATGAACTATAAATCAGTGATAATTTAAAACAAAGTTATCAATTTTTTTTTTCACTTTTAACGAAAAAAAAAAAAAAAAACTTAGAAAAAAACCCGTATTATTATTATTATTATTTAATGAAATTTAACCAAACTTGGTATTTAGTTGGCCCCTGACATAAACTGGTACTGATTAGATTTGGGGATCAATCTTTGATTTATTTAAATATTATTTTTCTACGAAATCTGTAATTTGTAGAGATTTTTGAGCTATACACTGATAATTAGTATTTAAAACCATTTTTAATTTTTTTTAAAGTGATTAAAAATTTGCGATAAAATTACTCCTATCGAGAAATGTGTTTACCACGTGATATCATATTGTTGCGTACTTGGGGGTTCGTGAGTTGTCTGAGAATGAAAGGCCAAACGTACAAAAATTCAGTAATTTATTCACAGAAAATTCCAGAAAAATGCAGGTCTATAAACCAAGTATCAGCTTCAATTCAAACAGTAAACACAGCTTAAACAACAGCTGTCAATAACAAATCCACAGTACAAACTGTATACCAATAACACTTGAAGCAAGTCTCTCTCAAAGAGGCTCAAGAGCAATGCAAGCACTAGCGAAGCTCGCTGAGATCTGAACTGAACTGAACTGCCCTTGGCGAGGAAGCGCTCCTTATATGCTGTTCCATGGAGCCCAGATTTTTCGAGAAAACTCTAGAAAGTGGTCAACCAGTCAACTTACAGCTTCCATATTTGGTATATCCCATATAAGGATTTTCTCGCCAAGGTCGCCAAAAAAATCGCCAAGGTGGGAAAAAGTCGCCAAATTTGGCGCCAAATCCATTACGTGCATTACTGGGGCTTTTTAATGCGTTTTTAAGGGAAAATAAGGCTATTTCAACGCTAAAACGACTAGAAATGCACAAAATTAGCACTTTATCAACTTACTAAGCCTCTTTGAAAGAATTTATACAAAAATAAACACAATTATTTACAATTTCGTAACACTGCCCCCCTCCCAAGGACTGCACGTCCCGGGCAGTGCAACCCTTGGTCAAGAGGCGAAACTAAACAAATTTACACAATCTAGAACACAAAAACTAAGTTGCACATAAAGATAACATAGAAATATAAATTAAATGGGAAATATTTACAAAATTCACAAATATGTACAAATATTTACAGTGCGCATGCGCAAATTTTACCAGTATTTACATTTTAAATTTTAATTTTACCGTTACTAGTGGTACTTGGCTAGCCTATTATAGTGCACCACCTTCGGTTTTGATGAAGGTGTTTTAGTGATCCGCACCACTACATCATTCAGCCTTTTTAAGACTGTGTATGGTCCGTCCCAGCTGCACTGTAACTTGGGAGAGAGTCCTTTGCGTCGAACAGGATTCCACAACCAGACCTTCTCTCCTTCCTAAATCGTGCCTGGAGATCTTGGATGTACTCCTCGGGCGATGAAGGCGCATCGGGTGGACAACCAAACAGGAGATCACAAGGGAGACGAAGTTCACGTCCAAACAGCATCTGGGCTGGAGTGTAGCCAGTGGTTTCATGGACAGCACTTCGATAAGCCAGCAGGAACAATGGCAACTTCAAGTCCCAATCTTGCTGGTTCCTTGATACTAGAAGAGAGAGGTTATTCAGGATGGTACGATTGAACCTCTCGACCATGCCGTCCGACTGGGGATGTAAAGGTGTTGTCCGGGTTTTGTCTATGCCAAGTAGTTGACACAGTCCTTTGAAAACATCAGAGGTAAAGTTCCTACCTTGGTCGGTATGAAGTTGTAGGGGCGTGCCGTACCTTGACACCCATTGCTGCACTACGACCTCTGCGACTGTGCATGCCTCTTGATTGGGAATGGGATATGCCTCAGGCCACTTGGTGAAATAGTCCATCACGACGAGGATGTATTTATTTCCACTGGAGGTCCGTGGCAAAGGACCCAAGATGTCGATTGCAATTCGTTCAAATGGTGCTCCCACGTTATACCGTTGCAGTCTCCCTCGACTTCGTTTCTGCGGGCCTTTACGTGCCGCACAAGCATCACAGGATTTACACCATTTCTCCACATCCTCCTTTGCCTTGCACCAGTAGAAGCGCTCCCGAACTTTCTGCAGAGTCTTCATTACCCCAAAATGGCCTCCGGTAGAGCTACTATGCAGTTGTTCTAAAACAGCTGGAATTTTTGATCTTGGTAATAAAATCTGCCATCTGAAGCTTTTCCCATCATCAGATTCCCACTTTCTGTATAATACGCCGTTTCTGATATGAAGAGAGTCCCAAAGTGCCCAATAACTTTTCGTAATAGGACTAAATCTGGAAATGCCCTGCCAGGTAGGTCTGTTGCTGGTCGTCTCCTTCAGCTGTAATATTGGCTTTATGTCAGGATCTTCCAACTGGGATTTTCTAAGTTCTTCGTCACTCCATGGATCGGGATCTTGATCTGATGGTGTTGAGACAGTAACTTGGCAGGCAACCGGATTTATCGGCAGGTATTTCTGTTCGGCCCTAGAGCAATACTTGCAGCTTTCCGAGCAGGGCTTCCGTGACAAGGCATCTGCATTACCATGTAGAGTACCTTTACGATGACGTATCTCGAAGTCATATTCCTGCAGGCGTTGTATCCACCTGGCAATCTGTCCTTCCGGGTTCTTGAACTGGAGCAACCACGTTAAAGATGCATGGTCAGTCCGGAGCAGGAATCTTCTGCCATAGAGGTAATGATGGAAATGTTCTATGGCTTTTACGATGGCGAGTAGCTCTTTCCTGGTGGTACAGTAATTTCGCTCCGGTTTAGACAGACATTTACTCCAATAGGCAATGACATGTTCTTGACCATCAATTTCCTGCGACAGAACAGCACCGACACTCTCATGGCTGGCATCTGTATCAAGTATGAACTGTCTGTCGGGCTGTGGATATGTCAAGATAGGCGATGATGTTAAGGCCTCTTTAAGTCGCTTGAACGCATTTTCACATTCCTCTGTCCACAGGAACTTCTGTTTGGCTTCCGTCAGCTTGTGGAGTGGTCTGGCAATATTTGAGAAACCCTTGACAAACTTCCTGTAGTAAGTGCATAACCCCAGGAAACTTCGTAGTTGGTGTACATTTTCAGGGCGACTCCAGTTTTCGACTGCAGAGATCTTCTCAGGGTCAGTTCTCACACCTTCGGCAGAGATGATATGGCCGAGGTAGCTCACTTCACGACGGAACAAGTTACACTTCCCTGGATTCAATTTGAGGTTAGCCATTCTGAGTTTCTCCAGCACCTTTCGGATGTTTCGTAGATGGTCTTCAAAGGTGCGCCCCACAATGATAATATCATCCAAATACACCAGACAGGCTTCATAGGAAAGTCCTTTTAGCACTGTCTCCATCAGGCGTTCAAAGGTGGCAGGAGCATTACATAATCCGAACAACATAACTTTAAATTGCCACAGTCCTTGTCCCGTGGTGAATGCAGTCTTCTCACGATCATCAGGATGTAATTCTACTTGCCAGTAACCGCTCTTCAGATCCAACGTCGAGAACCATTTATTGCCAGCAAGTGTGTCTAATGTGTCGTCAATTCTGGGAAGAGGGTAACTGTCTTTCTTCGTGATGTCATTCAAACGACGATAATCCACACAAAATCTTGTTGAACCATCCTTTTTCCGCACCAGTACTATGGGAGAGGCCCAAGGACTCGTTGATGGCTCGATGACATCATTATGCTGCATTTCACTTAGAAGTTCAGTGACCTCTTCCTGTTTAGCAAAGGGAAGTCTTCTTGGATGTTGTTTGATTGGAGGATGATTTCCTGTATCAATTCTGTGCTGGGTGATGTTCGTTCTCCCGACGTCTTCAGGTGTTCGAGAAAAAAGGTCTTTAAATTCTTGGAGTAGCTTCTCCGCAGCACATCTCTGTTCCTTTCCTAACTCTGCATTCTTGAGTAATTCCGTTATTAATTGCTCAGAAGACTTGGATTCGGTTGATTGCGTGGGGCGGTTGATGCATGTAACAGGAGTGCAGGTTGCTAACACCTCATCCTTCTTCACTGTCCGGACCTTATCGCTGATGTTTGCGACTCTCACAGGAATAGTACTCTTTGAGAGATCAACTAGAGATGAAGCTACCAGAACTCCTCTTGGGTTATTATCTATATTCGGATATTCAATCAGTCCATAGCGGAAGAATTGCTTGGTAGGAGGGGTTCCTGAAACTATTGTCTCTGTTTGTGGGGGGATGGAAACTTCCGACTTGGCTGTTATCTGACAAATTTGCTGAATGTCTTGATTTTCAGTATTGAACACAGCTATGTCTTCCGAACTCGAATGCAGTTCATTATTCTTGAAGTCCAATTTGAAGTTAAATTTTCTTAGGAAATCAATTCCAATGATTAGAGGATCTCCTATGTCAGCCACATATGCCATATGATGGTAACTGGCATTTCCAAAAGTGATGGTCAAGTTCATTTTTCCATATATTTTGATTTCGTCTCCGGTCACAGTCTGGAGTTTAATGCAGGGTGGCGTCCAGATGATCTTCCCTTTTAGTTTTTGAGCCAAATCCGTTCTAATGATGGTCACGTTGGCTCCCGTGTCCAGAATCATCCGGCAGGTGGTGTTGTTAACTTGGCCATAGACGTGAAGTCCATTATCGCCGCCACTCATCGATGAAACATGAAATACTGTAAATTGGGGCTCTTTAATTTTAGGCAACCTCCGCCCCGCGAGATGGCCTCCTCTTAGTTTCCCTGTAGTGATGGTGAAGACGGGTGATTTCCTATAGTTGGTCGTACAGGGCAGTTCCTCTTCACGTGACCATCCCCTCCACAGCCCCAGCACTTTATCTTCCGGTCCCTTATTTCCTTGTTATTCTCCAGGCTGCGCAATCTCTTTAAGATCTCTTCGATACTTCTCTTCATTTCATTTTCACCAGCAGGCGTATCATTTAATGAGACTGCTCTTATGGTATGGCGGTCTTTACGGGAGGCTTGTTGGGCTGCCTCTATCCTAAGTGCATAGCCTAAAGCTGATTCTACGTCTCTGATGTTGGAGAGTCTCTGCGCTTTTTGAATTTCTGGATCCCGAACAGCATCGATAAAGTACTGAAGAGCTAAGTCGTTTCGAGTGTCAGCTTGACAGTCTGAGAATGCTAGGTGTGACAATCTCTGAATGTCCGCTGCCAGCTCTTGCAAACTTTCGCCCGTTTTCTGGTAACGGGACTTTAGCTGGAGGCGACTATAGTCCTTAGAACACTTCTCTCCGAACCGTAGCTCCAGTGCTCTAGTCAAGGCCTCGAAGTCGTTCCTTTCTTCTTTAGAAACATTTCTCAGGATCTCGGCTGCATCTCCCCGTAATGCTGCTGCTAAGTGGACCGACTTGGCGGTAGAGTCCCAGCCGTTAGCTTCAGCTACGATGGAAAACTGCGTCTTATATACATGCCAGGAGGAACTGCCGTCGTAGGTAGCTAGCTTAATAAATTCGTGATTCTGGTTTCTTCTCTCTTTCCTTTCAGTTTCCTGGGGCTTGGATTCTAACTTTTCTTCGAGATTCCGAATCTTGCTCTGCAAATCATTCCCTATTACCTCTCCGCTCCACTCTTCTCTCATTTTTCTCTCAAGATCTTCCTCCATTCTCTTAAACTTGCTTTCTATCTCTGAAACCTTTCCTTTCAGCTCTTGATCAAAGTTTTCTTTAAATTTCTCCTCAAAATTCTCTTCTATCTTCATAAATCTCTCTTCAAAATTCTTTTCCACTTTCAAAACTTTCTCTTCAAAATTTTCTTCTATCTTTATAACTTTCTCTTCTATTCCATCCATTCTGTTTTCCATATCCGATAATTTACTTTCAATCACTTCCTTTACTGTCGAAAGTTCTCTCTTCATCTCGTCTTGATTAGATTTAATTTCTTCGGTCAAACTGTCTTTCAACTCTCTTTGCGATGTTTCCATTTTCTCTTGTGCTACCTTCATTTCTTCAGTCAAACCGTCTTTCAACTCTCTTTGTCCAGTTTCCATCTTTTCCAGTCCTGTTTCCATTTTCTCTATCAATCCGGTTTCCATCTTTTCCTGTCCGGCTTTCATTTCATTTATCTGGGTAGCTAAGGCTTCTAGAAGTTTTTTCATCTCTTGCTCCATAGCCCTCGTTATCACCATTCACAGACAATCCCACTTCTGACACCAGAAATGTTGCGTACTTGGGGGTTCGTGAGTTGTCTGAGAATGAAAGGCCAAACGTACAAAAATTCAGTAATTTATTCACAGAAAATTCCAGAAAAATGCAGGTCTATAAACCAAGTATCAGCTTCAATTCAAACAGTAAACACAGCTTAAACAACAGCTGTCAATAACAAATCCACAGTACAAACTGTATACCAATAACACTTGAAGCAAGTCTCTCTCAAAGAGGCTCAAGAGCAATGCAAGCACTAGCGAAGCTCGCTGAGATCTGAACTGAACTGAACTGCCCTTGGCGAGGAAGCGCTCCTTATATGCTGTTCCATGGAGCCCAGATTTTTCGAGAAAACTCTAGAAAGTGGTCAACCAATCAACTTACAGCTTCCATATTTGGTATATCCCATATAAGGATTTTCTCGCCAAGGTCGCCAAAAAAATCGCCAAGGTGGGAAAAAGTCGCCAAATTTGGCGCCAAATCCATTACGTGCATTACTGGGGCTTTTTAATGCGTTTTTAAGGGAAAATAAGGCTATTTCAACGCTAAAACGACTAGAAATGCACAAAATTAGCACTTTATCAACTTACTAAGCCTCTTTGAAAGAATTTATACAAAAATAAACACAATTATTTACAATTTCGTAACAATATAAAAAAGAGATTTTCATTTGGTTGGAATTCCATTATGCAAGTTTTATAAAATGTCAAAGCATGGCTGGCCTTGAATTGAACTGAATATTTCTCTGAAAATCTCTTATTTTTCTACGTAACTTAAGAGAGTTTTTGGACTGTGAAAGTCATAATCACAATTATTTCTCAATTTTTTATTTTTGTTCAAATAATAAAAAAATGTAAGCTTAATCTTATTGGCATCAGCTTGAAACTACAACTCAAAGAAAAATGTCGAGAAAAACGCAAAAAAATTATATAAAATATAAAAACTTTTAAAAATCCAATCGGAATATCGAAAATCTAAAATTATGTTGCAAATCTGCCCACATTCATTTATCGTGGAGAAAAGATTCAGTACGTGTAATAGCTTTTTCTGTACGTCGCACACACAGAGACAGATACCTTCTATTATTAGTAGAAATATAAATAACTAGTTTGTTTTAGGGTGACTAAGACGCCCGTTGAAAAATAATCGTTTCATTTTATTTATTTCTCACTTTAAATAATTCATTTGCTAGCAAGCCCTTGCGAAATTTTCTCACTTTGTTTATCTCTTCCTTACCCTTAAAATTATTATTTTATAGACGTCATTTTTTTCATATGCATGAACAAATTCATTTTTATTTTATTTTATTTTTATTTTATTTTATTTATTTATTTATTTATTTTACGGGAAAACATGTACTCCTTCTCATATTTATAAGGGTACATTATGTTTTGAAATAACTAATGTAAAAATAATTGTGAACAATATTATAATAAGTGCACTTAATATATCTAGTATTCTAAAAACGAAAACTGCTATATTTTTTTTTAATATGAAAAAAAATTAATAAAAAATATTGCAAAATACTTTTTTCTCGACTTTTTAGATGTTCATAATTATAGGGACAATCTGACGAATTTCTAATGAAATTCGAAGATCTAAAATTGCTGAAGGAAATGTGATCAAACGTGGAAATGTTGGTTCGATAGGAGAGAGATCTGATGCAAAGTCAGAGTTGTTTTACAGAGATAGAAGACTCATAATTCCTCTTACTGTTCTACTCATAATGACTGCTGCTGAATTTGCTCGTAGTTTTTAACGAAAGGTTGGGGTCCACATTTATACATGTTTAAAATAATTAATAATATGTTAAAATGAATATTAAAAAAAAAAAAAAAAAAAAATGTAATAACCAATAAACATTTAATGGGGGAAAGAACGTCTGTGTTAAAGTTGAATAAAGACAATATGAAATGGTAAAATGTTGCATTTTCGGAGGAAAAACATTTTATTCTTGATTAATCAAATGGTTTTAACAGTTACTGGCACGATCTGAAGATAGCGAAAGACAGAGCAGATTTTTTAAAGGCAGATATGAATCGGGCATTTTAAAGGTCGATCTATGGTGCTCTGGGGAGCTGTTTCTACTGAAGGCAGAACGAATTTAGTAATTTTTTCTATGATTATGAACATCAAGAGAATATCCTCAAATTTTAATCGTGGAATTCTCAGATTTTTGTTAGATCTTGGGGGGTAATAATATGTTTTTCAACAAAACTTACATTTTTGCTCTACTTGAGTACGTCTGACTGTTTCACCCTAGAAAGAGACCCCATAAAGCATTAATTTAAAGAATAACTGAAAAATAAAATTACTAAGATTCGAGCGGTCCTTTTAATTGTGAACGCCTGAAAAATAATCTTTTTGACAGTATTTAAAGTTTTTTAAGATAGAAAAACGATAAAACTTTTTAAATATAGTCTATTAATGAAATTCAAATTAATAAAAAAATATATTTGTTTAAATAATAGTGTTCAGTGTTTAGTAAATGTAGAAAAACGGATGTCCTTATAATTATGAGAACCAGTTTATTTCATTTCATGTTGAACGAAAAAAAAAAAAAAAGGAACAATTAAAAATTTAAATGTATTTAAAAGTTTTATTTTCATATTTTAATTAATTTTAAAAAATGTAATTATATATTCGTTACGTATAATGTACCAAATTAAAGGCGCAATTTTTCTGAATACGTCTGTTTAAACAGCGTATCGATTGGACAATTACATTTTTTAAAATTAACTAAAGTATGAAAAATAGGAGACTGAGTCGAAAGAAATCTCTTAAGCCTAAAGTGTGACAGAATCAGTGACGGATGAGGGAAACTATATATGCTATCAGCATATATAGTTACCCTCATATATAGCATATATAGTTACATACAAGTCCTTCCGGCTCATTCGGAAGGGTAGATTGATTTCTTTTTCCCTATCAACAAATTTTTAATTGACTTGATATAAATATTGATGGTTTATATATTGATAGTTTTAAACAAATCGGTTCATAAATACCTTTTTATGGGAATTTAAAATTTTCAAGTAGCCGGCACTTGGAAGCTAGATGGCTGGCCAAGTTGACAAACAAATATATCAAATGCATTTGTGAGATAAGTCTACTCTACAAATTTAGTTCGAATTAATTCAGAATTTCAAAAGTGATCGTGTTGAAAAATTAAGTGGCCGCCACTTGGATCAAAATGGCGGAGAAAGTTGCTCAGTGAACTAATCCAAGAAATTTGTAAGATAAGTCCACTGTCCAACTTTAGTTCGAATAAATTCAATATTTCTAAAGTTATCGCGATAACAAAGTCTCAAGTTGCAGCGTTCAAGTAGACGCAACTTGAGAAAAAAACTTGCCCAACGAAATCATAGTTGTTTGAATGATAAATCCATTTTTTCAACTTTGTTTGAATTGATTAAGTCTTTCAAAAGTTACCGTAATAACAAATTTTCAAGTGACCACCATTTAGAAGCAATACAATGGAGCAAGTTGCCCAAAACACTCATCCAAGATATTTGAAGCACAGGTTCACTGTCCAACTTTGGTTATGGCAAATTTTCAGGTGGCAGTCTAAGTGGCTACAACTTGTAAACAAAATGGCGAAATAACTTGTCCAGAGAAATCAACCAATATATTTGTGTGATAAGTTCATTGTCCAGCTTTAGTTCAAATTAAATCAGTATTTCAAAAGTTATCGTGATATGAAATTTTCAAGTGGCACCATGATTTCAGGTGGTCATCATTTGGAAAAAAAAAAGCGAAGTGAGATGCCCAGCGAACTTACCTGAGATATTTGAATGCTAAATCCACTACCCAAATTTGATGCGAATTAATTCATTACAAAGGTTACCATAATGACAAATTTTCTTGCGGCCGCCACTTGGAAATAAATTGCAGATCAAATTACCAAGTAAACTTATCCAGGATATTTGAACTATAAGCTCATTATCCAACTTTTGTTTGAATCAGTTTAGTAATTTAAAAGTTATCGCGATGGCATATTTTCAAGTGGCAGCGTGATTTCAAGTGAACGCAACTTGGAAACTAGATGTCAGAACAAGTTGTCCAGTGAACACATCCAAGATAACTTTGTGATAATATCAATGTCCAACTTTGGTTCGAATTGTATCAGAATTAAAAAAGTTATCAAGTTTTTAAATTTTCAAGTAGTAGCTTAATTTAAAGTTATCTCGCTTAGTTTATAAGATCCGCACTTTGTTAAAAATGGCGGATAAATTCATTAATAAACTTGGTTATGATCTTTATATAGTCTATGTATATACCGAAATTCATGCAAATCCAGTCTTAAATACACTTTTTACAGTGTGAATTTGACATTTTCAAGTGGCCTTCACTTGAAAACCAAAAGGCGGAGCAACTTGATTAGCAAACTCATCCAAGATATTCATAAGTACACAGTTTAAATTTGATTCGATTTAGAGTACTATTACGGAAGTTATCATGATTTTCAATTTTCAAGTGGTAGTAAGATTTCAAGTGGCTCCGCTGAACTTAAGATATCCGCTACTTAGTTAAAAATGGCGGATAAAGTTCATTAATAAATTTGATTGAGACACTTATATGGTCTATATACATAAAAATTCAAACATAATCGGAATACGCTTTTTACAATGTGAATTTGAAAATTTCAAGTGGTCTCCACTTGAAAACAAAATGGCGGAGCAACTTGATTAGCAAACTCATCCAAGATATTTATAAAATAAGGTCACTGTCCGAATTTGGTTCGATTTGGACTATTATTTTGGAAGTTATCGTGATTTTAATTTTCAAGTGGTAGCCTGATTTCAAGCGGCCGCGTTTAATTCAAGATAACCGCCACTTTGTTAAAAATGGCGGATAAAGTTCATTAATAAACTTCATTGAGAATCTTATGTGGTCTATATTTACATCAAAATTCAAGCAAATCCGGCATTAAATAAGCGTTTTACAATGTGGATTTGAAATTTTCAAGTGGCAGCCACTTGAAACGAAAATATCGGAGCAACTTGGTTAACGAACTCATCCAAGATATGTATAAGATAAGTTCGCTGTCCAAATTTGGTTCGATTTGTAACATTATCGTGATGATAAAATTTTCATTCTAGATAGATAGGTAGGTAAAGGAAGTAATTGCAATAGGTCGATTTCTAAAGAAATCAACCTAATAAATAATGTAAAACAAAATAACATTGGTTTATGATTTGCACGAGAGAAGAGAAACCTTAAATGATTTGATCGCCTGATAACACTATCGTTAGGTTTCGACGTGTGATGCCAAATGCGTCATCAGCATGGCAGTCCTCAAACAAAAAAGTACCCAAATTTTCTACCTCAATTTGAATAACTTTTAACCTCTTTCTTGGTGATTGTAATAAATATGCAAATAAATAGAAATGAAAATATGAAAATATATGTTATACAGTAAAGCACCGTTTATACATCTTTTCAAGGGACTGACATAAAAGGACGTATAAATGAAAAATGTATAATCGAAATTTTAATAGAAACACTTTGTTTACTAGAAATTTAATGACACTTAAGCAAAATTTATAAGAAAGTACTAAATAATAAAGTTTCTTAAGTTATTAAATGTATATTATACTTTTTTTAAGACAATAATTAATAAAAAAAAAAAAAAAATGATTTACTACAAAAAGTGAGAAAATTCATACTATTATTTCATGACTGGGTGCCAATTTCATATATCATATATATTGAATATAAATTTTATATTACATTTCTTAAGAACACATTTTGAATATTAATTATATACATTGCGTATCTTTAATAATAAGCATACGATTTATGTCCATACAGATAGTTATTTAATAACATTAAAAATCTTTAATATTCATCAGATTTGCTGCTTGTCTACGAGTATTAAAAATTTTGTTGTGAATTCAATAAATTCTTTGATCAGTATTCTTCGATCTTTCCTGTGTTCCTCCATTTAAGATGCTTTCTAGGAAAAATCCGTCTTATTTAGAATGGAAAATGATGATAGGGTGTGAAATTTTACGAATTTTAGTAAAGTGGAAAAGACGTATAACCGATATTAGCGGCGTATAAACGAAGAATTTTCGCATTAAAATGAATAGGAATGAATCGGGACTTTACTAAAAGGACGTATAAACGAGAGACGTATAAGTGGTGCTTTAATAGTGTTTTCGAATTTTTTAAGTATAAATCTCATTTAAATATGTTCACCATTCTAAATTCATTATTTTAATTTTTTTATGAGTTTTTCTGAATATTTAAGAGAAAATTTGTTATAGCTTTAGTATGAAAACTTTGCGGCTTTTGTCGACATTTTAGCGATGCATTTCGTATAATGGGTTAAAAAAAATCTACTTCCTATGATTATAATTCTTTTTTATTCCATTATTTAGTTAATTTATGGCAATATTTAATATTCTGCTCACACACTACTTGATTTAAAATGGTGCTTGCAGAAGTAAAGTTGTAATTTTTAACCCCTTCCGACCGGAACATTTTTACCTTAAAACATTATATTCTTCTGTTTTTACGAACTGGAAGAAAAATATGGACTATAACCAACATTTGTTGATTGGAAATTGTACTTTACACTTTCTGCTAATTAGCTCGGTCGTTCTTTTTCTGATTTTATTACATACGACTGTTCCAGATGCAAAAATGTAAGTATAGGTGTCGTGGATGTCTAACCCGCACGATCGTACGGCCTGGTTTGGAAAGGGTTAAGAATGTATTTTTTCGGGTCTAGTTAAGAATGAACGATGGTCATTAAATAGGCGATAAGTGCGCCAAATGCAGTGGTTTTTTTCTTGCCAAATCGTACACGAGGAAAATAACACGATGTTTTGTTGGCATCATTGAAATTTGAAATTGAGTTCTAAGGCCGTCGTAAGGGCCCTCTTCACTCACCGCCGCCGGAAGCCGAAGCTAATGTTAGTCTATGGAAAATTTTTCTTTACAAATAACTTATTAACTAATATATATTTTGAAATTCTGTTTTCACATTCTGAAAATTCCTAGCTGTTAAATGGATGGACCTTTTTTATATTTTATTTTGAAGCTGCAAAATACGAATTTTCAATATGTGAATTTTTTTCATTTTGCAATTTCAAAATAAAATATTAAAAATTAAAAAAATACATTTTTAAAAAAAGTACGTCAATTTAACAGTTGAGAATTTTCTGAATGTGAAAACAGAATTTAAAAATATGTATTAGTTAATAAGTTATTTGTAAAGAAAATTTCCCCATAGAATAACATTGGCTCGAGCTTCTGGCGACGGTAAGTGAAGAGGGCCGTTAATTACTCTCATTTTTTCTATGGAATGATCTGATCATTTTAAGGATAAATAATTTAGGTGATTATTGGTTTTTTTTTTTTTTTTTTTTTTTTTTCATTTATTTTATGTAGTATTTGAGAATTTATTTATAGGCATCAGCTAGGCTAGGGTTAAAATAGTTATTACTGATATAATGTCCTTGGCGATAAACGCTTAAGATACATTCGCCAAGGGGGTCCTATATTGAAGTTGTGTTCTGAGAATTTCACTCCTAGTTTAGTTCCCTCTCTGCGTTATTTCTTTTCCTGATTTTTTATTGAAATTTTCAGCAATTAAATGAAATTTAGGGAACAACCATAGTATCACCCCACAACTGAATTTGACGATTTATTTTTGGCGATTATGGATAAATCATAAATCTAAAAATTATAAATCACAAATGATAAAATCATAAGCTAAATTATAAATCATAAAATCATAAATCCAAAATAAACAGCATGCAGGCTGCCATATTATATCGCAAACAGTCCAGAACAACATCGCTATCGTTCAAATCGGAGCCAAAGAAAAATCGTCAAATTCAGCTGTGGGGAGATATTATAGTTCTACCAAATTTAGTAAATTTACGGTTTTAGAATAATCATTATCAGAAAACTCTAGAAATTAAAGTATATTATATTAATTCGTAATGCATTAAAACAAAGTTATTTAAAATCCTCATAAATGTTTCGAGTATTTATTTCGCGGGCACTTTTTCATTTGAAAGCCTGCACTTGGTGATTTGGCGGGTTTGCTTATGCTTCCCTATAATAAATTTCCAAATTATGTTCAAAACATTTAGGTGAATTACAGGAGAAAAAAAAAAAAAAAAAAAAAAAAATCGTTCAAATGATAATAATAACTTTAAATAATAAATAATTTAATAATAATATCATATTTAAACAGAATAATTTTACAAATGTCGGTACTTTTCCGTTTGCGAGGCGCAAACGAAAAATCGCCAATTATTAACATTAGAACATATTAGAACATATTAGAACGTATTAGAACATTTTTTGTTTTCTAATTAAAATACATTAACATCCTTTCTTCTACCTGAATTTTGGTTTTACAAAAAAGATGAAAATTTGGGATTTGACCACAACTGAAGAAAATGCAGTCTATTTTTTTCAAGAGAAAGGTTTTTTGGTAAAGAATGCAATATGCGATTTGAATATAAATAGCAATAATAATATAAATAGGCGATAATATTGGTGCGATAAACATTGAATTGGTGATTTTTCGTTTGCGTCCCGCAAACGGAAAAGTACCCACATGTCTTATTTAAATATTTGGCATAGATTTCGTATCTGTTATTTGGCAATTTATGTATTTGGAGATGAAAAATGTAATACGAAAATATACATGGAAGATGAATATTTTCGTAATATATTTTATACGAAGTATTGTTTCATATTACTGATTGCTCTCTTAATACTCGTTATTAAAATAATCATGATTTTTGAAAAGAATTAAATATGTTCGCCAGATAATTTGGCGATTTTTATTTATTTTTATCTTCAGTTAAGGATGACTGATATCAAATCATTTCCAAATATATACTTTTTTACCATGTTTTTATTAACTTCTGTTTACTTGTTTGTCCGGTACAAATCTTGCAATCGATTATTAATTAACTCCCCTACTAGCTAGACATTTGAAACTTTCAGAATAGCTCGGAACACGATGGCAACACAATACTTCGAAGCCCGATTTTCGAATTTTTGATTAGTTTTCTTTTAATTAATTAAAATATGAAAATAATAACCTACTAATAGCTTTAAAAATAGCCATTAAAATATTACCTATAATTTAATTGTTGAAAAAAAGAAAAAAAAAATCGAGTTCATTTTTCTTTTGACATAAAAATAAAAACATTTAATTAAACGTGAACGTTAAAAAATTGCAAAAAAAAAAAAAAATAAATTATTCATCTCACAAAAATTGACGTCATTATCACTTTAAAAATTTTATACACATTGATAAAGGGCTAAATGTAGCACATATATTGCAACTTATATTAATATGTTACGCAAGTGAAGTGATGACGCCACTGGCCATCCATGGAGCCAGGTAAAAGATTCCCTATATTAATTGTCCATTGGAATTTTTATAAAAAATCATTAAAATTTAAAGGAAATTATCTCCCGATTTTAATCCCCATATTTGGGCATAGTTATATATAAGTTACTGGCTACATGTGTTAGATTGAGTTATTTTTGCTGTAAATTTGATAAAATTTGAATTTTAAATTTCAAAACTCTAGAAAAAAAAAAAAAAAAAAAAAAAAAAAAAAGAAAAAAAAAAAAAAAATGAGTGACTTCCATATTCGATTAAAAACATAAACATATTATTTTAAAGGGTGATATTTAAACAATAAATATCCAACTAATATACTAATTAAAAGGAAAATAATAAATCTTTTATATTTTGAAGTTAAATTTGTTTTCAAATATCTAAATGAAGTATCTGATATATTAGACACTAATATGTTGCAGCGGAATAGGTTTCATATCTGTTATCCTTGGCGGAAAAAAAAATATCGCCAAATTATCTGGCGAACATGTTTAATTCCTTTCAAAAATTATGGTTATTTTAACAACTTATATTAAGAGAGTTATGAATAATATGAAACAACATTTCGGATAATACATATTACGAAAATATACATCTGGCATGCATATTTTCGTATTACGTTTTCAATCGCCAAGTATAAAAAACGCCAAGGACGACAGAGCTTTGAAATTTAAAATTAAAATTTTGTCAATTTGACAGCAAAATAACATAATCTAACAAATGTGCACGATATCTAATTTGTAATTATACCCAAATATGAGGATTATAATCGGGAAATAATTTTCCTCAATTTTTAATAATTTTTTACAAAAAATTCAGTGGACGATTAACGATAATGGAAATCTTTTACTTGGCTCCAGCGACAGTTAGTGTAGTCTTCGCATGAGTTAAAGTAAGCTAAGATTCAACAGAAAATTTAAAAACGTGGTATATAAAAATTTTTTAATTTTAAAAGTTTTTTCATTTAGTATCATTTTTTTATTATTATTTATTAAAAATATCTTGTTTATAAAATGGGCGAGAAAAGGTCCTAAATAGTTGGATGCTAAATTAAGTATCGTTGGATGTATAACGATCGCCAAATAGACCAAACGCTATACTTGAATTGCTGTCTACAGAAGACCAAGAATTAGAACATTTTCATTTCAATTTTTCACATAAGATGTCACGTAGTGATTTTAATTCTTTAATGTTACTGGTATTTTAATTTTTGTTCAAAATTGACCGCTTTTATATGATTATAGCTGAACTTGTAGCACTATGACTATCAGCTGAACATGCAGCACTTCAATTTCTAGCGTAGTGTTAAGACTTAGCATTATAATTTTGTTTCTTTAATGCTACAAACATTTCTATATGTACAAAACTCATGTTTTTCGTTTATTTTTTCTAGTAATTGACACTGTATTATCTAAAACCGTAGCGCTAGGATTGTCAAAACTTTCTACAATTCGGAGCATTTCTTTCCTTTTTTTTCAACATGATTTTTCTTCTTCAATCTCACCAGCATTTTCCTTAACTAGAGAACTTGGCTTTTTTTCTTGATTATCGATAGTAATCGTGTCCATATTATAGGAACATGCATCCCTAGAGTAATTTTTCCATTTTGCACAAATTTAATATGGTGTTTTAAGGTTGGCGTAAAGACCTAGCAGTTCTAATGGAAGCAACATTTTCATTATCGGTATAATTCACTTTTTTCTTTTTTTGTCTTCAGTATTCGATTCTACATCAAACGAACTTATATCGCTATGACTTTTATCACGTGACCCAGAATTCGTCGTAATTGTTCTGTTTTTGTCATGTTTGGAATAGTCTTTTATAATTTGGAGCAGTGGTTTTGTTGCTTTAATATCAGTTACATTTTCATTATTCACATTACTCGCCTTTCGTTCTTGATAATTTCTAGTTATAGATTCTGAATTAGGCGAATCTGCATGAGTATAAATACCATTTAAGGACTCAGAAGTCCGAGCGATTTTTTCCCTTTTGTCAAGTTTAGAATGGTGTTTTAAAATTTCGCGCAATGTTTTTTTTTCTGTAACAACAAAAACGTTTTCTGTATCTGGAAAATTCGTATTTTCTGCACGATGACTTGCAAGGGACTCTATATCACAGAAACTTGCAGCTCTGGATATTCTATTAAATGATCCAGGATTTGATGCACTTTTTCCATTTTTTGCATTTTTAAAATATTGTTCTATAATTTGACGCAGTGATTTTGCTTCTTTAATGTCCTCTACATTTTCTTTATCCTTAGAGTTTTCTTGTTTCCTTTGATAATTTTCGGCAATCGATTTTGGATCATCTGAATTCCTTGTGTTAAGATTTCCATCAAGTGAAACAGTTTTCGAAGAATTTTTTTCACTTTTCTCAATTTTTTTGTTTTGATTAAAGATTTGATGTGATGATTTTGCTTCTTTAATGACAGAAATACTTTTCTTATCGACAGAGATTTTATTTTTTTCTACACTATCATTACTTGCCGATCCTGTATCAGATGAACTTGTGGCACTAGAGCTGCCGTCAAACGATTTAATATTAGAACCATTTTCTTGTTTTCTTTCATTTTCAGAATAGAGTCGTAAGATTTCTCGAAGTGACTTTGCGTTTATTTTTTCGGGAACATTTTCTTCTTGTTCCGATTTTTTCTGGCTAGTTTTGTTAACTGGTTTTGAATCAATCAACATTTTACTGCCAGAAATGTCAATTACGGAGGACTCAGAAACGGAACTTTTCAGATTTTCTGTTTTCCTAGCTTTGAAATAAAGTGTTTTGAAAACATCGGAAAATGATTTCGTTTCTTTAATTTCAGAAACTTGTTTTTTTGCAAGTAGTTTTACATTTTTTCGCCTGTACATACGCTGGGGTTCCTTCACACAAGTTTCCTCAATATTTCGACCATTTCGAACCAATGAACCGACAGACTGTGGATTTTTCTGATTGTTTCTGTCTTTGAGATTTTTTGTACCATCAATTTCTTTCACTAAATCTTCTTTCTTTACATCATCTGAAACTTTTCTTTTGCTTTCAGTTACATGAGGAGGTGCATCAGCATCAAGTTCTTGGCTTTTAATCATGCGAGCAGGTAAAACGGAATCATCTCTTTGATTTTCCATTGTGTAATCTGGTGAAATGGAATCCTGTGTTTTGTTTTCGGCATCACTGTTATCATATACTTCATCAGAAGGTCTAGATTCATTTTCATTTATACTTTCTGAAGAGGAAATGTAAGGTCCCATTCTGTGACGGGATGTGGATGGTATAGAATTAGGATCAATAACAGGAGGTAATCTAACTATATTTTCTTTGGTTGGAATCAGAAACAAAGGAACTGCATACAAGCTAAGTAACATTGAAGACAATAGGCAGATGGCTACAAAGAAAGATCCAAACCAAAAAGCCGACATGGGATTTAATATTAAGTCACATGTAATCATTAAAAATTTTTTGTAGAATGGAACTAAAACCGAACAAATAGATATCGATTTGCGAAAGTAAAAAATAGATGCATCCAAATCAGATGAAACTATATCTAGCATTTCAAAAATTGTTTCTTTTAATACAGATGTATATAGATTAGAAACGTTGTTATTTAAAAAGTGAGCGAACACTTCAGAATGTACTTTAAAAATATCAATCTCTATTTCGATCATTTTTGAAGTAGTATTTGTACTATCTAATGAAAATTTAAAAAGCATTTCTGTATTCAGCGACTTCTTCAGTTCATTAATTAAAGATTCAAATGATGTTAATGCAGTATGGGCAGCTTTGCTTATCATCTTGGAACTACGAGGGTGACTTTTAATTTCCATTAGCTCCGAGGAAGCATTCATTCGATTTAATTTATCCATGAAATCTTCAATATTTTGAAAGTATGGATGAATGTCCAAATCTATAAGGTTTTTAAAATTCAAGATAGACACTTCAGATTCGTTTATGTTGACGTCAGGAATGTTTTGAAAAGCCTTTTCAAGTTCTTCTTTTACATTTCCCATGTCTAAATTTTCTTTCATGTAACGGAATTCTGATTTATTAAAGCCAGAATATTTTAAAAGATCAAAATATGATGGATCATATTGACATTCACTAATATGTTCTCTCAATAAGATTGTTAATCTTTCCTGCATTTGGTAGTCACTATAATCATTCGCGTCAGCGGCATTCGGAAATTCAATATTAATTTCAAATAAGGATTTGTCTCTCGTAGAAAAACATATTTCAAGAGGGATGGTCGCAAATACGAAAACAAGAATACTCATTGCCCAAAACAGAGCCAAGAATATGGAAGTGACATAGACAAAGAAAACGATGATCTTCCCATTTTCATGGGAGAGATCAGATTTGTATCCTCTCAATGAAGGGAATAAAATACGAAAGCCTTTAGTTCCGAAAATTCCCAAAGAGAAGGACACCAAAAATATTACCCCTAAAATAATACTCAGTATGCTGAAGACCATGAAAACAACATAGCAATTTTCAAACATATATGAAACAAACATTTTCACCGATTTAATATCATTTAATTTAATATTTTTATATTCTTTGGTGAAATGAGTTTCAAGATGACTTACAAAAAAGCCAAAAATAATGCGTACTCTTTCCTCTAATTTAAAAGACACATTTCTTGATCTCTCTATTATTTCAGACGCATCATAAGTAACATTTTCGATAGCATTACGAAAAAAACGTGTTATGTTTTGAAATTTGTCGCCAAATTTTGACTCTGAAATGGCTCGTAGTCGTTTAAAAGGTTTCTCAAAATCGCCAAAAGTTGCATTTGAGGAATAGTTGGCATTCTCTAACAATGATGTGATTTTTGATTCAAAAATTTTACTAACATTTTCTCTGTCTATTATTTCTTTTAAGTCATTCAACGAGGTAATGTAAATAGTTACAAAATCATTGATATCTTTGTCGGTCTGGCTTGCTTTTGCTTCTAGTGTTTTTTTAATGTTATCTAGTTCGTCTTTTAAAATATCAGCATAGAATTTAATATCTTCTACCTGATCTTTAATCAGCCTTGTCTTAAGATTTATTCGGTCTATAAATTTCTGATGAACCTCATCGTCAATACTGTGCATTCGACTGATACGTTGCAAGGCATTTTGAGATATTTCGAGGGGACTGTTGTAATAATAATTTTCCCGAATCTGTTCTTTGAGATTATAAGCCATTTCCAAAGTGTCAGATCCTAAATCAAAACCTTTCGGGATATTTTCTCTGAATTCTACTAATGAAAAACACATAAGGATTCCGCCTAAAATAGAAAACACCAAAAATACCATAAGGATTTCGCTGATAAGCCAGCCATGTTGTGGAGATACTGTGTCAGTATGAAAGCGTGGTTCTTCAGAAGCGGAAATTTGTTTATTTCTGTACAACATTATGTAGAAAGGTCCTTGTAAAATCAGTAACACACATAGTAGACCTAAAATCGCAATGAAAGTCATGGATATTTGTTCCATAAAAAAATATCCGACAATAGTCTGCAAGATTTTGTCAGAATTTCGAATTTTATCACGCACGATAATTCTGATTGGCCCAGTTGTCGAGTAGGTGAAGAAAAGGTCTAAAGCTTGAACCGCAAATTCACCAACTGGTGCTAGTTTCCATTCGTAATGGTATTCAATTTTCGAAGAATACAGGTCATCAAAACTTTCATTCTTCTCTCTTCCCGATACGTAACTAGTACAGATCAAACATGTAATTAGAAACAAACAAAAATGTAAACTGGATGCACCGTTATATAATAAACACATAATGAACATTGACAATTCAACCAGTGACACGTACAAATATTAAAGAATTTGTCAATACAAAAAATCGTAAACAAATTATTTAATAGTTGCCACACGAAATTTGTTAAAATCGAATAATTAAAAAATAAATAAAAATAAAATAAAATATATTTGTTAGCGTGATTTAAAGGGGAAAAAAATATGTACTTGAAAAAAAAAAAAAAAAACGTAAAAAATTGCACGCATTAAAAAAAAAAAAAAAAAAAAAATAGTTTTTGTTAATTAAATATGATTTAATTTAACCAAGGAGATGTATAATTAGAGTGATAAATGGTAACCCTGGAGAAGGTCCAAGATGAGTCATGTGACATGCTCTCCTTGCACCTGCGTATTCGGTGGTTCCCTTGGTAGTAACAGCTCATTTTCAGTAAATTTCTATGGCAACAGTTTGGAGATTGTTCTTCGCATAAGTCAAAACCGCCAATGTTCTTGTTTATTTACGTAGTTTAATATTCTTTTGTTCTAAATCATTTTGACTTTGATTTTACTTCTTTTTTATTTCGTGTAGTTGAACTTTAACCGACAAAATCCTTAAAAAAAGTTGAAAAATTATTGTTTGTTGCTCTTTAAAAGTTTAAATTTTCTTTTATAAACACTTTTAAACTTTCTTGGGAAACGATGAAAAAAAGGGTATTTTATTATTTATTAAAATGTGGAATATGTGTAAAATTATTTTAAAAACAGTTTATTTCGGTTATAGGACTGTCATGTTACCTAATAATAATGATAATTTGTCGAACTGATATTTTAAATGCCAAAATAGGGATAAAGGGCCAACCACAGCAACCTATAGGAGCATGTCACGTGATTCCTCTTGAACCACGGAAAACCATAGACCTATTATAAGAGTGGACGGGACAATGGCAACCTTTTTGAGTGCAAAGATAACTCATAAAAAGGTCATGTGATTGTTGATCTACAGAAGCCAAGCTAGCCAATATTGAAATTTACTCGCCATGCTCTAAACTCTACTTTTTATTAAGCAGACGATATTTTTCCTTTTTCTTTGAAAGTTCTTTTAAAAATTTTTTTTTCGCTTTAAAAGTTAGATTGTTTTGAATTTAAAAAGAATTTTATAGCTAGAAATAGTAATTAGATGTACTTTAAAAACCCTAGAAGTTATGTCAAATAAGGATTTTATTTCACAGGTAAGATTCTTTTTAATATTTTATTATTCCGTTCTTTTTAAGTAATTATTTTTATAAAATGCTTATAATTTCTATACTTATTTCTCTAAATTGAATTAGTTTAACTATATTATATCTTATATTATTTCAAAAATGTGAATGATTATTTACGAGAGTTAAAACAAATATAGACAAACAAAGTTCTAAAAACTTTTGAACTTTGTTCAAAAGTGTTGCTGTAGTGTTTTACACTAGTTTTGCTTGCTGTATCTTTTAATAATATATATATTTATGTTGAAAGCAAAAAATCGCCAATAACGAGATAAATGTAGAAAAAGGTAACCTTTTTCAACATTCACGTGGTTTTATCTTTGCACCTTTTCTTGTATTCCCTTAATAATGGAATGCTCCGTCCACCCTTATAATAGGTCTATGCGGAAAACTAATCCTTCATCCATTCAATCAGCCCTCTAATTTATATATCTCGTTGAATTTAACATGCAATATAATTTTTTTATACGCAAACGAAGTGATGACGTCACTGGCCGTCCGTGGATGTAAGAAAAATATTTCTTATATTAATCGCCCATTGGATTTTTTGTAAAAAAATTATTAAAAATCGAGAAAAATTATTTCCCGATTTTAATACCCATATTGGGATATAGTTATGTATTAGTTATCGTGTGCATGCGTTAGATTAAGTTGTTTTTGCTGTAAAATTGGTAAAATTTGAATTTTAAATTACAAAACTCTAGAAAAAAAAATGGCAAACTTCTATATTCAATCGAAAACATAAACATTTCAGGTACAACTATAGCATCTCCCCACAACTGAATTTCGCAATTTTTCTTTGGCGCCGTTTTGAACGATAACGATGTCGTTCTGGACTCTTTGCAATATAATATGGCAGCCCGCGTGCTGTTTATTTTAGATTTATGATTTTATCATTTAAGATTTATGATTTAGCTTATGATTTTATCATTTAAGATTTTTAGATTTATGATTTAGCCATAATCGCCAAAAATAAATCGTCAATTCCAGTTGTGGGGAGATACTATAGTTGTTCCATATTCTATCAAAATTTGAAGTCAAATTTGTTTTCAAATGTCTAAATACAGTGTCTGATATAAGATACTCATGTTGCAGCGGAATAGGTTTCATATCTGTTATCCTTGGCGGAAAAAAAAATCGCCAATTTATCTGGCGAACATATTTAATTCCTTTCAAAATTCATGGTTATTTTAACAACTTATATTAAGAGAGGGTACAACTATAGTATTTCCCCTCAGTTGAATTTGGCGATTTTTCTTTGGCGCCGATTTGAACGATAACGATGTCGTTCTGGATTGTTTGCGATATAATATGGCAGCCTGCATGCTATTTATTTTGCAGTTATGATTTTATGATTTATGATTTATAATTTAGCTTACGATTTTATCATTTATGCTATATGATTTATGATTTTTAGATTTATGATTTAGCCATAATCGCCAACGAAAAATCGTCAAATCTAGCTGAGGGGAAATACTATAGTTGTTCCTAAGAGAGTAATGAATAATATGAAACAATATTTCGTACAATACATATTACGAAAATATACATCTGGCATGTATATTTTCGTATTACGTTTTTGATCGCCAAATACGTAAAACGCCAAGGATGACAGAGTTTTGAAATTTAAAATTTAAATTTAGTCAATTTCACAGCAAAATAACTCAATCTATATTAATAAAATCAGAGTTTTGTCTGTAAATTTGTCGCAATCGAAAAATTTTGCGATATCTTCACGTTTTACACCCCATGAAAGCCGAAAATGACTTCAGAAAATTTTGCCTGTGTGTGTGTGTGTGTGTGTGTCTGTGTGTGTGTCATCGTGTCCGAATGTCGCTTTTTTTGTCCGGGCATCACTTGAGAACGGCTGGACGGAATTCAACGATGCTTGGCAGGAATTTAGGTCTTCACCCAACTTAAAATTATATCTATCAACTTTTCAGAAATTCCCCCCCCCCGTTCTCCCCCTAGGGGGTAAAAGACTAAAACACGTTTGTCCGGGCATCACTCGAGAACGGCTGAACGGAATTAAACGGCGCTTGGCAGGGATTTAGGTATTCACCCAACTTAAAATTATATCCATCAACTTTTCAGAAATTCTCCCCCGTTCCCCCCTGGGGGGTAAAAGACTAAAACACGTTTGTCCGGGCATCACTCGAGAACGGCTGGACGGAATTCAACGGCGCTTGGCAGAAACTTAGGTCTTCACCCAACTTAAAATTATATCTATAGAAATTTTCAAAATTCTGATTAGTGTTTAAATTGTGGGTAAAAAACGCCTGCGCATGCGCCATAAATATTTTTTCACTAAAACGCTTTGAATGGAAAAATAAAATGCAAAAATAAATTTTTAAGATAAAGACTTTTTTCATTCGCGTGAATCGCACTACAAATTATGAAAAGATTTAAATGAAGTTTTGCCATCTGAGTTTCATACTTTAGTTAATTTTAAAACATCTAATTGTCGTATCGAAAAACTGTTTACACCCCAGGATTCAGAAAAATCATCTCTTTAATTTGGTACTGAATTTGTAACGATAGGTCTGATACTTCTAATTTATTTTCCCCTTTTTCCGTTGCCACTTAAATTTCATACTTTATTTTTTTAATATCTAATTGTCGCATCGAAAAACTGTTTGCACCCCTGGATTCAGAAAAATCGCCTCTTTCATTTGGTACCAAATTTATAAATATAGGTCTGATATTTCTAATTTATTTTACCCCTTTTCCGTTTTCAACCTAGATTCGATATGGAACAGCTTTAGCATTGGATCCCTTTGGCAAAATTTGAAATTCGGAACCGAAGTAGCTCGGACGTTTCTCGCCAAGATCTTTGATTGCACAATTGAGATAGCCAATTCAGTTCATCGCAAAAATGGCTTAAAATATTTAAAGTCACCAAACGGTTCCCATACTAAAGCTGTGCATTTTGTACTTATTTATTTATATTTTCTATTAAAGACTTCTGTGGTCACGAAATTTGGTGCGTAAATTGTTTGTTTGCATCCGGCACTTATTGTAACTGGATTTCACGAAATTCGAAATCTCCCCCCCCCCCCTTCTCGGAGTCAGAGGGCAATAAACGGTATAACTTCTGTATAACCCCACAGCTGAATTTGGCGATTTTTCTTTGGCGTTGTTTTGAAGGATAACGATGTCGTTCTGGACTGTTTGCGATATAATATGGCAGCCTAATATTTTGTTTATTTTGGATTTATGATTTAGATTATGATTTTATCATTTATCATATATGATTTATGATTTTTAGATTTATGATTTAGCCATAATCGCCAACAAAAAAAATCGCCAAATATCGTTGTGGGTTTATACTGAAGTCGTTCCCAATAAACATGTGTAAAAACATGTTTTTCCGTTTGAATTCGCTTTGAATTATCTTAGAATGGCGAATTTTGGTGCGCGGATATTGATTAAGTGTACGCATTATATACGTTAGTGGGATTTTGCAAAACTTCGAACTCACCCACTGAGGAAGGGGAAGTAACAAGTGGGTAAGTTGTGCCTAAGGCAGTGGAGACCCAGACTGTATATTGATTAAGTGTACGCATTATGTACATTAGTGTGATTTTGCAAAACTTCGAACTCACCCGCTGAGGAAGGGGAAGTAAGAAGTGGGTAAGTTGTGCCGAAGACAGTGGAGACCTAGACTCCTCACTTTGCGAGCGAGAAAACCTCTACCAATCACAGCGAGAACTTGGGTTATTAATAAAGATATGGGATTTTCACAACTCATTTAAGTTTAATGTCCAGCGAAGCGGGCAAAGCCTGCTAGTCTAACATATGCATACGATAACTAATACATATCTATACTTAAATACGGGGATTAAAATCGGGGAATAATTTTCCTGGATTTTTAATAATTTTGTACAAAAAATCGAAAGGTCGATTAACATAGGAAGTCTTTTTCTTGCATCCACGAACGGTCAGTGACGTCACACTTCGCTTGCGTATTGCGTTTATTTGTATTTTCTTTTAAATATGATATCATTTTCGCACATTATGCAGCCAAAATATATTTATTTTAAGCAATTAAAAAAAACTCAGAAAATCCTCATTTAATTTAAACATGACGACTGTGCACTTATCCAATGTTATCATGAATGAAATTTTAACAAACCGAGGAATATTTACATTACTTGACAATAATAACGAAAGAAAAACTCCTAAATCAATTTTTATTTTCTAAATAATAGATATAAAATTCTGTGCAAAACAGAATTTAATTTAGGACGGTGTGTGAGTGTTCTCACACATATGTCCTTTAAAAGCTTATTTATTTATCCAAATTTAATATATAACAAAAAGGAGGGATTAATATAGATTAAATAAAATAAATCTTTTTAAATTTATCTAATTCAAGTAATTAATTATAGAGAATTTCCCGTTTTATTTTTAAATCAAAATTTTCATTTCTTTGTTCTTCTATCGTTAAAAACACATTGATCTAGGAATAAAATAAAGCAATTTTTATATTGGGGTTTGTGAAAAATAGTTTGTGTATACATTTTCCCCGGATGGATTAAATCTATTTAGCCATAATTATTTATTTTCAGAGGGTAATTTAAAAAGCCGTTATCAACATATTTATACTATATACAGCTATTAATAAAATAAAACAAGCATTTGATTTCATATTTATTACCCTTGAATGTTTATGTTAAAAAAAACCATTATTATTTCAAGAGGGTCATTATAATTCTAAAAATAGATTTATAATGATGTTCGATAGTCTGGGCGTCGCCTTCTTTGTTCATTGAGAGTTGAAGGTCATTTGGCATGGCTTCTCAATGTCAAATCGATTTAATATTTGTAACGACTTTTTTATATTCAAAATTTAGTATGAATATCTTAGAAGAACAAAGAAACAGTTTGGCATTCTTTTGGCTGCATTTCAACAATGCCAATCTCCGGGGTTGCGATTTTAAGCTATCTGTGGCTAGCAGATTTAGTGTATCTTTTCGCTCTTGTTCAAGTCCTAAGAAGACGTAAATTTTTTGAGGTCCTCCTCCCTCTCTGTATAGTTGATGGGGATAGAATATTTGTATTTGCTTACGAATATAGGAGTGAAATGTAAAGTAATTAGTGACTGCAAACTGAATATTATATTGCTGCATTAATAAATCACAGTACTAAAAATGATGTGTCCTGATTACTTCGAAGTAAAGACTTCTACTTTATATTTTTAATTATTCTACGATCCGGCTTTTGTGTTAAACGAACCTGACTGTACTAGGCCATAGTATATATTAATTGGTGCGTGTCCAGCTTCCCCGATCTTCAAAAATGGAGGGGGAGGAGGAACCCGACGGCAGCATAATGGATTTTCTATAAATGAAATTCTGGTTTTTCTTTCGAGTGGAAGGAAGGGAATGCATCGAACATTTTATTAAGATTTGCATGCCCAAAAGGACCTTGTTAAGAGTCATGGACAGGGAAAATATTGACTCTAAATTTTGGTGGATGAATCTCCTTTTTACGCGCATTGAACTTGTTTGTGGTTACGAACAAATGCTTGCTTGAATCGGTGACTGTAAGCATAGCCCGAAAATATCACTACTCAGGAAATTTTTTTTTCGTGCTTATGGCTTCAAGAAAAGAAAAAAAAAGGAAAAGAAAAGGGATTTCTTGGAGTGTCATTGTGTTGATAGATTTCTTTTGATGCAAATAAGTGGCCGAGAGTGGGGCCTGAATATTTCGCTGGTCATCTGTGCTCAACTAAGCGGCCGAGAGTGGGGCCTGAATATTTCGCTGGTCATCTGTGCTCAACTAAGCGGCCGAGAGTGGGGCCTGAAATTGGACTGGTCAAGGGTTTTTCTTCATAGTTTGCCCAGAAAAATTTTCTTTCCGTTCGACACCTGCACCTCTACAGAATAGACAACTTCGGGTTTCCGAATCATGTGTTTTTGTTCAAAGGTCATGATCAGTTTTTGATCAGAATTAGTTGTTTTCCAATTCACGGTCGAAAATTCGGTGTTGTGCAAAGTTGATTGCAAAAATTTTTTTTTTATATTCAAGCAAATTGGAAGAGAGAGGAAAGAAAATGAGAAAAAATATACCATTTTTGGAACAAAGTAATAAAAATAATTGAAAAATATTAATAAAGTAAACGATAATTTTTTTTTGTTTACAGAATATTTTTTTTAACCAAGTTATGTCCAAGAATTGGTAAGTCTAAATTTATCTTGTGTTTTAGATATTTGAATGGAAGTTTTTTTTTTTTTGTTTCATTAAATAAAATATATAATATATATTTTTGTTTATAGAAAATATTGGATATAAATGTTTCCTACTTTTGAGAATTTGCTTTACCTTATTTTCATTTTTATTTTATTTTTGATTTTAAGGGTTTATGAATACAATTTTCAAGTAGCGGAAATATTTAATTTTGCATAATAAAGTATTTCATTTGATATAAATATATTTTTTTTTGTTTTTCATGATAATTGGTATTTTTCTTTGCTTATAAAGCTTAATGTGATTTACTTTTTTTTATTATTTCGAAATTTTTTGAAATATATATATTTTTCGTAATTTTTTAATAAAGTATTTCATTTGATATAAGTATATATATATATATATACATTTTGTTGTTTTTCATGATAGTTGGTATTTTTCTATGCTTATAAAATGCGTAATTTTTGTGCTCATTTAATTTAATATACTATATATTTTTTGACTCGTGTATTTCTGAGATATATTGATATTTATTTGACCCAACATAAATAATCAAGATGGCCACTAAAAAGAACATTAATATTAACATTTTAAATTTTGACGGGGACTCATCCTTACTTGAATTTTTTTTCGATCAGATTGAGTCATATGCAAAATTAAATAGATTAAATTCAGAAGAGGCAGTGGCAATTTTAAAAGGTAAATTAACTGGCCCTGCATTAAAATTCATGACTCAATCTCCCTTATTATACAAATCGACAGATTTAAAATTTATCAAGGATGAATTCCAGAAATTTTTTTGCTCCAATGAGCAGTACTCAGGCTCTTGTGGAATTTAACAATTTAATACTCTTACCACAAGAATCAATTAGAAATTTTTCCCACAGGCTAAATATTTTAGCCGATGTAGTATATTCGCAGATTAATGATGCTAATGCTTTAAATTCCATTAAATTTACTAAATTCATTTCAACCATTCCCTCAAACATTAGAGTTAAGATTCAAGAAGAGGGAATCTCTGAGTACCAACAGGCGGTCAACCGAGCACAGAAATTACAGGACATTAACGCTAATGAAACATTATTACAATTAAGCTTAAATAACCCAGTTATTAATACACTATCTGAAAAGTTAGTCGAACTGACAGATAGAATGAATAATCTGTCATTCGCTCAGAAATCGGATGAGGTTAATCATACACACGAATCCCCAGTGCAAGATAGGCAAAGAAACTATAATAGACAAAGTGAATTAAGATATAATTATAAAAGTAGAAATCAAAATTTCAGGGGGTAAACAAAATTTCAGGGGTAATCAAAATAAGAACAGATATCATTCTTCTCCTATTTGCCAGTTGTGCAGTAAAAGAGGACATGTTGCTACTAGGTGCTTTAGATGGCAAAGAAATCAGACTAGGGGTAAAAATTATGACAGAAATAATTATAGTAAAAATCCAAGTAATTTAAACGAGCGCAGAGATGTAGTTTAGCTGATGCAAGTACATCTCAGAAATTGAATAGAGCATCAGCACAAAATTTTTCTCTGGACATTGATAATAACGTTAATCTACCCAAATTATCTAGTGACAGATTGGTGAATTCTACTGCGTCTCAGACACAACAAATCTTGAAAATTTCTGATTCTAAATGTACTCAAACAAATAACGATAAAAGGGAGAACATTTTTAATGTCCATGTAAATTCTCCAAAGTTACCTCTTATTAAAATTTTGCTAGATAAACAAAAGGTAAACACACTGATTGACACTGGTAGTTCTGTTAGTCTGTTAGCTGAAAGTACATTTAATAAATTAAAACATAGTTTGAAATATAGACATTTATCTTCCCATGTGACAATCAAAACCGTGAACTCGAATGTACAGTTTTCATCTTGTATACAAACCACTTTCAAAATTCAAAATCAATTTTTTTCACAAAAATTCTTTATAGTGGATATACCTGAAGGTTCAGCATTTAGGGTTATTTTGGGTTACGATTTTATTCAACAATATCATGTAATATTAGATATGCAGAGGTCCTTGTTAAAAATAAAAGACATAAGTATTCCCATAACAAACACATATAGCGACCATGAAGAAAATCTTAATATGCATACTCAATGTAAGAAACTTTCAGTAAAAACGGGACAAAAACTTATTTTACAACCCAAAGAAGAATCTTCTATTACGGTTTATTGTCCCAAAGTTTCTTCGGGTGATTATTTATTTCAGAGTAAAAAGAGTTCTTCCAAATTAATTTTTTTGGATTCAATAGTTAATATTGAGTATTCTCAGAAACAAAATTGTAATAGTAAATATGATAGAGTAAAATTTCAGTTATATGTTAAGAATAACACTAATAGAAATATGCATGTAAACAAACATTCAAATATTGGTACAATTAAAGAAATCGAACAAATTATAGACTATGGTTCAAGACAAAATGATAATGTTGAAATTTCAGAGGATTCACAATTTATTAATTATATTCAACCTTCTAGTGATGTATTAAAAATGAGAAAACAAGATTTAACACCCATGGACTTTGATGTTAAACATCTCATTGGGGCTCATGCAACAAAATTAAAACAAATTTTATTAAGTAATTTCGCAGCATTTTCTAAAAATATGAAAACCCTTGGACATACTGACAAGGTAGTACCAGATTTAAAATTTTTAAGTGACTATCCAATTAAGACTTTGCCCTTTCCCATTCCTCAGGCTTTACAACAGGAAGCTAGAGATCAAATTAACCAATTGGTAGAGGCTGGGATTACTGAGCGAAACTGCTCAGAATGGGCTTGCCCAATTTTACTGGTAAAGAAAAAACAAGATGGATCTGGTAAACAGAAATTTCGCCTCGCGTTAGATTTAAGAATGTTAAATTCTATTATTCAAGGTTCTTCTTATCCGTTACCTAAAATTCAAAATATAATAGCTGATTTATCTGCGTATAAATTTTTCACTTGTCTTGATTTCCAACAAGCGTATCATCAAATTGATTTACCGGAACATTTACAAGATAAAATTACTTTCACATCAATGTTTGGCAGTTTCAAATTTAAAAGACTATGTTTTGGTCTTAAAAACGCGGCTTCTCAGTATCAAGCCCTTATGGATTCTTTAATTGATGAAATTAATATAGATGGAATTTACGCGTATCAGGATGATTTAATATTTGGTGCAAATAGTTTTGAAGAGACATGTGTCAAACTTGAAAGAATTCTTAAGATTTTAATTAAATATAATTTAACCTTAGCTCCTAGTAAATGTACATTTCATAAGAGTGCTGTAAATTATTTGGGATTTCACATAGAGAATAATTCAATTTCTCCAATTGAGTCAAATATCATTAAAATAAACTCTTTCCCTACACCTACAACAAAAAGACAATTAAAACGCTTTATAGGAGTTGTAACCTTTTATAAGTCTCTTATTCATAATTTTTCTAAATTAATTCAACCACTTATTGAATTGACTAAACCGAAAACAAAATTTGTTTGGAATAAACATCATCAGGATATTTTTAAGAAATTTCAAGATATATTTTTAAATTCACCTATGGTAAGATTACCGGATTGGAACAAGACTTTCTTTCTCAACACTGATGCATCAAATATTTCTATTGCAGGAGTTTTGATGCAGAAATATGACAATCAATTATTACCTGTCGCCTTTTTCTCTAAATCACTTAAACCGTCTGAAAAAAGATATCCGGCTATCAAACTTGAATTAATGGCCATTTATAAATCTGTAATTGCTTTCAAATATTACTTATACAATAGAAAGTTTATCATTTTGTCTGACAGTGCTCCTTTAAAAACATATAGAAAAACAAATAGTCCTGCTGATTTAACTACTAAATGGCTGTTAGAGTTATCAGAATACTCATTTGAATTTGAACATATTCCTGGCACTACAAATGTTTTAGCGGATTATTTATCAAGATCAGACTTCTCAAATAATCAACAAAATTTAAAAACAAATCCAGAATTAATATTCAGTTCTCAACCTCTTCCTATCGTACAAGATGACACACATTCAATTAATCAAATTTCCACTTCTACTCAGTCAGTACTACAAAATCAATTCAACAATTTTCTAGTTTCTGGTAATATTCAAAATAAAGATCCCCTTTTGGAAATTTCAAATAATACATTTATATATGAGCAAAGGAATGATCCAAAATTGTCAATTATTTACAGGCAAATTTTGAGAAAAGGTTTTTCAAAAAATAATGATAATTTTTTTATTCATCCAGATTCTAAAGTTTTAATGTACAAGAAACAAAATTTGCATAATAATACTTTTTCATATCTCATTGTTGTACCACATTCTTTAAAATCTAAAGTTTTAACCATTTCACACCTTTCTCACTTTGGGTTAACAAAAACATACGAATTTTTATCAAATAGATATTATTGGAAAGGTATGTACACAGACACTTTAAATTTTGTTGCTTCGTGTACTTTATGTTTACAAAATAAACATCATAACACACCACCAGCTCCTCTACAACCCACCTATACTCCAACACATCCAGGGCATACTATTAGTGTCGACTTGGTTGGTCCTTTTATAGATGGACATTCAGTTTTAACTGTGATTGACCCTTTTTCGCGACACATTGAATTATTTCAATTAAAAGACACTTCTTCATCAAAAATAGTTAAATGTTTATTTAATTACATTACAACATTTGGTAGACCATCAGTAATATTATCAGATTTAGGCAAACAGTTTACATCAACTATTTATAATATTTTTAATGATAAACTTGGCATAAAAATCTTACATTCATCTGTTGCTCATCCTCAAAGCAACTCTATTTCTGAGAGGCTAAATAAATCTATAAAGTACTCAATTAACACTTTAATTTCTGAGGGGCATTCTTTTCAAAATTCACTAGCTATACATAAATCACTTTACAATGGTTCAACACATTCATCCACATTGTTTTCACCTAACCTACTGCATTTTGGTAGGGAACTGTCTTTAATATTTGATACATTTGACCAATTTATAAATCAGCCATTTTTGGATAAAAATGTAGACATATATAAATTATTACACGACTTAGATAACATCTATAGCAAAGCATATTCTAACATTAAAGAAAATCAAGACAAAAGATATCAAAATTTTCAAAAGCGTGCAAAACTGAGGCCTGTTGCTGTTCATGATGTTGTATACTTGAAATCAATAGATAAATTTAAACCCAAGTATTCTGGGCCATTTATTGTTGTACAAAAACACTCGCCAGTTTCCTTTTCCATTAAGAGATTACATGCACCTGATAATAAAGCTTTCAGAGTCCATATTGATAGACTCCTTATTGCTCCGCCTCGACGTAATTATTTGTTTACAGAACCCAACTCCAATGTAACACATAATATTAGCAATAATTCTACACATCCTTATAACTTAAGAAATCGCAATTAAATTTTTTCACAAAAAAGTTTGAATATATTTTGCTTCACAAATGCATTTTCCAATGGCCAAGGGAGTGTATTTGTTTGCTGTGCAGGAACTCGTCTTTATTTATTTTATTATTTTTATTTTTAGATGGCTGGTCCACTGTTTTTTTATATTTTTCTTTTGATGTAAAGACTATTTCTTGCATTGCAGTGTTGTTGAATATATATAATATTTATAAATAAGATGCATAAAAAAAAAAAAAAAAAAAAAAAAAAAAAAAGATTCTAATGATAACATAAATGCTTGTAGATCATATTTTGAATTTCTAAATTAGTAATCAAGGTGTTATTTTTTATTTAATGTTTACTATATCTATTTTTATTGGGTGAAGGTTAAACAAAAATAAGATAATTGAAATATATTTAATAGAGATATTTCATTGGAATACAGATTTAGTTCATAGGAAATTAATTATTAATGATAATAGTGCTAACAACATACATACAGCTAAATTTTATAAGTTTCCAATTGATTTTTGGTGTACAACATGTGTTTGGTTTGTTCAATATCCAATCTAAATTTTTATTATTTTGGCACTCCCTCTCATCACTCAAAATTTTGTCAATTTGTTTTCTTTTACTTATTTATTACCCTATCCTAGATATATGTTGTCTCGTTCAAAATTTTCTCCCGGGAGAGCAACATTGGATATGTGATGAGAATCTATATTTTTGTTGACATTAATTTTTCAACATTTATGACACTTAATTAATCGGTTTCGTGAGGTGTCCCTACAGGGGTCTGTGGATTCTGCTGGGGGACGGAGGCCTGTGCCTAACAGTGCAGGTCTTTCAACACGCCCTGTCCCGCTAGGATGTTAGCCTTGAGTTAACATCATTACACTTACATTTTTGTAAGGATTAAGGGAAGATTATTTTTTTTTGACTGCCAATGGCGTCCTTTTTAAAATCTTTCCTGTGTGGTATACACGAAAACTTTTCTGTTTCTTTACTTTTTTTTTGTACATAATTTTGTTTAACGTTGACCAATATGTGTAACCAAGGTGTTAGACAAATAAATATTACAATAATATGCTGGAACCTTTAGTATTACAACAATATATATGAATATATGTAATTTATATATATATATTTTCTTTTTCTCTATTTCACCGTACATATTAGTGTGAAAATTTAATATTTTGTGTGTAAAAATCTAACGTTAGTAACTGTTACTGTGGCATTATTTGCTAAGTTCATCAAAAAAGAGACTCTTTCTTAAAAAAAAAACATTTCAGCTGAAATTTTTGGTGGCATATAAAAAAACTATTTTGAACTGCATTTGAAATTACTTATAGAAGCCACATTTTTGCGCCTGTCATGACAAGGTGTTTCTCTTAAAGTTTTTTGGTTATACTGATATTTTTGAAATATGTGTATTTTGTATTTTTGAATTAGTGTTTATATTTCATATATATTTTGTTTGTTCAATATTAAGCATTCATATAATTTTTACTTATGATGTAATATCATTTTTTTTTAAGTGTGCGTCTTTGGTAAGTGCTTTTGAATATTATTGTTTGTATATGCATTTCTATACAGGAGGCGAGAAGGACTTATTTTTTTTGCTAGTCGAAGGGGAGATATATGTGTGAGTGTTCTCACACATATGTCCTTTAAAAGCTTATTTATTTATCCAAATTTAATATATAACAAAAAGGAGGGATTAATATAGATTAAATAAAATAAATCTTTTTAAATTTATCTAATTCAAGTAATTAATTATAGAGAATTTCCCGTTTTATTTTTAAATCAAAATTTTCATTTCTTTGTTCTTCTATCGTTAAAAACACATTGATCTAGGAATAAAATAAAGCAATTTTTATATTGGGGTTTGTGAAAAATAGTTTGTGTATACATTTTCCCCGGATGGATTAAATCTATTTAGCCATAATTATTTATTTTCAGAGGGTAATTTAAAAAGCCGTTATCAACATATTTATACTATATACAGCTATTAATAAAATAAAACAAGCATTTGATTTCATATTTATTACCCTTGAATGTTTATGTTAAAAAAAACCATTATTATTTCAAGAGGGTCATTATAATTCTAAAAATAGATTTATAATGATGTTCGATAGTCTGGGCGTCGCCTTCTTTGTTCATTGAGAGTTGAAGGTCATTTGGCATGGCTTCTCAATGTCAAATCGATTTAATATTTGTAACGACTTTTTTATATTCAAAATTTAGTATGAATATCTTAGAAGAACAAAGAAACAGTCTGGCATTCTTTTGGCTGCATTTCAACAATGCCAATCTCCGGGGTTGCGATTTTAAGCTATCTGTGGCTAGCAGATTTAGTGTATCTTTTCGCTCTTGTTCAAGTCCTAAGAAGACGTAAATTTTTTGAGGTCCTCCTCCCTCTCTGTATAGTTGATGGGGATAGAATATTTGTATTTGCTTACGAATATAGGAGTGAAATGTAAAGTAATTAGTGACTGCAAACTGAATATTATATTGCTGCATTAATAAATCACAGTACTAAAAATGATGTGTCCTGATTACTTCGAAGTAAAGACTTCTACTTTATATTTTTAATTATTCTACGATCCGGCTTTTGTGTTAAACGAACCTGACTGTACTAGGCCATAGTATAGACGGCAAGACTTATTTTATTCTAATCTTCAATATAAAGGTATGCAGTAGCTGCATTTCATTTCCTAGCAACAGTTACTATATTCATTTCTTAAAATTTCTTTGGTATAGCCCCTAATAGCACAGCCAGTCGATGTGATTTCACTATGACTTCACAAATGGTCACAAGTGTCACAGTCACTATGATGACTAAAATGCGACTCCTCAAATGCGTCACATAGTGACTCTTATATATCTGTCACTAAGGTGACCCAAATGTGATTTCTTTAATAAGTCGCATTGTGACTCAGATGAGTGTCACTACGGTGACCAAAATTGGACTCCTTTAATGCGTCACACTGTGACTCTTAGATGACAATCACTATAATGACCCAAATGTGACTCCTTTAATGAGTCGCATTGTGACACAGATGAGAGTCACTGTGGTGACTAAAATGTGACCCATTTAATGAGTCGCAATGTGACTCTTAGATGACAGTCACTAGGTGACCAAAAAGTGACTACTTTAACTTGTTACATTGTGACTCTCAGATACGGTCACTACGGTAACCTAAATGTGAAATCTTTAATGAGTCGCATTGTGACTCAGGTGAGAGTCACTACGGTGAACAAAATGTGACTTTTTTAATGCGTCACATTGTGACTCTTAGATGACAGTCACTAGGTGACCAAAATGTGACTACTTTAACTTGTTACATTGTGACTCTTACATATCAGTCGCTAAGGTGACCCAAATGTGACTTCTTTAATGAATCCATTGTGACTCACTGTGACTCTTCTAATGTGTCATATTGCGACGCTTAAATGGTATCACTACGCTGAACAAGCATAGGATCCTCTTAGCGACTTTTAAATTTTTGTCAATTTGGCGATAATTATCAAGTGGCTTTCGCAATTGTGTAAGTAACTCTTCGAGAAACATCCGAGCTATTTCAATGTGAAATTTTAAATTTCGAAAATAGTTTCTGTACTGAAGCTGTTCCATTTCTTTACCACAATTTTTATCAATTTTATTTTAATTATTATTATAAAAAAAAAAAAAAGTGTTTGTAAGTGCTTTTTCTTTTGTTCTTTCTTTCTTTTCTTTTCTTTTCTTTTTTTTTTTAAGATATAAAGATATACATTTACTTACTTATTTATTTATTTTTGGCATAATTTTTCTTATTTTAAATAATTTTAAGAGTTAAAATGGGGGATTTTTAGATGTCTTTTTAACCAGTTATCCGTTTAAATAAAATATGCTTCGTGAGCTAGATTTCTGATTAATAAGTGTACCAATTTTTGATCAGAAAAAGCAACGCAATAAGAGAAACTATTTGTAAGTTGGAAAATAGAGAACCTTTGTTAACGCGAGGTTTTTAATTGATTACTTTGTTAATTTAAGGCGATATAAATTTCTAACCAAGAGAAATGTGCTCTTTGGTGTATTCGGCAAACATCAGTACCTCTTAAGACCCTGACACCCTGCCGTTACCAAGGAGATGCACTCGCAGACAAAAAAAATAAAAAATAAAAAAAAGACTACGTTGGCAGTATATATGTAAAAAAAACAAAAGGAAAAATGGCAAAAAGTATTAAACATCGCCAAGAGGGTCCCATATTAAAGCTGTTTTATTAATTGAAAAAAATATCTTTATGTATATATAAACTACGTTGGCAGTATATATATATATATACATATACATAAAGATATTTTTTGCAATTAATCAAACAGCTTTAATATGGGACCCTCTTGGCGATGTTTAATACTTTTTGCCATTTTGCCATTTTTGTTTCTTTTGATATCAAATTAAACTTTTAATATAGTGTAGGAGAATATGTTTGGAGAGAAATTGTCGTAGTTTTATTGTCAACTGGGTAAATCAAATAAAATAGAGTAAATAACGTGATAGTAAATACTTACATATAGTCTGTATAGTATTGATCGCGATATCCAAATTGAAGTTCAAGGGTAAGGCGTGTTTGTCTCAGGCAACAGAGACACGGACCCGAGATACTGCGCGTGAGGAAGAGGCTGCCAAAGGCAGCAGTGACCATAAGAAGACTTTTGAGTGATTCCAATGGATTTTTTTAGTTTTTATTTATAAAGGGAAAATAATAATTCCATTTTTTTACTTCCATTACCCTACTACCGTAGGTAATGGAAGTATTGTATTTGGTCTGAAAATTCGATATCGGGTTTTCACCTGATTTACACGTTTTAAGGTCCCCTGAGTCCAAAAAAGTGGTTTTTGGTAATTGGTCAGTGTGTATGTATGTGGAGAATCTTCTGGCTACTATAGCTCAGAAACTAATAAAGATAGAGCTACGAAATTTTAGAATTGAAATACGTCTGGTGTACAGATGAAATTTCCAAATTTTGGTGAAAATTGAAAAACCGGAAGTGGGACATCGGAAACCGCAAGTGGGACCGTAAGTCCGTATCTCAAAAACGGCTCTAACGATTTTCTTCAAACTTGCTATATAAACACTCTGTTAGATGTCCTTTCGAATGATATAGTTGGTTAGTTCAGGAAAATTGATAGGCGTCCTGTATAAATAGCTCAATTTCAGGCATCGCAAAGGCGTTCCTTTAAAAACGGTTGTACGGATTTTTTTCAAACTCGCCATTTTAACTCACTTTTAAATATGCTTTTGTATGTAATTATTGTTTTCCTGTCAATAATTGAGTTTAACCGGAAGTGGGACATCGGAAACCGGAAGTGGGACCGTAAGTCCGTATCTCAAAAACGGCTCTAACGATTTTCTTCAAATTTGCTATATAAACACTCTATTAGATGTCCTTTCGAATGATATAGTTGGTTAGTTCAGGAAAATTGATACGCGTCCTGTATAAATAGCTCAATTTCAGGTCTCCCAAGGGCGTTCCTTTAAAAACAGCTGTACGGATTTTTTTCAAACTCGCCATTTTAACTCACGTTTAAATATGCTTTTGTATGTAATTATTGTTTTCCTGTCAATAATTGATTTTTTGTAAATTTGGTATCTCAAAAATGGCTCTAACGATTTTCTCTTTAGGTCACTTTTATGCTTTCTGATCACATTATCTCTCAAAAATGCATATAATACGTGTAATAGTGGGTAATGGAAGTCGTGTGGTTGTTTCACACCAGATTTTTTTTAATTCATTGAAATATCGAGATCAGCAAAGCGGGCAAAGCCTGGTAGTCCTAATATAAATGATCGTAAGAATAAATAAAAGCCTTATATTCTCCAAAACATAAGGGAATTTGTTTGAAGCAAGAAAAGTTAAGCAATTTAAAAGCTTTTCTCGTTTAAAATTATTACAAAAAGTTTACATTTATTTTGCATTACTAACATCTAACAAATAAATATTCAGAAGGTATCGTCTTCAAAAAAAAGTTGAAATATATATATATATATATATATATATATATATATTTCACACACACATAATACACACATATAATACACACATATATATATATATATATATATATATATATGTGTGTGTGTGTGTGTGTGTGTGATTCTACTGTTCTTAAAACACCAGAAAGGGAAAAAATTATCGGCTGAAATGAATTACAGCGACCACAAAAAATTATCAAAGTTAAGCATATTTGGCGATTTCACTGTTAGGCGATTGATTTTGAGTACTTGGTGGAGGAACAAAGCACGGTTCTGTTCGTACACGGCAATCTAGTTGCTAACGAACTGAACGCCTAACAGCGCTAAATCGCCAAATATGCTTAATTTTGTGGTCGCTGTAATTCATTTCAGCCGATAATTATTTCACTTCCTGGTGTTTGAACAAGAGTAGAATCACATTTTTTTTTTTCAATATTTTTTGAAGATGACACCTTTTGAATGTTTCCTTGAAAGATAAATTCGTATTTATGGCAATAGCATAATTTTCACAGCAGGAATCTATTTAGGTACCTTACACTACCTCACATGGATGCAACTAAACTGTGACAAGGAGACCAGAAGTCCTGCAGAACAGTCCTCGAAAATTACTTTCATCTATTGTGACCAGACGCCCTCATTTTCTGAGGACAGTCCCCAGTTTCAAGTTATGTCGGAGAAAGTAGCATCTTCTCATTTGTCCTCAGTTATGAACTTTTGTCCTCATTTGTCCTCCTTTTTCAGATTTTCGTCTTTATTTTCAATTTTTTGAAACTAAACGTTGAACGCAAGTGACACCACTTGACTTTATTGTAATTTTTAATATTATACAACTCATTACAGTTTATCAAATCTTCATCCATCAGTTCATAAATTTGAATCTTATAGGTACAGGATGTTTATGGATAAAGCACTGAAAATTCTGAACGGCTCTGACAATTGCGATCTGGATTCGAACACAGCAGCTACAGTCGGTAACAAAAGTGTTCGAACACTAGCAAAGATTCCTATGTAAAAAAAGTACACTTCATACAGTTTTGTCAAATAAATCCTTTCGGTAGAGCGCCGGCTTCGTAATTGGAAGATTGTGGGTTCGGTACTTGAGTCGGCCAAAGACCGTCATGTATACTAATGGTGGCTGGTGCACGTAAAATCTGTCGTAGCCGCAATGTCCTCCATGTTCCCATCAAAAATTATAGCTCTGGGCGTCACCGGAGCGGGAGAGCCATCCCTTCCGTGGAGGATCAAAATTGTGATGGCATGTCTCCTGACCACCTCTAGGGGTGTGTCCCAGACCGTCGATAATTTCCCAGCTGCGCAGCACTAGTGCGATGTAAAACCCAACCAACCAACCAAATAAATCCTTATCGAATCGTGTTCTTACACTGACTAAGAACAGGATTCGACAAGGATTTATTTAACAAAACCGTATGAAATGTACTTTTTTTACATAGGAATTTTTCTAGTGTTCGGACTCTTTTGTACCATCTACCAACTTTAAGAACTAAACTATTTCGGCGCCTTTTTAAGATCGATGTTGTCTCTCCAAAATGTTAAAGAAGGCCAAATTTTTCTATTGCACAAAAAATGGATTTTGACTTTATGCTTCGAACGTCATTGTGGGTATAATAGAAGTCTCTCTACACCAATTGCTGAGCTCGAAAATGTTGTTTATTTGTTTTGTTTTGTTGATAACATATACATCAGATTTGTATGCTTGACTTATATTCCGCTTGTAAATCTTCGTCAGATAGCGGCAGATAGCACAGACCAGAATTACAATACGAAGAATTGGAGAAAACACCCAGGGCCAGCGCGGGAATCGAACCCACTCTCCTACGCTCATAGGCGATTACAGAGTGGTGACATATCCACTCGACCACGGAGAGCCCAAAAAATAAAAATAAACTAGTATGTTGTGGCCGTCACAAAACTTTCTTCTATATTTTCCTACATACATATTCAATCAGTAACAATATTTAAAAAAAGATAAAAAAAAAAGATTTTTTATAAGGTTTTTTTTTGAGTAAAAAAAAAATGATAACTTTGTTTTAAATTATCACAGATTTATAGTTCAACCATTCGTTTTAAAGGTATTGACGAGATCTTTCGAAAGATACCCATCTTGAAAATTTACCCCCCCCCCAGGGGGGAAGCGATCCCCCCACATGCACAGAAATTTTTTCCTAGTTAACTCTTACTATTATCAATAACTCATATTAATTTTACAATCACAAGTTAAAAACTAGTATGTTGTGGCCACCACAAGACTTTCTTCTATATTTACCTATACATATTCAATCAGTAACAATATTAAAAAAAAAAAAAAAAAAGTACGATTTTTTTTTTTTTTTTTTTTTTGATAAAAGTAAAAAAAATCGATAACTTTGTTTTAAATTATCACAGATTTATAGTTCAACCATTCGTTTTAAAGGTATTGACGAGACCTTTCGAAAGATACCCATCTTGAAAATTTATCCCCACCGGGGGGGGTACTTCCCCCCCAGGGGGGGAAGCAATGCCCCCCCATGCAGAATTTTTTTTCCTAGTTACATACTACTATTATCAATAATTCATATTAATTTTACAATCACAATTTTAAAACAACGCTTATTATGCACATTTATACGAATTTTTGTCCTATGCTCCCATGTTAAAAATTTAGATAAAATGCTATCACAGCGCCACCTCTTGAGCTATTGATCCCCAAACATAATCAGCACCAGTTTATGTCGGGGACAAACTAAATACCAAGTTTGGTTAAATTTCGTTAAAAAAAAAAAAAAAAAAAAAAAAATATTGCGATTTTTTTTCTAAGTTTTGTTTTGTTAAAAGTAAAAAAAATCGATAACTTTGGTTTAAATTATCACAGATTTATGGTTCAACCATTCGTTTTAAAGGTATTGACGAGACCTTTTGAAAGATACCCATCTTGAAACTTTGCCCCCCCCCCCGGGTGGGAACTTCCCCCCTGGTGGGGGGGGGGGAACCGATGCCCCCACATACACAAAAAATTTTTCCTAGTTAACTACTACTATTATCAACCTGATCTTTCGAAAGATACCCATTGTGAAAATTTACACCCCCCTGGGGGGGGTATTTCCCCCCTAGGGGGGAAGCAATGCCCCCCCATGCAGAAAATTTTTTTCCTAGTTACATACTACTATTATCAATAATTCATATTAATTTTACAATCACAAGTTTAAAACAACTCTAATTATGCACATTTATACGAATTTTTGTCCTATGCTGCCATGTTAAAAATTTAGATAAAATGCTATCACAGTGCAGACAGACACACAGACATTTTCTAAAAACTATCAATTTGTGTTCAGGTCATCCCAAAACGTGTAGATCCGTCAAAAAACGGAGGTCGAAAATTTTCGCGAATCCAATACTTTCTTTATATTACATATAGAAGAAAGTAATAACGCTGATTATGTACATTTATACGAAATTTTGTCCTATACTGCCATGTTAAAAGTTTATATAAAATGCAATCACAGCGCCATCTGCTGGCAATTGATCCTAAAATCTAATCAGAACCATTCCATGTCAGGGTCCAACTATATAACCAAGTTTGGTTCAATTTCATTCATCAGTTCGTGAGATATGGTGAAAAAAAAGGAATTTTGCGATGTAAAAAATTGAAGAAAATTGAATTTTTTTTAGCCTTTGACTGAAGGGAGTGATTTACCTGGTATATACAAAATTTTCCCTTCCCACTTCATCCAGGCTTAGGACTGGCAAAAAATAAACCATTCACAGTCGTGATTTAAAAAACTTAAAAGAAAGGTGATTGGTTTATATTTTGGCATGGTTAAAAAATTTTGTACAAAAGCCATCTTTTTTAGCATATTTGTGTCTGAAAATATAGAAAAAAAAAGTTGAATTAATAAATTATTATTATAGAAGATATTTGATTTATGAAAAACTTACACATGTATGGAATTGTGGACACACTCTGACATTTCAGACGTCACATAGGAAAAAAATTAATCAAATTAAAACAAGGGCACGTGCTGCTTTCAAGAGAAAGAAAGACATGGAAAACTGTCATATCCGTAAATGTGACTGCATAAAATAACCAAAGAATTGAAAAATAGAAAATTAAAAAAGATTTATATAGATTACAGTCTGTTTAATTGTAAATGTCACTTTATTTGTATACAATATATTTGAATTATGGAAAAATTACACATGTGGAATAGTGAGCACACTCTGACATTTCAGACTATTAATATGATGGAGAAGAGTGTGTTAAATTTTAAATTTGACTATAGATTATACTCTATTAATTATAAATGTCAGTTTATTATTATAGAAGATATTTGATTTTTGAAAAACTTACACATGTATGGAATTGTGGACACACTCTGACATTTCAGACTATTAAGATGATGGACAACAGATTGTCTCATTTTAAAGACCACTTGATTATTATAGAAGATATCTCTTATGTTATTAAAATTTTAATTACGAAAAAATGACACAAATGAAATTTTGGAGACACTCTGACATTTCAGACGTCACATTGCAAAAAGAATACAGCAAATCAAAGCAAGGGCACGTGCTGCTTTCAAGAGAAAGGAATACATGGAAAACTGTCATATCCGTAAATGTGACTGCATAAAATAACCAAAGAATTGAAAAATAGAAAATTAAAAAAGATTTCTATAGATTTGAGTGTGTTTAATTGTAAATGTCATTTTATTAGTATAGAAGATATTTGAATTATGGAGAAAGTACACAAAGAAAAAAAAATAGGCTTTTAGCAAATGCTCTCAGCATACTGTAACATAATAATGAAAGTTACAGAATGCCTCAGCATTTTGACACCTGCAGGCCTACTTCACAGTATCATAGTTGTGGGGTTTATTTTTCGCACAGGTGCCAGCCACTTCCCACAACTCAAGTGTGAAGTCAAGGGCCAAATGATGTAAAAAAAAATGTCTCATAAAATTATTAATTTTAAAGATAAATTTAATACATATAATTTGCAAAATATTTCACCAAAATTATATAAAAGCATGCATAATTTAAAATATTGCACTAAAAAGGGAAGCCATTTAGCCGTTACCTAACTTTAAAAAAAGTAACGTTTCCAGGGAGAACCACGTGGAGGTAGGCTTCATTCTCCCCTTTTTTTGGGGAGGGGGGGAAGGGGGGGAAAGGAAAAAAATTCCTCTGTCATATAACATTATGCAAAATTTGCATTCCAATAAGTAAAAAAAAAAAAAAAAAAATGCAGGTTCGTTTTTCATTAGATAAATGGCGGGTAACTAAATTTTTATAAATGGGACTTAACTGAAAATTTCATGAAAGGTAATGTATTCAAATTCACATTTTCATGCAAGGCAAACTATAAAACATTTCTACAGCCACTGCACTCAAAATAAAATAGTTAAAATAAACAAACTCCTGTTTTGAGTATCTAATTTTATGCAGCCAACAAAACAATGGGCTAAATAAGATTATACTTCCAAAAAAAAAAAAAAAAAAAAAAAAGATATGGTATACTATAATCATTATAAATTAGTTTCTGGTTAATTTGTCATTAAAGGAGTGCCTTCAGGGAGGACTTTTAAAGGGTAGGTGGCCCGAATTCTCGATCTCATACAAGGAAAACCCTGAAAACCTTGTACAGCCACCCCGCTCAAACCAAGTGGGATTTGAACCACAAATTTTGGCTTTGAGCTTCTCATTTAGTGGTAGTAATTTAACCACTGGTCTGAGTAGGACAGATAATTTCAAAACTAATTACATTGAAATAATCATAAATTTTGTCACTAAACTATATTCAAAATACAGATAATAATGTTTAATAATACTAGCAGTCTTTGTCCGCAACTGGGTCAATATTTTTAAATGAATCACTATAATGAATGAATTCTGAAAATTGGATGTTATCGCTAATAAATCTTGGGGGGGGGGGGGGGAACTTAACAACAGTGGTGATATCGTGCAACAATACACAAATACACTTTTACTACAGAACAATATAGTATAAACAATTATAAAATAATAAGTTGAAGTCATTCAATTAAATATTTATAGCAATGTTTGACACAGCACAATTTAAATACATATAAATAATAAAAGTATTAGTTTTAGTGAAATATGATAAGGCAAATTATAAGCAGAAATATATATAAAAAAAATAAAATACAAATACATGAAAAACATAGAGTACCTGCATGCACAACAAAAATAGATCCATATATTTAAAAGAAAATCATTTAAATAATTAATACCTAAAATATAAAGAATGATATAATTTTTTTTTTAAATGGTTTAATAAATAAGAATATAATACATAAGAATAAAAAGCAGAATGTTAAAACACATTAAAAAACATTTACAAATGTAATTAAATTTTAAATATTGAAATTTAACAGTTACACAACAGAAAAATGTATTTGAATAAATAACAGTAAAAAGCAAAATTTTAAAACACAATAAGAAATATTTATAAATGTAATTAAACGTTAAATATGGAAATTTAACAGCTAATGCAACATAAAAAAGTATTTGAAAATGAAAATAAAAAATAATATATTTACGTTTGTAAATACTCATCCATACAAAATTGTTACATCTCCATACACAACTTCAATGTGAAGTACTCCAATAATAAATAATATATTTACATTTGTAAATACTTACTGCACATAAATATTACATCTCCATACAAAATTGTTACATCTCCATACACAACTTCAATCTGAAGTACTCCAATAACAATAAAAATGAAATATTGAAATCTAACAGTTACACAACAGAAAAATCTATTTGAATAAATAACAGTAAAAAGCAAAATTTTAAAACACATTAAGAAATATTTATACATGTAATTAAACGTTAAATATGAAATTTAACAGCTCTGCAACGTAAAAAAGTATTTGAAAATGAAAATAACAAAATAATATATTTACATTTGTAAATACTCACTGCACATAAATATTACATCTCCATACAAAATTGTTACATCTCCATACACAACCTCAATCTGAAGTACTCCAATAATAAAATAGCAACTCCATACTCAGTGTAGATATTACTGTAGAATTACAGTTACAATTATGTTCTTGATGCAAAGCGTTTGTTATATTAAGACGGAAAAAAAGACTTATTTTAATATTGGAAAGCATTTCATAATGTAGGAAACGGCATCAGTGACTTTGTAACGAATATTTTAGCTGCATGAGGTCTCATTTCATCCTGAACATATCTGAAGTTTGTGGGATCTTCACCTGAGCATATTGTAACAGCAAAAGCCATAGCAAAAAGGCCGCAATCGTAAAAGTTCTCTTGCTGCTGAACATTGTGAAAAACATTTTCAATATTTGATCCATATAGTCTACTTAAATATAGTTCATGGTCTTTTTCTAATCTTTTTGAATTTAAGCTGTCATATATATGGTTCATTTTACCATCGTAGTGAGTACATATCCAGTGACCTACTTCAGAACCCGGGTAACTAGTAAAAAGGATTTGTAAGTTGGATTTTCCAGGTGGAACTGGCATAATATTTTCTGGAATGTGAACGTACAACACACTTTGCATATTGAATGATGTTAAAGAATTTATTATTTCTCCAAATAAATCAATGTGTGAATCTTCCAGGTAACCTTTTGGATCCAACAATATTCCAAGTTCATTCTCTGTCAAATTTCTTATACCTGTATGCCTGTCTTTTCCTCCGATTAATTCTTTATTTGATGAATTTTCTTCAAAAGGTTCCAATATTCTGAATTCACCTGATTTACGTTTTTCATTCGTCTCACGTTCCGGTTGGTTTAATGTACATTCATTTAATATTATGTATATCGCTTTGTGATATGAAAAGTATGTCTCATATGTTCCAACTTTTACAGGCAAAACGTTAGAAAAAATGACATCGATTTGAGATTTTAAATTCGTTGTTACCAAGTCTATTGGTAACTGTGATGTAACACCAAAGGATGAAAGAACGTTTGTCAGTCTGTTACTTTTTCCATTCAAAATGTCTTCATTAAAATCCCCAATCACTACATAATCTCTTTTTCGACCATCACATGCTAAATCCACATTAAACATTTCTTTTAACTTTTCTTCTAGACTCTTATTAGGATGTCTTGGAGATTTATATCCTGAAATGATAGTAATATCGTCGATATTTATTTTGACTAATTCAAGGTGAGATTTGCATTCTGTGGTGATTGTATGCTTATCAATAATAAGATCATTATGTTTCGAAAACACTAATAATCCATGAGTTTTGCTCGTAGAGTCGGACCTAAAAATCTGATGAAAATTGGGAAGGACGATTTCATCTTGAGGTTTTGTCAGCGTTTCGCTAAAAATGAGTACGTCGGCACATTGATACCACTGATCATTGATTACGTTCAAAATTTTATTCTTTAGGGAGCAAATGTTCAAATATACTATTTTAAATCCCGAGATATCTTCATGTTCTACTATTTTCTTATTCTCCCTCAGCCTATTCAGTTCATCCAAATTTGTATCATCTTTGACGTTATATTTTGGGCTTCTGAAGCAACCTAAAATAAATAATCCTGATAATGAAGTCACTCGACTCAGGGCAACGTATAGCATGGGTCTTGTTATTCTTTTTATTCTGTCAAAATTAATACATACTTTTTCATATGTCTGTCCTTGGCTCTTGTGTATTGTGATAGCTTCTGCTGGTGTTACAGGAAACTGTTTCCTTGTAACTTGGAAGTTTAACTTGTTTGAAATATTAAGGACGCTGCATAATTTGTTGATTGGTGTCAAATTATCTTTTATGTCTTCATTTGTCATTTGGTTCATATGCGCCATTCTTGCCTTCTTTCCAATTTCTTTTGAAGAAAAATCGAGCCACAATTGTCTTGGTTCTTGACCATTTGGATTAAAAACTATGTGCTTCAGGAAGCCAGAAGCTCCATTAACTAAGCCATCTTCAATATCTATATTGGAAGTAACCATATAACGTATTCCAATTTTAAGTTTGATAACGTGCGGTAATCCATTGACTTCTGTAATTTTTTTGGACAATAGTGAATTTAAGATGGTTGATCGTGTTTTTTCATTTGTTTTACCTAGAACATCATCCTTTGCTATTGAGACGAATGCTTCCCCAGGAAATTCATCAATTCTCCTATTATTAAATATATCAACCTGGGCATTTTCTGTGAACAACCTCATTGCATCATTCGGAACTTTGTCCTCTGTCACTTCCCTTGATTTTAGAAGAGCAATATCATCATCTGTCATTTTGCCAATTGCAATGTTATTCAATGCGCTAATGAAGTTGACTTCATTTCTTTGTCTCATTATTCTGGTCAATTCATAAAATGAAAATTCTTCCCAAAGGGGATTTCTATCAAAGAAATCGCTCATCTCATTTTTTTTGCTGAGTTTGAAAATATGGCTATCCATCACGGGAGGTAATTGGTTCAAGTCTCCGACACATATTACGGAAACGCCACCAAAGGAAGAATTGATCCCTTTAATTTGTCGAAGCCTTGTATCAACTCTGGTAAAGAGTGTACTTCCAACCATTGAAATTTCGTCAATGATTATTAATTTCAGGTTGAACAAATTTTCTCTGATTGTATTTGCCAGATCACTGGATAATTCTGGCATATGACCGCCGAACTGCGTAACAGGCAAAGCAAATGCTGTGTGTAGTGTAATGCCTCTTATCAAAAAAGCCGCTTTTCCCGAAGGTGCACACAATAAAACCACAATCTTGTCTTTATTACCCCCTGGCATGCTATCAAAATAATGTGTCACTGTTTGATATATGCAATTTATTACGGTGCTTTTACCTACACCTGCAGATCCACTAAGAAACAGTCTCAAAGGAATTTCGCAAGTCTTCAACCAATGAAGTACGTATATTACAAAGTAACGTTGTTCGTTATTAAGCTTCTGCATTTCTCTGTATAAGTCTTCTTCTGAAATTCTCTTTGGACACGTGTACCTTAATATTTTTCTTTTTTCATCACGATCTAAACCTGCTTGTGCAAGTATATCTACTTCTTGCTCATTAGATATCACCTGAGCCTCAAATTCATCTATTTCTTCGACTTCCAAATCGTGCCGGTCATTTTGTACTGCTTGCATTGCTATTTCTAGTGATTCATCTCCAATAACTGCATATTTGTTTCGATTCGTTTCAATTTCATCAATATGAAGGTAGTACTCCCTTTCGGTATCAATTTCTTCAACTTCCTTCAGCTCGTTTCTCCATGGTAAAAATAATAGTATTTGTTCTCTATAATAATTGTAGGCGTCTTGAGTTAATTTGTAACGGCGATACCTAATGATTGCTTGTCTTTTCCTTGGATTGTATTTCTCGCTATCTTTGTCAATATCATCATTTCCTTCAACACTTACAGATGTTTTTGAATATAAAGAGCAGAAATCTGCAAGGCATACGTCTTCCAATTTGTTCGGACGTTTACTGTATTTCAGAAAATTATCCTTCATGAATATGTCTGTTGAATCGCCTTCCAAGTTCTGCAAATCTTTCTTTGATTTTAACATCATGACTCTTTCGTTAATAGGACTCGTGTTAATGAAAATGCATTGTCTGCTCATTTTTGACAAAGGTAATGATAAAACATGATACGCAGCTTCTTGAGCAGACATCAAATTGCTGTTCAAAAAAACATTAGCAATATTCCTGAATTTATCTTTAATGCTTCTGTTGCCTGTTTTGATATCTGATGACGCATCTCTCAATAATTTCGAAAGACCAGCGTCGGCTTTCGATATATAATTTATTATGTATGATGCTAAGCCGTATTCTTCTAAAATGAATTGTATGTCCATGTTGGATTCGAAAAGGTTCAGCATAGCTCTATTATAACCATTTATACCAACTTCTAAACTGCCTCTTTTTAAAAAAACTTGAATCCGTTTCAGAGAATATCTGATAGAAGTAATATATTTCTCTTCTGTCATTTCAAGACTAGCGAGAATATCCTCAAACGCAATATTCTGTTCCTTTTTATACAATTTGTTCATGAATTTTCGTATTTTATTCAATGAATCTTTCAGTTCGTCGGTTTTTTGGTCATCGAGCAGAGGTTCTAGAATCATTGTTCTTGGCATAACTGGAATAGGAAAATTAAATCTACATCTCTCCTTATTCCTTTTTCCTTTGCGACAGGTATGAGAATGTCTGTGTCTCTGTACAGCTATTAGGGGGTTCTTTGCATCGTATTCACAAGTGACAAATTTGTCAATAAATTCCACACATTCTCGAATAGTTTTCTCATCACTACTTTCATAAGTGGGTGCTTCTTTTAGCCACAAAAACATATGTTCATGAGGTGATCCCCTCATCTGAAACTCAACCCGACTGTAGCTATCTTCAACTGAATATGTTCGAAAAAAACTCTCTTCTTCCTTTATTAAATGCAAAAATTTTGTTATTTTGAAATCAAAGTACCGTGCGCATGTGACAGGATCGTCCCTGATTAGCATTGTCTTTTCATTTTCACTAAGAGTATAAGCTTCGTAAACAGAAATATTTTTCGAGAACCTTAATTTGTATAACGTTTGTATTAATTCTGGCCAGATCTTTTCTGCAGCAGATAGGGTAAGAAAAAACGTAGGTTTTCCCAACTGTCTGATCATCGCCAGCAGCTCCTTTTTCTTAGATTCCCAATAACTTGGTGAAGAACGTATTTTATTTAAAATACTGTACCCTGCATCAAAATTTATTAAATTTTTAATAAATTCTGGATTTGTAACTTGAAAAGCACAGGTTCTTTCAGTTGTTTTTGTTTTCCTGAGACAAACGTTTATACTTGCGATACAGGATTTTTCTAACTTTTTCTTGGCCATATACAACAGTCGACTCGGTTTACAAGATCTGCGATCTTTCCTTCGACATTCTGATTTAACCCTATCAGTATACGTTATATTTGCTTCCGGTGGTATACTAAAGGAATGGCCACTGAATATTGTAGGGAATGTTAATTCATCCAAATCTTCTACCAAGTGCCATGGAATAGGTTTCTTTCCTTGACCAGGAGCTGTCACTTTTATGTCACTGTCGAATTGAAAATTTCTGTCGATAACAGCAACTTCCTCATCGACTTCATCATCTGCAAACTCAGTGTCTCCATAATCTATTTCGTTTAAAATTTTGTCAGCAATATTATCAAATTTCTCATCATTGCTAAGGTCAGACTCATCGACGATGAAATTTATTTTTTCGTCAAACTTACCTTCGTATCGCTCAAAAAAACTCCTATCTATTTTGATTCCATATTTTTTATACAGGGGTGTTTCCTGTAGGTATTTTAATGCCTCACATACAGCAGCTGGACGTATGGTTTCAAACATATAATCTGTTGAATGGAGCATATGTCTTTTCAATTTCACTTGTATTGTTGCCATATTATCAAACTGCCTTGGTAAAACTTGCAATATATCGTTTATTTCAATAGGAATGTTAACCACACTGCCTTTCACTCCTAATTGTGGATTTAGAACAAACGACTTCAATGGTCGAATTTGCATAAAATTTATATATGGAGAACACATCCTCTCCTCAAGAGGAGATAAATCATGCACACATTTCGGTACTTTTACGAATTTCATTCCATTGCTTGTGGCCAATTTTGGAACCATTCCTTTGGAGACATATTTTTTACACGTTTTGCATATGAAATCTGTTTCCAAATTATATATTTTTGCCAAAAAATCAGACGAGTGTTTTTCCATGTAATCATTTAATGTGAAAGATACTACGGAATGCTTAAAAAATAACCCTTCACAACAACAGCAAACATTACTTGGAGTAGATTTTCTTTCTTCAAGAAACTTTAGCTGACGTTTAGAAAATACAGAATTAGACGTAGACAATTCATTATGAACTAATTCTCGAAAATTCATTAACTCTTGCTGCCTTATTATCATTTTTCTTTCACGATCTGTCTCCCTCTCCTTCTCTCTGAAATCTTCATTGTCTCTCTTTTTTTTCTTCATTTCTTTGTCCATTTCTTTCTCTTTTTTTCTGTACTCTTCTTGTTCTCTCAACTTTTTCATCGTTTCCTTATTCTTCTCTTTCTCTATTTCTCTGTACTCTACTTGTTCTCTCAACTTTTTCTTCGCTTCATTATCCTTTTCTTTCTCTATTTCTCTGTACTCTTCTTGTTCTCTCAACTTTTTCTTCGCTTCCTTATCCTTTTCTTTCTCTATTTCTCTGTACTCTCCTTGTTCTCTCAACTTTTTCTTCGCTTCCTTATCCTTTTCTTTCTCTATTTCTCTGTACTCTACTTGTTCTCTCAACTTTTTCTTCGCATCCTTATCCTTTTCTTTCTCTATTTCTCTGTACTCTTCTTGTTCTCTCAACTTTTTCATCGTTTCCTTATTCTTTTCTTTCTCTATTTCTCTGTACTCTTCTTGTTCTCTCATCTTTTTCTTGGATTCCTTATCCTTTTCTTTCTCTATTTCTCTGTACTCTTCTTGTTCTCTCAACTTTTTCTTCGCTTCCTTATCCTTTTCTTTCTCTATTTCTCTGTACTCTTCTTGTTCTCTCAACTTTTTCTTCGTTTCCTTATCCTTTTCTTTCTCTATTTCTCTGTACTCTTCTTGTTCTCTCAACTTTTTCTTCGCTTCCTTATCCTTTTCTTTCTCTATTTCTTTGTACTCTTCTTGTTCTCTCAACTTTATCATCGTTTCCTTATTCTTTTCTTTCTCTATTTCTCTGTACTCTTCTTGTTCTCTCATCTTTTTCTTGGATTCCTTATCCTTTTCTTTCTCTATTTCTCTGTACTGTTCTTGTTCTCTCAACTTTTTCTTCGCTTCCTTATCCTTTTCTTTCTCTATTTCTCTGTACTCTTCTTGTTCTCTCAACTTTTTCTTCGTTTCCTTATCCTTTTCTTTCTCTATTTCTCTGTACTCTTCTTGTTCTCTCAACTTTTTCTTCGCTTCCTTATCCTTTTCTTTCTCTATTTCTCTGTACTCTTCTTGTTCTCTCAACTTTTTCTTTGCTTCCTTATCCTTTTCTTTCTCTGTTTCTCTGTACTCTTCTTGTTCTCTCATCTTTTTCTTGGATTCCTTATCCTTTTCTTTCTCTTTGTCTCTGAAAACTTCATTTTTTCTTTTTAGTTGTATAGTCTTCCTTCGTTTAATTTTCAATTCAGTTTCTGCGTCTTCATCGTGATGAACTGTATCATTTTGTTTACTAATTCTCTTTAACCTCATATAGACATTTTTTTCTAGTTTCTTTTTTCTTAAAGATTTCTTTTTTGACTTCATCTTAAAATGTAGATATCTTTATCAAAAACATAAATACTTGAACCAAAACAATATGATCTATTACCTAATGAAAAAATGTCAGTTACAAGATGTCTTTATAGAAAATGCTACTTACCTGTTGGTTTCAACGTGTACGTGCATCATCTACAACTTCTTTCTCAGCTTCAAGTATGAAAGCTAGATCATAGAATATGTTATTTACCTGTTGATTACAAAAAAAAATGTGGTGTCAAATAACCTGACGGTTTCCATTTCTCACAATTACATTTTCAAATTTTTAGAAAGAACTAGCAGGCTTTGCCCGCTTCGCTGGTCATTATATTGAAATGAAGTCTCAAAATACCATATCCTTAATAATAATAATAAAATCATTGATATCAATCAAAATCTAAGTTAAAGTTCTTGATACCTTCGATAGCAGTTTTCCCACTCGCCACACTTCACAAAATCCCTTTATAATGCATGTTGCATACACATATCTAGCCCACATATTAAAAAATCAGGATTGTAAGATTATTTGAAGCAAAGTTATGTTTTAACACACTTATTGGCAGACATGAAAAATATTAAACTTTTTAGATTATTACTTTATATTGTAAACTTTTAAAAGCAATATGAACATATTAGATATGTCTTATTCTCGATACAACATTTGCCAATAAGTGTGTTAAAATATATGCTTGTACTATATTTGTAATATCAAGTGTTGGGAATCTTTCTAAAGAACTCGTCACTACCTTTAAAATGAATGGTTGAATAATAGTAGTAGTTAACTAGGAAAAAAAAATTGTGCAAGGAGGTTGCATCGGTTCCCCCCCTGGGGGGGAAGTGGGAATCTTTCAAAAGAACTCGTCAATACCTCTAAAATGAATGGTTGAACTACAAATCTGTGATTCTTCAAATCTCTGATTTTTTTTCTTTAAAATCAGGGTGGCTAGCAGTCAGGAAAAATCCAAGAATCTGGGAAAAGTCAGGGAATTTTAACAAATTTTGTAAAAATCACTGTATTAATCATTAAATTATTAATGATATTTTAAATCACTAATTTTTTCGCTAATGTCGTGAAATTTTCAATGAAAATAAACAGAGAGAGTCAGGGAAAAATGTAGGAAAATCTCGATAAAATGGTCAGGGAATTTGAAAAGGTTTAAATGCTAGCCACCCTGTAAAATTAAAAAATAAGAAAAATAGATAACTTTGTTGTAAATTATCACAGATTTGTAGTTCAAGGTATTGACGAGTTCTTTTGAAAGATTCCCACTCGCCACACTTCACAAAATCCCTTTATAATGCATGTTGCATACACATATCTAGCCCACATATTAAAAAATCAGGATTGTAAGAGTATTTGAAGCAAAGTTATGTTTTAAAACGTGTTTTTCAGTCCCCCCCGGCCCGCTCTTAACTGAATACATGTCCCCCCCCCGCTAAGGGGAAGTAGGGTAGAGTTTCACAAAATCAATTTGTAGTGTGTGTTGAATACGCATAAGTCGTCCACGCATCAAAAATTGCCATTCTAAGATAGTTTGGAACAGAGTTACGCATGAAAACATGATTTAAATCACCCCCAACCCTCAAGGGGGTGATAGCACAGAATTCCAAATGATCCTTTGTAGTTTGTGTTGAGTATGCATAATCAATCAACCTATCAAAAAATCGCTTTCCTGAGATAATTTGGAGCAGAGTTACTCTTTAAAACATGTTTTTGCGCCCCCCCTATTTTTAAAGGTAGGAAAAAGAAAAGTTCACAAAAATCCCCTTATAGTGTGTGTTGGGAACGCATAACCAGCCCGCACATAAAAAATCATCTAAGATAGTTTGGAGCAGAGTTACACATGAAAACATGATTTTGGCCCACCCCACCCTCAAGGGGGATAAGGTGGAATTTTACAAAATCCTTTAGTGGTGTGTCTTGAGTACGCATAACCAATCAACACATCAAAAACTTATGAGATAATTTGGAGCAGAGTTACTCTTAAAAGCGTTTTTTGCCTCTCTCCACGCCTTTGAAGGGGAGAGGGGGAATTTTCGTAAGATCCCTTTATAATGCGTGTTGGGAATGCATAAACAACTCACATGTAAAAATTAATCTTACTGAGATAATTTGAAGCAAAGTTATGCTTGGAAACATGCTTTTACCCTACCCCTACCCCCAAGGGGGAGGATAGGACAGAATTTTACAAAATCTCTTTGTAGTATGTGTCTTGAGTACGCATAACCAATTGACATATCAAAAAGTCGTTTTCCTGAGACAATTTGGAGCACAGTTACTCTTATAAGCGTGTTTTCGCCTCCCCCCCTCCTTTAAGGGGGGGGAAGGGTGAAAAATTGTAAAATCCCATTACTGTGCGTGTTGGAAAAGCATAAACAACCCACATACACAAATTAATCTTACTGAGATAATTTGAAGCAAAGTTATAGCTGGAAACGGGTTTATATTGCCCCACCCCAAGGGGAAAAGGGGGGACTTTCAAAAAACCCCATTACAGTGGGTGTCAGACACACGTAAGTAAGCCACTCACTAAAATTTGTAACCTCAGGTCCTATAGATTTCCCCGGATGAATTTAGCGCTAAAAGAGGTACTCAAATTTGCCCCCTTTTAACTCCCCCCCCCAAAAAAAAAATCGAATATCTCAAAAAACCAAACATGTTTTGGAAATATCCTCAAGAAGACTCTTGACGATTTTCTATATCTTTGTGCTGTTATTGGAACAGTTTTACTCGAAAACCCGTATTTTGCTAAATTTGCCTCCGAAGATAGTTTTTACCCCTTCCACCCCTCTTAAAAATCCAAAACTCAAATCGCAGAAAATGCTTTTTTTTGCACTCAGTTCTAGTCTCTCTCTTGGCAATTTCTTCACCGTGAAGCTGTTTGGAGCCGAATTATGCTTATAAGGGAGGTTTTGCCTTCTGCCCCCCCCCGAGGGGGAGCGGGGGGGATATTTTGCAAAATCCCGCCTTAATGGGCGTCAGGGTCCTAAAACCAACGTGCTCACCAAAATTTGCGAGTCTATTTCCCATAGAATTGCCACGGCTGTGTTGAATCTGTGATTTTACTCCTTTATTCCCCACCACACCCCCAAAGGGGTAAAGGGGGGCTTTCACAAAATCCCGTTACAATGGGTTTTGGACACACGTAAATAAGCCACACACTAAAATTTGTGACATCAGCTCCTATAGATTTCCACGGACGAATTGAGTGCTAAAAGGGGGGGGGGGTCGAACTTGCCCCTTCGTAACTCCCCCACAAAATCGAAAAAAATCAAAAATGAGTTTTTGGAAATACCTTCAAGAAGACGTTTGGCTTTTTTTTTTTATATCTTTGAGCTATTACCGATAGAATTTTACTCGAAAATCCATACATTGCCCCAAAAATCGTTTTTACCCCCTTTCCCCCCCTAAAAATCCGAAATTCCAAAATCGAAGAAAATGATTTTTTTGTACTTAAGTCTAGTCTCCCCATCTGCAAATTTTTTCACTGTGAAGTAATTTGGAGCCGAGTTATGCTTATAAAGGTGTTTTTGCCTCTTGCGCATCCGAAAATCATTTTCACTCCTTTTCCCCCTTAAAAATCCAAAATCGCATAAAATGATTTTTTTGTATTCAAGTCTAGTCTCCCCATCTGCAATTTCTTCCTCGTGAAGCAATTTGGAGCCGAGTTATGCTTATAAAGTTGTTTTTGCCTTCTGCACCTCCGAAAATCTTTTTCACCCCCTTCCCCCCTTAAAAATCAAAAATTCCAAAATCGCAGAAAATAATTTTTTCGTATTCAATTCTAGTCTCCCCACCTGCAATTTCTTCACTGTAAAGTAATTTGGTGCTGAGTTATACTTATAAATGTGTTTTTGACTTATGCACCCCCGAAAATCTCATTTTTATGCACTACCCCCTTTAAAAATTGAAAATTCCAAAATCGCAGAAAATGATTTTTTTGTATTCATGTCTAGTCTCCCCATCTGCAATTTCTTCACCGTGAAGCAATTTGGAGCCGAGTTATGCTTATAAAAGTGGTTTCTGCCTTCTGCCCCCCCCCCGGGGGGAGGGAATTTCACAAAATCCCGTCTTAGTGAGCGTCAGGGTCCTAAAATCAACCTGCTCACCAAAAATTGTGTATACATCTCCCATAGGATGTAGAAAAATAAGACATGAAAAATATTAAACTTTTTAGATTATATTCTAAACTTTTAAAAGCAATATGAACATCTTAGATACGTCTTATTCTCGATACATTTGCCAATAAGTGTGTTAAAATATATGCTTGTACTATATTTGTTTTAATATCAAGTGTTGGGAATCTTTCAAAAGAACTCGTCAATACCTTGAACTACAAATCTGTGATAATTTACAACAAAGTTATCTATTTTTCTTATTTTTTAATTTTACAGGGTGGCTAGCATTTAAACCTTTTCAAATTCCCTGACTATTTTTCGAGATTTTCCTCCATTTTTTCCTGACTCTCTCTGTTTATTTTCAATGAAAATTTCACGACATTAGCAAAAAAATTAGTGATTTAAAATATCATTAATAATTTAATGATTATGAAGTGATTTCTACAAAATTTGTTAAAATTCCCTGACTTTAAAGGAAATTCCCTGACTTTTCCAGATTTTATAAATTCCCTGACTTTTCCCAGATTCTTGGATTTTCCCTGACTGCTAGCCACCCTGATTTTAAAGAAAAAAAATCAGAGATTTAAAAAATCACAGATTTGTAGTTCAACCATTCATTTTAGAGGTATTGACGAGTTCTTTTGAAAGATTCCCACTTCACCCCCAGGGGGGAACCGATGCCCCCTCCTTGCACAAATTTTTTTCCTAGTTAACTACTACTATTATTCAACCATTCATTTTAAAGGTAGTGACGAGTTCTTTAGAAAGATTCCCAACACTTGATATTACAAATATAATACAAGCATATATTTTAACACACTTATTGCCAAATGTTGTATCGAGAATAAGACGTATCTAATATGTTCATATTGCTTTTAAAAGTTTACAATATAAAGTAATAATCTAAAAAGTTTAATATTTTTCATGTCTGCCAATAAGTGTGTTAAAATATATGTTCTTTTATTTAAAATCAATAAAAGGTGTAAAGTATAAAATATATTAAAAGCATTTAAAACCGTTTAAAATTACCTTACAAGCGCTTTCGACTGCTTCAGCAGTCTTCCATACCTGAGGAAGACTGCTGAAGCAGTTGAAAGCGCTTGTAAGGTAATTTTAAACGGTTTTAAATGCTTTTAATACATATGTTCTTACTATATTTGTTTTGATATCAAGTGTTGGGAATCTTTCAAAAGAACTCGTCAATACCTTGAACTACAAGTCTGTGATAATTTAAAACAAAGTTATCTATTTTTCTTATTTTTTAATTTTACAGGGTGGCTAGCATTTAAACCTTTTCAAAGTCCCTGACTATTTTTCGAGATTTTCCTCCATTTTTCCCTGACTCTCTCTGTTTATTTTCAATGAAAATTTCACGACATTAGCAAAAAAATTAGTGATTTAAAATACATTAATAATTTAATTATTAATACAGTGATTTTTACAAAATTTGTTAAAATTCCCTGACTTTAAAGGAAATTCCCTGACTTTTCCAGATTTTATAAATTCCCTGACTTTTCCCAGATTCTTGGATTTTCCCTGACTGCTAGCCACCCTGATTTTAAAGAAAAAAAATCAGAGATTTGAAGAATCACAGATTTGTATTTCAACCATTCATTTTAGAGGTATTGACGAGTTCTTTTGATAGATTCCCACTGGGGGGGAACTGATGCCCCCTCCTTGCACAATTTTTTTTTTCCTAGTTAACTACTACTATTATTCAACCATTCATTTTAAAGGTAGTGACGAGTTCTTTAGAAAGATTCCTAACACTTGATATTACAAATATAGTACAAGCATATATTTTAACACACTTATTGGCAAATGTTGTATCGAGAATAAGACGTATCTAATATGTTCATATTTCTTTTAAAAGTTTACAATATAAAGTAATAATCTAAAAAGTTTAATATTTTTCATGTCTGGCAATAAGTGTGTTAAAATATATGTTCTTACTATATTTGTTTTGATATCAAGTGTTGGGAATCTTTCAAAAGAACTCGTCAATACCTTGAACTACAAGTCTGTGATAATTTAAAACAAAGTTATCTATTTTTCTTATTTTTAAATTTTAACAAAAAAAAATCAGAGATTTGAAGAATCACAGATTTGTACTTCAACCATTCATTTTAAAGTTATTGACGAGTTCTTTTGAAAGATTCCCAACACTTGATATCAAAACAAATATAGTACAAGCATATATTTTAACACACTTATTGGCAGACATGAAAAATATTAAACTTTTTAGATTATTACTTTATATTGTAAACTTTTAAAAGCAATATGAACATCTTAGATACGTCTTATTCTCGATACAACATTTGCCAATAAGTGTGTTAAAATATATGCTTTTACAATATTTGTTTTAATATCAGGTGTTGGGAATCTTTCAAAAGAACTCGTCAATACCTTGAACTACAAATCTGTGATAATTTACAACAAAGTTATCTATTTTTCTTATTTTTTAATTTTACAGGGTGGCTAGCATTTTAAACCTTTTCAAATTCCCTGACTTTTCCCTGACAATTTTTCGAGATTTTCCTCCATTTTTCCCTGACTCTCTCTGTTTATTTTCAATGAAAATTTCACGACATTAGCAAAAAAATTAGTGATTTAAAATATCATTAATAATTTAATGATTAATACAGTGATTTTTACAAAATTTGTTAAAATTCCCTGACTTTAAAGGAAATTCCCTGACTTTTCCAGATTTTATAAATTCCCTGACTTTTCCCAGATTCTTGGATTTTCCCTGACTGCTAGCCACCCTGATTTTAAAGAAAAAAAATCAGAGATTTGAAGAATCACAGATTTGTAGTTCAACCATTCATTTTAGAGGTATTGACGAGTTCTTTTGAAAGATTCCCACTTCCCCCCCAGGGGGGGAACCGATGCAACCTCCTTGCACAATTTTTTTTTCCTAGTTAATTACTACTATTATTCAAACATTCATTTTAAAGGTAGTGACGAGTTCTTTAGAAAGATTTCCAACACTTGATATTACAAATATAGTACAAGCATATATTTTAACACACTTATTGGCAAATGTTGTATCGAGAATAAGACGTATCTAATATGTTCATATTGCTTTTAAAAGTTTACAATATAAAGTAATAATCTAAAAAGTTTAATATTTTTCATGTCTGCCAATAAGTGTGTTAAAATATATGTTCTTACTATATTTGTTTTGATATCATGTGTTGGGAATCTTTCAAAAGAACTCGTCAATACCTTGAACTACAAGTCTGTGATATTTTAAAACAAAGTTATCTATTTTTCTTATTTTTAAATTTTAACAAAAAAAAATCAGAGATTTGAAAAATCACAGATTTGTACTTCAACCATTCATTTTAAAGGTATTGACGAGTTCTTTTGAAAGATTCCCAACACTTGATATCAAAACAAATATAGTACAAGCATATATTTTAACACACTTATTGGCAGACATGAAAAATATTAAACTTTTTAGATTATTACTTTATATTGTAAACTTTTAAAAGCAATATGAACATCTTAGATACGTCTTATTCTCGATACAACATTTGCCAATAAGTGTGTTAAAATATATGCTTGTACTATATTTGTTTTAATATCAAGTGTTGGGAATCTTTCAAAAGAACTCGTCAATACCTTGAACTACAAATCTGTGATAATTTAAAACAAAGTTATCTATTTTTCTAATTTTTTAATTTTAAAGAAAAAAAATCAGACATTTGAAGAATCACAGATTTGTAGTTCAACCATTCATTTTAAAGGTATTGACGAGCTCTTTTGAAATATTCCCAACACTTGATATTAAAACAAATATCACTTGATATAAAACAAGCATATATTTTAACACACTTATTGGCAAATGTTGTATCGAGAATAAGACATTTCTAAGATGTTCATATTGCTTTTAAAAGTTTACAATATAAAGTAATAATCTAAAAAGTTTAATATTTTTCATGTCTCCCAATAAGTGTGTTAAAATATATGCTTGTACTATATTTGTTTTGATATCAAGTGTTGGGAATCTTTCAAAAGAACTCGTCAATATCTTGAACTACAAATCTGTGATAATTTAAAACAAAGTTATCTATTTTTCTTATTTTTAAATTTTATTTAAAGAAAAAAAATCAGACATTTGAAGAATCACAGATTTGTAGTTCAACCATTCATTTTAAAGGTATTGACGAGTTCTTTTGAAAGATTCCCAACACTTGATATTAAAACAAATATAGTACAAGCATATATTTTAACACACTTATTGGCAAATTTTGTATCGAGAATAAGACGTATCTAAGATCTTCATATTGCTTTTAAAAGTTTACAATATAAAGTAATAATCTAAAAGTTTAATATTTTTCATGTCTGCCAATAAGTGTGTTAAAATATATGCTTGTACTATATTTGTTTTGATATCAAGTGTTGGGAATCTTTCAAAATAACTCGTCAATACCTTGAACTACAAATCTGTGATAATTTAAAACAAAGTTATCTATTTTTCTTATTTTTAAATTTTAACGAAAAAAAAATCAGAAATTTGAAGAATCACAGATTTGTAGTTCAACCATTCATTTTAAAGGTATTGACGAGTTCTTTTGAAAGATTCCCAACACTTGATATTAAAACAAATATAGTACAATAAAGGGCAAAACTGGGAAAATTCATTAGTGGCCAGTGGTCGGTACTGTCAGTTCCATTAGTAGCCACTATTTTAAGTAAGTGGCCACTTTTTAAATAAGACTATTTCTTTCAGACTGAAAAAAACATTGTCACCATTTTGCGGTATAATCACATCAAGAAAATAAATAATAAATATAATAATAAAATTAACACAGGGACACTAAAATTGTAATTCGTAATTTCGCTTTTTTTAAAAATTCCTAAATTAAAATCTGCTTAGGTCTGTAATAATAACAGCAAAAGTTTTTATATTTCAGATAATTCAATAGTACTTTTTCTTTCAATTTATTTAAGTGAAATAAGCTGTTATCATTCACAGTTCACATTGATATTTTCTAGTAAATGAATCAGCTGATTCATCATCATCACAACCTTTTACATGGTCATGTGTAAATACAGTTAGCAGTTTTATTATTTTTTCTTATTTCTAAACACACTTTTTAAAATGACAGGGATGGAACAGCGTGATCACCACTTTGGAGCACTTAAAATACCATTTTGGAGCAGCTAAATATCAATTTTGGAGCATATCGGAGCAGAATAATTATGGATTTGGAGCATATCGGAGCAGAATATTTATGGATTTGGAGCATATTGGAGCAAAATAATTATGGATTTGGAGCATATTGGAGCAAAATAATTATGGATTTGGAGCATATCGGGCAAAATAGTTATGGATTTGGAGCAAATTTACTATCAGTCTGGAGCACATTGTCAGAATAATCTGAGTTCTTGTTTTTTGAAAAATTAAAAATTCTGCAAAAAATTTTAACTATTTTTCCACTTAGTTAATACATAAAAATGAACATCTCAACATCATATGTAAAATAAAATACATTTTGAAAATGTTCAGCAGAAATGGGCGAGGGAAATTTCTTAAACTTGTACCACGATATATACAAAAGAAAAGCTAAATTGTAGGTAAGCATCGAATTTTCAGTTACTATTAGGTGTACTGAATATTCCTTATTCAGTAATAATCGAATATTTAGTGCATACCTATTCAAATGAAACTTAATTACAAGAACAAGAAAATTGATGTGAAAATGATTTGAATGCTCTAACTCCAAATTTATACAAAAATTGTATTTTTTTTAACCAAATCTTAATTTTTAGGAAAATAGTAAAATAAATGTATGGGTAATTTTAATCATTTAGATATTAGAGAAAGTAATAAAACTGAATTTATGATAAACTAATCCTTGTTATTAAGGATGGAAAAGGATTGAAATCGTACGACATTAACCCTTTATATCCCAAATTACCTTATTTTTGGAAAAATAGTTTGAAAGTTTATTATATTTCTTTATGCATGAGAAACATCTCATATTAAATTTAGCTTAAATTATAGCTTAACTATAGGGAAAGCTTAAACTATAGAGACTCTGAAGTTCCAATGAAATTCTGTAGTAAATTTACGCTATATTCATATTGAGAAATTTTTTTGATGGGACTTTGAAGTCCCAGTGGAATACAAAGCGTTAAATTTAATTTTAGTGCAAACTGACAGTGATGCACTTTTCTGAAACTTTTTTCTTTTTTTTTTTTTTAAATAATCTGGTGTGTCACTCACACGACTTTCTCTTACCCTGAAATTTAATACTATAAATACAGGTTGGAGATTAAGAGATAAGATAACGAGTACTGTTATGTAAACCTATGTTAAACAATTCATATTAGGCTTCGGAAGAGTTTTATATGATAATTAGTTCTGTGTGAGGGGGGCTACCGCCCCCCTCAACCCCCCGTTTCATTAATGCATCTACATTTATATAGAATTTAATTCGGTTATTAAAAAATATTTCTCTTTTTGAAAAATAATTTATTAAAATTATTATTTAAAAAATTATCTTTTATGATAAGGCAGACGATTTCCATATTAGAGAAGTACTTTAACACCAAATATCCAAAAAAAAGTCCATTTTATTCTCAATATTAAAAAAAAAAAAAAAAAAAAAAAAGAGTACGATTTTTTTTCTAAGTTTTTTTTTTCGTTAAAAGTAAAAAAAAATCGATAACTTTGTTTTAAATTATCGCAGATCGATGGTTCAACCATTCGTTTTAAAGGTATTTTTGAGCTCTTTTGAAAGATACCCATCATGAAAATTTACTCCCCTCGAGGGGGGACTTCCCCCCCCAGGGGGGGAGGCGAGGCTCCTACATACACAAAAAAATTTTCCCAGTTAACTGTCTCTATTACAAAAAATATATATTTGTTTCATTTGGTTTAGTGCAGTCTATAGACATTAAACTCTATTTTCCTGCAATTTCCCCCATAGACGTAATGTATTAGAATTCTCTTGATTGTCCCTGTACACGAACCATTCACTTGATCTTAACGAAAAGCTTACTGTAGCATCCCTATATGATACACATTTAGAATACGAAGTTTGAACTTTCTGCCATAATTTGTTTTTGAGATATGCTGATAACAGACAGACACACAGACATACAGACATACACACAGACCATTTGCTAAAAACATGATTTTCGTATTCAGGGGACCTCAAAACGTGTAAATATAACAAAATCTCGCGTTCGAAAATTTGAGCCAAAAACAATACTTTCTCTACCTTATGGGTAAGAGAAAGTAAAAAAGGAGTTTATCATGTGTGTGTGGTGGTGGAGGGGGGGGGGGGGGGAATAAATAAAAAAAAAAATTATAACTGCATTAAAATATTACACACATATATACATTTTGACATAGAATAAATACTGCATTTAAAAAATAAATAACAAAATATTCTAAATGAATAAATAATCTCACATAAAACAAAATTCTTGTACTTTTGTAATATTTTTGAAATTATGTAAAAACTGTTTTTATAACTTTATTACAATTCAGACTTGTACTTACAAGTATTTTAAGTTGATTTGCAAAATATGCGTTAATTTTGCGGCCGATAGCCGAAATATTGAATAGTTTCCCAATAAATGGTAAAATGTTTAGGTTTAATATAAATTTATTAATTAAATACGCCATTTTTATCATAAATCGACAAAATTCGCGATATTTTTTACCGCCGATTGCCGAAATACGTAATTATTTCGCTGTAAATAATTGCTAACATATACTATAATTTTGTTACTCATTGAAAAAAATTATACTTTTTTCATAGCTGATTTCTGAAATTCGCGATATTTTTGCTGGAATTTTCCGTTTTCCAAAATTTTACGTTTAATTACCATTAATTAATTAAATATACTATTTTTCCTTGTTAATCGGAAGAATTCACGATATTTTTACAGCCGATCGCCGAAATATATAATTATTTCGTTGCAAAATTTAAAAAATTACGTTTACCGCGAATAATTGCTAATACATACCATAATTTTGTTACCGATTGAAAAAATTCATACTTTTTTCATTGCTGATTTCCGAAATTCGCGATATTTTTGAGGCAATTTAGTAATAAATAGTCAAAATTTTACGTTTAATTACCATTAATTAATTAAATATGCTATTTTCCTTCGTTAATCGGCAGAATTCACGATATTTTAACGGCCGATTACCGAAATACGTAATTATTTCGCTGCAAATTTATAAAATCTACGTTTAATAGCAAACAATTGCTAATATACACCATAATTTTGTCACTAATTGATAAAATTCACGCTTATTTTAAAAGCTGATCGCTAAAATTCGCAATATTTTTGCGGTCAATTATATCGAAAACGGGGTCAATTATTAACGAAATATGCAATTATCTGGCTGGTAATCGGTGAAATTTGTGTCCTATTCAAAGCTACATCCCCAAATACTAAACAACTTTGCCGTTAATCGATGAAATTCACACTTTTTTCAAAGCTGAACCCAGAAATATGTGAAAATTTTGCAGATGAATTCAAAAAAGCCGGATTATTTCACAGCTAATTGTCAAAAATGTACGTTTCGCCGGAACTCTCCTAATCGATAAAAAATTGCGCTTTTTTTTTTTTCCCCCCAAAGCGGATTCCTAAAATATGTTATTATTGTGCGGCTCTTTGCCGAAACACGCTATTATTTAGCTACTAATATATGAAAATCGCGTTCTTTTGAAAGCTGAATCTCAAATACTCAACAATTTTGTCGCTAATCAGTGAAATTTGCGCTTTTTTTTTTTCAAAGCAGAATCTCGAAATAAGGTATAATTTTGTAGATTTCGGAAATACGGGATCGTTTACCCACAAAAATCAAAACTTACATTTTATATCCTATTCTTTGGCTGCTAATCGACAATTTTTTTTAAGCTAATTTCTGTAATTCGCGATATTTTTGTAGCTGATAACAAAAAATATGCAATCATTTCGCCGCTAATTAGCAAAATTTATGTTTAATCACGATTAATTGCTGAAATAGGCTTTATTTCGATACTAATCTATGAAATTCTTCCTTTTTTCAAACATGATTAGAAATACGGAATTATTTTATAATTTATTGCTAATTTTTAAAATTCCGTAGCAAAATTCTTTTTTTTTTATTATTATTTGATTACTGAAATATGCCATGTTTTTGCGGCTGATTTATAAAATACGTAATTTTCTCGTGCGACTTTTGTGATGAATTTATTTTAAATCCGTCGATTTTTGTGAGAGTCCCGTTTTCAAATCCGAAAATTTCTTAAATTTACCCATGCACTAAATAAACTTAGCTATCGCGTATTCTGTTATCCCAGCAAAAAGCACAGAAAGTTTTCTTTTTTTCCCAACGGTAGATACTTGGCCCGTTAAAGTTCGGAGTTTTCCACGATTTTCTCCGAAACTTACGCGAATACGGACTAAAACACTTAAGAAAATTCCCCACCTCCTCCGTTAAAGGTCTGATTTTACAGTGATTTTCTCTGAAACTCGCATGATTATGGCGTAAGACCCTTCAGAAAGTCTCTTACGGAGAACATTTTTTCCTGGCCTAGAATTTTTGCGTTATCAATCGGCCTTAAATTTCAATAGCTTTGAATCCATTATTTATTTAGATAAATAATCGAAATAAACATTTTTTTCCCCCTCAGAAAGTTTTATTTTTTAACGACTTTTTACTCATTAAGATAACTGTATTGTTTAAATAAAAATGAAAATACTGCATAATCATAGCTTTCAGTTTCTTTCTTCCCCCCTTAAAGCACACTCTTAGCAATGTAAACAAATACTTGTTCCGAGTTAGTAATATTTATTTGGATTACGCAATGCCCTGCACTGGAATTTTTTCTTCTTAACGATTTATTTATGAGTAGTTCTTCCGACAGATTATAAAAGTAATTAGATTTGATTTTTTTTTTTTCCCCAACAGATGTTGAAGCGATTTCATAGATAAAAAATAAAATTCAATGAATCATGTTTCATGCGGCAACTGTTTGTAATGAAAAATTTGATAAGGATCGGACCGCGATTTCCGCCGTGTGATGTGTGAAAGAGAAAAAAAAAAAAAAAGAAAAAGAAAAATAGGATTTGTAGTAAGAGTTTTTGAAATATAAGAAATAAGGAAATATATAAGCTCAGTACACCCTGCTTAAAACGAAATCGCATCGATGTTTTGACGCAAAAACGGAGTTCAAAACCTCGGTTTCGGCGCGAAAATAAAATATCGAAAGCCATCATTTGGCACAAAAAAATTTTAAGCATTTTGGCGCAGGCGGGCGCAATTTTACGGCAAAACGACTTTTTTGGAGCAGGTTTGCGCAGAGGTACCGAATTTGCGCAGTCTGGCGCAATTGGCGCAGCTGTTCCATCCCTGAAATGATTTCATTTTAATAGAGTTAAAATATTTCCTCTTAAAAAGTATAGATGTGGAAACTTAGCTGCTTCCTTAAGAATAATTTATTTAGCTGCCAAATTTGTAGCTTTAAAAATATGGAGATTTCTACTTTAAAATGGGAAGGAAAAAGGAAGATTTCTACTCAAAAGAAAGCAAATACAAAAATTTTTGAAAAATACACATTTAAGCCAAATCAAACTTTGATACACACATTTGTCAAATATCTTAAATGGGTTAAATATACATTAAATACTACGAAGATAATAATGGAAAAAGATTGTGCTTTGCAGGACATTTGATCATTAACAGCTAGTTGAAGTGAAGCGGGGGGGGGGGGGGGGGGGGAAACATCTATATACTTTTTTATAGGTTCTAGGATCTAATCAAGAAAGTTTAAAATGAATATTTACATTTATGTTATGGATGGATAAAGATTGTAAATCACAAGGCTTCAGTGGATATTTTTATAATTTCGTTTATGAGGACTTGAAATTTCTTTAGGAAGTATAGATTATGAGTAATTTTAAATAATAAATTTCAGTTGTTTTTGTTGCTTTTAATTCTCTTTATTGCACAATATAAATTGAAACATTCTTTTTTTAGGCCTCTTATATTTTTCATTTAACTGCTTTTCTTTTATGGAGCCTAGAGTGTGACCTTAATTTTCTTTTTAATGTATGGAAGAAGAGTACAAATCAGAATTATGTGAACTTTTTCATTTACAACTATCCCTCGATAGTATAGTTAATTCATTCTGCAATATTACAATGCTAATTGAAGCATATACATTCAGTAGGAAACTTCCTAAAGACAAACAGAAAATTTTCTTTAAAAAAAAAAAAAAAAAAAAAGAACCAGTGAACATAAATAAACATTAGAATAATACAACACAATCATGGTTCGTACACTTTTAAAAATCCTTGAAAAGTGCTTGAAAAAATAAGTTTCATTTTCAAGTGCTGTAATATGTTAAAAAGTACTTGAATTTAAATTAAAAAAAAAAAAAAAAAAAACTTCAACTGCAATTGATTTTTTCCCCCACTGTTCTGTTCAAAAGAGATATTACAGACAGAATTAGAAAACCTTTGTTTAAGGCCACTTGGCATTATTAAAGGTTTTTATATGAAAGTTTATATTTCCATATAATATTTATAAATTGAACTATATTAGCACAGTACTAGTTTAATTATTATTTTTAGAGGGCGGAGGGTGGTCAATTAAAAATGACAGCAATTTCAAGGCAAATATAATATTACAAAAAATTTACAACTCAAAATACCTCAATGGTACACCAGCCTATGTCATAGTGCAACATCCCAAATTTATCATTAATTTTACGTTTAATGTTTTTATTTCTGTAAAATATAATTCAAACGCTCTTTCTTTTGTACTCACTGACATGACTTCTTTAAATTTAGGTTTTTTGAATTATGGTTGTACTTTAAATATTCATAAACCTGGATTAAATATATAATAAGAATTGGAAAATTCTCTCAAATATTTTTGCTTGTTACCTAATTCTTTAAGCTGCGAGCCATTTTTGGTTCACAAAACAATGCTAACATACGTAAGTATCTATCACATTTGATTTACTTTCCATTGAATTATTTTTCATAATTTAATATAAATCAAAGTATTTCAATGATGTACAGATAAGCGCAATTAATTCAAGGTTCCTATTAGATTAGAGGGTGGGATTGCAAGAATCTTTGAATATTTTGGGAAGTCTCACTCAAAAATATATCATAAAGAGGATTTCCCCCTAATTTTTTCGCATTGCTGTGTGAGTATTTCATCAATTTTTTAGTTCAGTTGGGTAATATATTAATTCCTTTGAAGCCTGTATTATCTTTTTTTTAAACTTCTATAAAATTTCTTGATTAAAAAAAGAAAAAAAAAAAGAAATATTATGTAATTATTTCAAAATACTTCTTAATTATAAATATCTGTTAAGAGGATATATGAAGTGTGTATTATAACAACAGACAACTACGAAGTGTGAAGGCTAAAAATTGCAATGATTATACCTTAAATAATTTAGGTTATTCCAGCTACTGCACTTATTGAGTGCTCAAAATAAAATTGAAAATATATTTTAAAACAAATTAAGTAATAACATGAGCAATTCCTTCTGCGTTTCTTATGAAAATTTAGATCCTAAATATTGAAGAAGTACCTCTCCTTAGCCAAAAAAAGGGAAAGAAAATTAACATTTCACTTTTTTTTAGTTTTTAATTTGCAATTAAAATTCTCTAAAAAGAAATATGCTCACGTAATTATAACAAAGAACGCGGGGAGGTAAATTCCACATTTTGTTCTCGAAAGCTAAACACGGTGGAACATACATTTCTTTTTTGTTTAAATGAAAAATAAATAAATAATAGGAAATCCGAATTAAAAAAAAAAAAAAAAAAGAAAAGAAAAACATAATTTAGAGATTTATTTATATTCTTAATAGATAGACAGTGGGGAACGGATGCGAATTGTAACCCTATCAGAAATGTTTTTTTTTTTTTTTTCTTCTTTTTTTTATTAATTTATTTTCTCAAGAATAATAGTTTGATTTTAAATCGTGCAAACGTAATTTCAATCTGTAATAATAAAAATTTCGGAATATACATTAAGATTTATTATTATTTTTTTATTATTCGGACTTTCTAGTATTTATTTAAATTTTTTTTTTCATTTCAACAAAAAAGAAATGTTTGTTCCACCGTGTTTAGCTTTCGAGAACAAAATGTGGAATTTATGACATATATTTACAACAAGCAATATTAAATTCTCAGTCGAATAAAAAAATAAGATTAAAATCAAACAAGATTGATTTACCTTAAAATATCCAGCTTGTTCTGTTTTTCAATCTATCTATTCTAAAAATAAAAGAACAATAAAACATTAAGAAAAAATCAAAGCACATACTCGTTCAAAATCGAACTAATTTGTGCGAAGAGTATGCTGTTGCCATGCCGAAAATTAAAACTGCATTATCGTCTGCGAATTGACCCATTGAGTCACCATCCATACCAATTTCTCATTCAAACCGATCATGTACGATGACGTCACTGGCCGTGTTTAGAGTAAGGTGACCAAACGTCCTCGAATGATGAGGACAAATAGGCCTTCAATTTGAGGACGCTGTAATGATTTGTCCTCAAATTATGTTTCAAAAATTTGGTCGCTTTATCGTACAGCCAATCAAATTATTTTCTATGTTAATAGTCCATTGGATCTTTTGTGAAAAACGTATTGAAAATTAAGAAAAATTGACTACTACTATTATCAATAATTCATATTAATTTTACAGTCACTATAGAGTTAGATCGTTCAAAATTGGTTTAGAGAGGTTATCGATACTTACAAATCAATTCCGGATATTTTCGAATTTATAAAAATATTAGGAGGGGCGGTAAGGGGGGGCTATGGGCAAAAACAAATAGAAATACAGTTAGGCCGTTCAAAATTGGTACAGATAGGTTTTAGAGGCCTGCAAATCGAATGAGGATATTTTCTAAAGTCTAATGTTATTAGAAGGGCCGGGAAAGGTGGGGGGCAGAGGGGCAAAAAAAATAGAGTTAGATAATTCAAAATTGGTACATCGAGGTTTTCGATACCTACAAATCGATTGCGGATATTTTTGAATTTTTAAAATTATTGGGAGGGGCGGGAAGGGGGGAGGGAGCGGAGGGTCAAAAAATAAAAATAGAGATAGATCGTTCAAAACTGGTGCATAGAAGTTTTTGATACTTACAAATCGATTGCGGATATTTTCAAATTTGTAAAATCATTAGGATAAATGGGAGGGGCAGGGGGGGGAAGGGTAAAATAATAGAAATAAGAGTTAGAGCATTTTGGGAAATTTTTCCGAAGGCAGTGAGAACCCGGCGCGAAATTTTTTTCTTAGTTAGCTATTACTATTATCAATAACTCATATTAATTTTACAATCACAAGTTAAAAAAAAAAAAAAGTACGATTTTTAAACTTTGTTAAAAGTAATACATATTCAACCAGTAACAAAAAAAAAAAAAAAAAAAAAATATTATTATTATTATTATTTTTTTTTTTTTTGTTAAAATTAAAAAAAATCGATAACTTTGTTTTAAATTATCACAGATTTATAGTTCAACCATTCGTTTTAAAGGTATTGACGAGATCTTTGGAAAGATATCCATCTTGAAAATTCCCCCCCGGGGGGGTACTTCCCCACCAGTGGGGGAAACGATGCCCCCACATGCACAAAATTTTTTTCCTAGTTACGTACTACTATTATCAATAATTCATATTAATTTTACAATCACAAGTGTAAAATAACTCTTATTATGCACATTTATACGAATTTTTGTCCTATTCTGCCATGTTAAAAATTTAGATAAAATGCTATCACAGCGCCTCCTGTTGAGCTATTGATCCCGAAATATAATCAGCACCAGTTTATGTCGGGGACCAACTAAATACCAAGTTTGGTAAAATTTCGTTTAAAAAAAAATAAAATAAAATAAAATAAAAAATACGATTTTTTTTCTAAGTTTTTTTTTTTGCTAAAAGTAAAAAAAAATCGATAACTTTGTTTTAAATTATCACAGATTTATGGTTCAACCATTCGTTTTAAAGGTATTGACGAGATCTTTCGAATGATACCCATCTTCAAAATTTAACCCCCCCCCGGGGGGGTACTTCCCCCCAGGGGGGGAACCGATGCCCCTCCATGCACAATTTTTTTTTCCTAGTTAACTACTACAATTATCAATAATTCATATTAATTTTACAATCACAAGTTTAAATTAACTCTCATTATGCTCATTTATACGGAATTTTGTCCTATGCTGCCATGTTAAAAATTTGCATAAAATGCGATCACAACGCCACCTGTTGAGCTATTGATCCCCAAATCTAATGGGCACCAGTTCATGTCAGGGTGCAACTAAATACCAAGTTTGGTTAAATTTCATTCATTGGTTCGTGAGATACAGCGTCCACAAAAAAATGATACAGACAGACAGACAGACAGACAGACACACAGACAGACAGACACACAGACAGACAGACAGACACACAGACAGACATTTTTTAAAAACTATCAATTCGTGTTCAGGACATCCCAAAACGTGTAGATCCGTCAAAAAACGGAGGTCGAAAATTTTCGCGAATCCAATACTTTCTCTATATTACATATAGAAGAAAGTAATAACTCTCATTATGTACATTTATACGAAATTTTGTCCTATACTGCCCTGTTAAAAGTTTACATAAAATGCGATCACAGCGCCATCTGCTGGGCGATTGATCCCAAAATATAATCAGCACCATTCCATGTCAGGGTCCAACTATATACCAAGTTTGGTTCAATTTCATTCATCGGTTCGTGAGATACGGTGAAAAATACGAAAGTTTGCGATCACAGTGCCACCTGCTGGACGATTGATCCCCAAATCTAATCAGCACCATGCCCCGTCAAGTTCCAACTATATACCAAGTTTGGTTGAATTTCATGCATTGGTTCGTGAGATACGGTGAAAAATACGAAAATTTGTCCTTTACTGCCATGTAAAAAATTTACATAAAATGCGATCACAGCGCCACCTGCTGGGCTATTGATCCCCAAATCTAATCAGCACAATGCCCCGCCAGGGTCCAACTATATACCAAGTTTAGTTGAATTTCATTCATTGGTTCGTGAGATACGGTGAAAACACGAAACCACAGACAGACAAAGAGACACACAGACACACAGACAGACATTTTTAAAAAACTATCAATTCGTGTTCAGGACATCCCAAAACGTGTAGATCCGTCAAAAGACGGAGGTCGAAAATTTTCGCGAATCCAATACTTTCTCTATATTACATATAGAAGAAAGTAAAAAGGAAATTAAAGGGGGACTAATGTGCAAGTTGTACCTGACGGGACTAAAGTGAAAGTTGTACCTCAAGGGACTGGGATCCGGAATTTTCGCCACCAGCATCTCGCCCCCGGCATTTCGCCCCCAGCATTTCGCCCCCGGGAAATTTCGCACCCCGGAAATTTCGCCCCCGGGACATTTCGCCCCCGGAAATTTCGCCCCCCGATTGATGTAAAATATAAATGTAATTACAAAAAAAAAAAAAAAAAAAACTTCGATTCTTCTTTGTTTGTTTGTGTGTCCAGTACAAATCTTGCAATCGATTTTTAACTAACTTCCCGACTAGTTAGACATTTTAAACTTTCAGAAAAGCTCAAACACGGCGACAATGCCTTTTTTAAATAATTTTAGCTAACTGTTTTGGGACCCTGCTGCCTTCGGCAGCGTTTATGATTCACCAAAAATTTATTTAACTAATTTCCCGAGTAGCTAGACATTTGAAAATTTCAGAATAGTTCAGAGAACAACGGTGACAATGTTTTTTTTTTATTTTTTTACTTTTAGAAAACTGTTTCTTGTCGCTGCTGCCTTCGGCAGCGTTCATGTGATTCAATATAAAATTTATTTAACTAACTTCCCGACCAGCTAGACATTTGAAACTTTCAGAATAGTTCAGAACACGGTGACAATGTATTTTTTTAATACTTTTCGCCAACTGTTCCTTGTCCCCGCTGTCTTCTGTAGCGTTACCAGTATAAACCTTGCAATCGGTTTTTAACTAATTTCCCGACTAGCTAGACATATGAAACTTTCAGAAAAGCTCAGAACACAGTGACATTGCATTTTTTAAATATTTTTAGCCAACTGTTTCGGGTCCCTGCTGCCTTCAGCAGCGTTTATATGATTCAACAGAAAATTTATTTAATTAACTTACCGCCTAGCTAGACATTTGAAACTTTCAGAATAGTTCAGAACATGGTGGCAATGCATTTTTTTAATACTTTTAGCCAACTGTTTCAGGTCCCTGCTGCCTTTGGTAGCTTTTATATAATTTAACATAAAATTTATTTTACTAACTTCTCGACCATTTGAAACTTTTATAATAGCTCAAAAGACGATAACAATGCATTTTTTTAATAATTTTAGCACTTTTTTAATGCTTTTAATATTTTTAATGCATTTTTGTAATACTCTTTCGGATCCCCGCTGCCTTCGGTAGCATTTATATGAATCAACAATCGTATAATTTTCCGACTAGCTAGAAATTCGAAACTTTTATAAAAGCTCATAACACGATGACTATGAGTTTTTTAATACTTTTAATCAATTTTTTTCGAGCTTCCGCTACCTTCGGTAGCGTTTATGTGATTCATGAACCATGTTACTTCCCGACTAGCTAGATATTTGAGAGTTTCAGAATAGCTCAGACGGTGACAATGCATTTTTTCGTTAATTTTAGCCAAATACATCGGGACCCCGCTGTCTTCGGTAGCGTTTATATGAGAGCCTGATTAAGGGGGCAGCACACATTATTTATACTTACACCGTTATTTTTTAACAAATACTTTCCTACTATAATAAAATGAAAATTCTCATTAAAAATTATTTTAAAAGAATTCTGGTGTCTAATAACGGTGAGTAAATTGGATTGTTTTACACCGTTCATTTTTTATAAAAAATATTTCCTCGTCAAAGCGTGGAATTTACATGACGTGGAGTAAAAAATAATTGTAAAAATATTCCGGTGAGAGCGGAGATAATGTGTGCTTCCCCTTTAATCAGGCTCTGGTTTATATGACTCAACAGAAAATTTAAAAACATGTTATATAAAAAGTTCGTTCTTTTTTTCTCGTAATAATTTGTTCTATAAAAATATGAAGTTTATACAATATTGATATATGTTTTGATTTTGGTCATAACAAGGGCTCACAAACAGCATAGCGAGAAAAATATGCGTGAATTAATATTGAATATATTCATTCAAGCTAAAAAGATTAACTATTTCTCTACTGACACCATTCATAAATTCTGGTAGTTTTTAACTTTCAATAAGCAGAATTACTCTGCTCTTCAATCCCATCCGTGGAGGTCAAAGATGTTATGTCATGTCTTCGGACCATGTTTAGGGGCGAGACCCAGACCGTCGCCAACTGCCCATTGCACAGCACTAATGCGACGTAAAAACCCAACCATGCCAACCAACCAACTCTGTTCCTCAAAGAGTTTAAGAACTGAGAATCGAAACTGAGGTTGTTTGCAAATATAGTACATTTTCAAAAGTAACTGTTAACTCTAATAGAGCATAGAAAGTTTAATTATGGGTTTACATTTATTATTTTACACTATTTATTAGTAATGGAGCATACAACAAATTAAATTGCATTAAGCCAAAATAAATAATGCTCGCTTATACTAAGTATGTTTTCATTTGTTTCGTAATTCGCAAACAATTCGTCTTTTATCAATACCATTGCAGGATTTATCTACGGGCTGAATATTCATAAATAAAATCCATTCATCGACTAGAACATATTTCTGTTTTAAAGAAAAAAATTCGAAACGCTAAAATGTCGACAACTTTCGCAAAAATAAAATTACGGGCTCTGTCTATGGGCTGAATATTCATTAAATAACGTGCATTTGTCGACAAGAACCTGTTTATGTCTTAACATATTACTTTATACACGCAAAAATGTCTTCAACTTTCATAATAATATCATTACTAGCTCTATCATTAGCTTCTTTTGAAACCTCTATGATGGTAGGTCATATTTAATGGCCAAAATCTTTGTATTCTTGGTCATTATGAATATAATTCTCCTAAATATCTCCAAACCGGAAAATTTATATATCTCTAAAACGGAAAATTATATAAGGTCCAAAAAGAGAGGGGTACAACTAGATGTTATAAGAAACCCTTATACCAATTTGCAACGTTCTACGTCGTACCATTATTGTGATATGCGAGATACATTACAGGCTCTATCTACGGGCTTATTATTCATTAAAAAAAACTGCATTAATTGACAAAAACCCGCTTATGTCTTTAAGCATAACTTTCTACACGCAAAAAGTCTTCAAGTTTCATAACAATAGCATTACTGGCTCTATCATTAGCTTTTCTTGAAATCTCTATGAAGGTAAGTCATATAATGGCCAAAATCTTTGTATTATTGGTCATTATGAACAACATTTTCCTAAATATCTCAAAAACGGAAAATCTTATAAATTCCATAATCATATAAATCATATAAATAGAGGTGCACAACTAGATGCTATAACAAACCTATATAATAATTTGCAACATTTTATTTCTAACAGTTTTTGAATTATGCAAGATACATACCCCCCCCCCCCCCACACACACACACACACACGTACTTACATACTGACGTCACAAAAATTTGTGTAAAATCGTTGATATCTCTCGAAACGGGAACTCGTATTGAAATCAAAGTTGCAAGTGTGCAACTAGACATTATAACAGTTACGCATATGAATTTTCAATCTTCTACGATCATCCATTTTTTAAGCTATGCTGAATACAAAATCAATTTTGCCCATCGGGATTACTAACTTCCTTATACTTTGTATATGGAAGTAAAAAGGGTATACTAATTTTTTTAAACACCAATTTCCGAGATCTAAAACTGACCTACTTAAGTAGAATGAATGTTAATTTTTATCTTATAACCACGTAATACATGAGAAAGGATATCTAAAATGGATTTTTGTAATAATTTTCAACAAAATCGTTAGAGCGGTTTTTCAGATAAAAACTTTTACCAAAACTTGGCAAACTCAAATATTGACAGGAAAACAATAATTACATTCAAAAGATGTTTAAAAAGGAGTTAATATAATGAGTTTGAAAAAAAAAAAAAAATCCGTGCAGTCGTTTTTAAAGGAATGCACTTGCGAAGCCTGGAATTGATCTATTTTTACAGGACGCCTATCAATTTACCTGAACTAACCAACTATATTATTTGAAAGGTCATCTAATAGAGTGTTTATATAGCAACTTTGAAGAAAATTGATAGAGCCGTTTTTGAGATACGGTTTTACGGTCCCACTTCCGTTTCCCTCTGTCCTATTTCCGGTTTTTCAATTTCCTCCAAAATTTGAAAAAAGTATTTGTATACCACACCTATCTCAGTTCTGAAGTTTCGTAGATCTATTTTTGTTAGTTTCGGAGATATGATACCCAGAAGATTCCGCACATACATTCACATACATACATATACATACATACACACACCCTGACCAACTGTCAGAAACTACTTTTCTGGACTCAGAAGGCCTTAAAATGTATAAATCAGGTGAAAACTCGATATCGAATTTTCGGACCGCACCTTTGAATGTAGAAAACGAGGGATAAAGGCATTCATAGAAACAGGGAAAAAAAAAAAGAGTTAAAATTCCATAGGAAAAAGCATGGGAGAAAAACAAAAAAAACTCACATTGTCAAATGTGAAAAAAAAAAAAAAAAAAATGAAAATTTCTTTCTTCAGTAATGAAAATTTCTTGCATCTGTAATCTTATTTCCTTATTTATCAATAATCAAATTGATTAATAAATAAAACAATGTAAAATAATATTTGATAAATTAATAAAATTATTATGTGTGCACTAAAAATTTAATAAATAAATAATCATTATTACTGTATACTTAAATTTGCTTTTAATTAACAGCGATAAAAAATTAATCGAACAATTTCTGCATTCGAAAACCTTATGGTTTCGTTCATATGTTTTATATTGAAATTAAAAAGGAAAATAGTGTAAATTAAATAGAAATATATCAAGAATTACTACATGTGTATTTATATTTTTATTTGTCATTACATATATATTTCCCACAACTCGGGGGCGAGACGCTGGGGGAGAAATTTCCGAAATCTACTGTTCGGGGGCGAAATTTCCGGGGGTGAAATTTACGGGGGCGAAGTTTCCGGGGTGCGAGATTTCCCGGGGGCGAAATGCTGGGGACGAAATGCCGGGGGCGAGATGCTGGGGGCCAAATTTCCGTAAACCCAAGGGACTAATGTGAAAGTTGTACCTCATGGGACTAATGTGCAAGTTGCACCGAACGAACAAACTATTTCTTTCAACGAAAATGCCTACTAACCCTGGACGATAGGTCTAATATATCGTATCATATTATAGCACTATATTAAACCTAAAAACCATTAAAATTATAAACAGAATATGAAGAATTCTTATATGTAAACAAAAAGGTGTCGGATAAATTTATTAGCAAAATAGTCTTCCCCTTTTCATGCAAAATAATAATAATAAATAAATAAAATAAAATAAAATCCATCGCTAATATGGCGACAAAAATTGAAAGGCCGCCAATGGAGCGGCATAATAAAGTTGTTTAGTACGATAATGTTTACCTACTTATTTATTTTTTTATATACTAATCACTATGCTAATCTATCATACAAATAAATGAGCCTCTGTGTGTGACTGCACTTGCACGCTGTCGAACAGAAATATTTGATTAATTCAAATTAATAATTAAATAAATAAATGAAAAAAAAAATGTTTAATGGGAAATATATATAACCATTAAAAGTTTAGTTGCCTAAAATATGACAGAAATAGCGGTCATAGCATATTGTTACAAGGTATTAAGTCTTATTGTTACAAGGGATTAAATATAAAATGGTGACAAAATTCAAAAGTCGCCAAAGAGAACTATATTAAGGCTGTACTATGATCAGGTTTACAAACCATGAATTATATATAACTACAAAAAATTAATTGTCTCATGCAACAGACTTAGCCGGTCATAGCATATTATAATATTTAGCGTCAAATTGTTATCATTTTCATGTTTGATCGGATAAACAAAATAAACTTAGGAAATAACGTAAAAACAAATATTATGTGCACCACGTATAGTGTTGTTCATATGTGTCTGGAATTCAAATATAAAAGTGATATTTCAATTTTTTCGATACTATCTATTTCGAAACTGTTATCTAATAAGCACCTAAATTTAAGCCTATTGGTAAACCACTGTCGCAAGTAATAGGGACAGGCGCCCGAGTTCTAGCGGATGACCAAATCGCTGCCGAAGTCAGCAGGGACCTAAAGCGAGCTTTTGAACAATTTCAGTATTTTATTTTATTTTTATAAAGCTATATAGAAAAGAGTTTCCTTTAAATTTAGTGACCAGCGAAGCGGGCAAAGCCTGCTAGTTAGAAAATAGGTAGTTTTATTCAGAAATATCTAAAATATACGAGAAAATATCTAAAATATACGAGAAAATATCAGTGCAAATATTTAATGCCCAACGCCTTAAAATCTATAACAATTCATATATTTATTATATTCATTGACAGCTAACATATGTGAAATATTCAAAAATTTGTCTGTAATATTTTACTAGTATTTAAAATCAACAGCAAGTTTTATACTCCTGAACAGACGAGTTTTTCAGGAAACTCTGTAGATTTCTATGCGAACATTTATTTATTTATTTAGTTTAGTTTAGTTTTTAAACATGTACACTTCAGTAACTTCTTTTTTCCCATAAGTTACATTGAATCATTGCTTTTCTATGGAAATTTCTTTTCAAGTATACATTTTCTTTTAAAATAATTTTAATTTTAGATGTTTCAAAATAATTTCAATCGTAAAATATCCGTTAGAATTCTGTAATATTGTTGATAAATGAAGTAAAAAATTAATAATATTATAGTTTTAAAAAATTAAAGGACACGGTTTTATAGAAATGGGAACTAAAAAGCACAAAATATCTATCTTAGTATTAAAATGCAGGGTAAGAGAAAATCGTGTGAGTGACACACCATATTATTTACATACATTTAAATCTTTAATTAAAATAATTTAGAATTAAACAAAAACTATTTTTAAAAAATCTCCCCTGACTGGGATCGAACGCTAGACCTTTAGGCTCGTAGCGCGGAGCTATACCTCAACGCCACGATGTTCACTTACGAAAAGTCTTTTTTTTTTTTACAATATAGTTTTTTGTTTGCTCCCAGAGCATTTACAAACATGCAAACATACATACAAGCATACATACAAACATACATACATACAGGAGAAGCTAATAAAAGCGTGTTAAAAATAAGATTGATCACGTATGAGAATGATTTAATAATGTAAATTAAGCAGCTAGTGTATGAACTCTGTGGTTCAAAGGTAAGACACTCGCTTGCTACGGGGACGGCCTGGGTTTGATTCCCGAAAATCCAAACTGCATTCTTTCCGCCGTTGAACTAGAGTAGATTCGCAAGGGGAAATGAAACGATATCTTGTATTGTATACACAATTTTTTTAAGGAAAAATAAACACATTTTTTAAATTGTTCCGAATAATCTCACTCTTAATAAAGAGTGAGAAATCTCACTCTTTCGAAAAGAGACTTTTCACTCATTTTGGCATATTGAAAGAGTGATATGCCACTCTTTTAGAGTGAGTTCATATTTTAGAGAGTAATGCATTGGGCCAAAAGTTCAAGGTTCGATTCCTTGCCTAGTCACCTTCTGTCCTTAATTAAATTTATTCGGTCTTCACTGTTAAAAATTTCAACAGAAAACTCTGTGTAATCTATTATCTTAAGTCTTACGTAAAATTACAGAGAAAAATAAACGGAGATGTTAAAAAATTTATTTTATGCATTCAATATAATAACTAATATTAATTTAATTAATTATTGGCGAGAATATATTTCTTACTTGGAATGCTTTTTCTAAAGTAGAAACAGTCATTTTTAATTTTAATTAAAAAATTAAAGAATAAAATTAGGTAAAAATACAGAATAAAGATGGAGAATCTCGATTATTCACTTTCAACTAAGAATAACTGTAAATTTACAGAGACTCTGGATAAATATTTACATTAAATTTACAGAAATTTTTAACAGTGTTGTTGGATCACTTCCATAAGAAATGATTATGGTAAATTTAAAGTAAAAAAAAATCGATAATAGTATTATTGAACCAGATATAAAATACTTTAAATTAAAAGTTATTTTATGTCCTCAGGAATATTCATCGTCATTTTTGAATTAAAATAGCCCCACTTTTTCTCAAGCAAATGAGGACTTTGTAAAATTGGTCCTCATTTTAGATTAAAAACATCTGGTCACCTTACTTTCATCCCAAAATATTAAAATACATTTGAAGACACTGATTGCAAAGTTATTAATGCTTTACTATAATAATTTAATATACCAATAATAAATAAGCTGAAATAAGTACTTTCAAGTACTTTCCACATAAAAATTGCTAAAATTTTACAATTTAAGGTGATTTACTTATTTTTCGGATACACCGCCATATTTGTCTTTATATTCAATTGAAAAATATCTGATCGCACTAGCTTAAGAGAGGAGTAGTAAGCCCAGCGCTTTGAGGGACGGAAGTGACGTCATAGGAGGGGGGAGGGGGAGGAAACCGGAAGTGACGTAACGGTTGCTTGATCGTGAAAGATGACGGGGATAGAGATTCTTTTTATCCGTTGGCAACCTGGACTTCTTGTCAAGACATGTGACGGAGGGGTGACGGGGAGGGGAGAGTTTTCTTAAAGGGACAACACAGTGAATGGTTGGTTGGTTGCTTGATCGTGAAAGATGACGGGGGTAGAATTTCTTTTTATCCGTTGGCAACCTGGACTTCTTGTCAGAACATGTGAGGGAGGGAGGGGAGAGTTTTCTTAAAGGGACAACACAGAATCCTGTCAGAACATGAAAGAGAATGACGTCATCAACCGAAAAGAGGACAATGTATTATATTTAGTAATTAATTTTTAATGAGTAGTTCATTAATCAATTTTAATAAGTAAATTTTATTATTTTATTGATTATTAATTAATTATTTAACTGACTATTTTACTTCGCTAGATTTTTTACAAAACGATATTGCACTGTAGGGAATTTGAACCCACCATCTATAGCATGCGAGACCAACGCGCTACCAACTGAGCTACGGAGACGTTACCTTGAGCTTTCTTCTTTATGTTTTCACCTCTTACGAGATAGGGGTGGGAAGAGGTATTCCCCACATGGCTTTTAACTTCAAAGTATAGTCCAAGGAGATTGAAAAATGACGTGATTTTCTCAAAATATTCATATGATATTGGTGATTTGTTCATGTTTGTGAAACATTTTTAAAAAATTAGAAAATATTGTTTCTTTCTTGAAAAAATATTAAAACAATCCCATTTTCTTAAAATTTTATTAATAATACGATCAGATTTTATTTTTAAACATGCAAAAAAAAAAAAATATTTTGCACATGTTCCTTATTTATTTTACGTTTTTATAAATTACAAAACATATATATATATATTATTTATTTTATTTATTATTTATTTATTTATTTTATTTATTATTTATTTATTTATTTTATTTATTTATATTTTATTTTTATTTTTGTGAAAAAAAGTTCAATTCTTTTTCTGGAAAATTTATAAAAACAATTCAAAACTAATGTTTTATTTTTTTTTCTAAAAAAATTAAAAAATTTTTATTTTCTTACACTTTATTTACAATAGTAAAAATACTATCATATTTAATTTTAAAACATGCGAAATTTTTTTTTTAACAGTTATTCATTTTTTTATTTTTAAGTTTAATAATAATAATTAAAAAAAAAAATTAACAATTCTTTTTTTTTTTTTTTTTTTTTTCATTTTGTTAATTCTGTAATTTTTTTTTTTTTTTTTTCTGAAATTTTTAAACTTTTTTTTATTTTTATTAATGTAACTGTTTTTAGGTTATGTGAAATATTTTTTTAAAAATATTTTTTTCTTTTTTCAGTTTGTTAATTCTATATTTTCTTTTTCTGAATTGTTAAACTTTTTTTTTTTTTTTTTAATTTTATTAATGTAATTGTTTTTAGATTTAATAAAATATTTTTTAAACATATCTCTTCTTTTGTTTGAGATTGTGAATTTTATATTTTCATTTTGTGAATTTTTTTAACTTGTTATTATTTTTTTCTTTTTATTCTTATTACTAATTTTTAAGTTAAAAAAAATATTTAATAAAAAAAATCTTTCTTTTTTTATTTTATAAATTCTTTTATTTTCTTTTAGTGAAAAAATATAACAAAAATTACTTATTATTACTATTTAATGAAATTTAATTGTATTACTGTAATTAATATTATCATTATTTAGCAATATAATGAGATTTTTTATGCAATGTTCTTTTTCAGTTTAAAAAAATTATATTTTATCTTGTGAAAAACTTTTTAGTCATTTATTTATTTCTTTAATGTAACTGTATTTTCTTACTCGCAAATTTTCAAAAAGAGTTATTATCATTTAATAATTTTCATTAAGTAAGGAATCTGTTTAATACTGTCATATTTTAAAAGATATTCTAAAGAAAAAAATGTTGAATGTTCTATTTTAAGGAAATAAAATTTAACTTATGCATTCTGCTAGATTTGCTCAGGGAAAAATTACATTGAGTAACTAAAATTATAATTGTAGTCCAATCTAAAACAGAATTCCACTCGGCATGTGTTGAACTAAGGGATTTCCTTATTACTATTATTATTAAATAAATTGTTTTGGTATTACTATATACCCATTATGATACTTTTTTCATCACACCACAATATAATTCATCATATTCACACAACTTTCCATTATTTTCATATTACTTCTTAAATATATAAATCTACTGAAACAGACACCGAATCTTCAATAAGTTAATTAGTTTTAAAAATAATCTATCTCTTTTTGGGTAAATATGTATGACATCTTCTATTATTTACACATAACTACATCAATATTCGAAAATAATAATTTGCGAAATTTTCTTGTACATAACAGTTTTTCATAATTCTGATAGAAATTTATAAAAATGAATTACCTTACAATGACCACCTATATCACTAAAGTCTTCAAAACACAAATCTTCATTCATACACATGAAATATTTTCATTATCTTATCACCTTGTTGACAATTCGAGTTCATGCTATCCTTTTTATTCAAAAGCATGTTAACAATTTAAGCCATGACACTTACCTATATTTCCATAAAGTTACAATTTAAATGTCCCATAGTTTTTACAATTATTTTTTAATAGCTAAAATAATAATAAAAGTGTTTGAAATTATTATCTTTATAATTATACATTTTTAAAAATAACGAAGTTTTAGTACCATTTATAAACTGGAAATATATTGTGTTAACTTTCTTATACGATAAATAGTTTAAAAATAAATATTTACATAGTTTTTATGTTTACGATAGTTTTATATACAATGATTCATTAAAAATATATATAAGTTATAACTGATACCTTTTTATTAGAGCAAGAATCTAACTAAATAACATTTATCTAATTTTTAAGCGATCAATAATAAAAAAGTGGCAGTACATTTTTTAAACAAACAGAACATTATATATGCATTCTTTAACTTATTAACTTAGACAACACATTCTGTTTATATTTGTACACATACATCATCTCATTATGGATTTTAACTTAAATAATGTTTATCACTGTGGTTTACAAAAGAAAAGAAATTCTACACATAAAAGTTCTAATTTATAAATATTTACTGATTAAAATAAATATATCTTATAATGAAAATCATCTTTCATAATGTTCATTAAAAAACTTAATAAAAATTCACAAAATTTTCTAAAAATAATTTTTTTTCACATATACAAATAAAAAATATTTTACTATGTTATCTGTTTTGACAATTTTTTTATGTCTGAGTGATATTATTTTAGTATAAAGGAATTTATATCAGATATGAGATTTGTTGGAACTTTCAACATTTTTTGATAATTTTTCAGATATTTTGTTGTAGTAAAATTTATTTTATTTCTCATGCAAGCTGTCAGAAAACGCGATGCAATTTTTTATTTAATTTTTCTTATTACTTTTTCCTGTATCTGAGCATTCTACTTTCAAATATTTTCTAAGTTTAAATATTGAAAATATGGTACCTTGCATACGTTTCATTTCACTTTTGGGGAAAATCATCGAGTTTATTGAGAATATTAGAAAAATCGCACTATTTTTTAAATTTATGCACGGATTGCGAAATTTTTACCCATTTCTTAATATCCGTTATATTCCATTTAGTATGTTTTATGGAAGATCATAATAGCACACTTACAATAGAAAAAATAGATATAGAGCTCAAGAACTTTAATGACTTAAAAAACCCGCTTGCCACGAATCTTTTTTTCTTTTCACTTGAATTACATTTTAATTTTTCAAAAGTTTCTTTTAAAATAATTTTCTAATAATCTTAACATGAATTAAACACAATCGATTATTAATTTTTCCGGCAAATTAAATATTTTGAACAAAGTTGACTTTTATGAAAGTTTTGGCGTAACACCAAATGAAATTTCGAAATACTGTTTTTATGAAAAATGCGCTAGATTACTAATAAAATCATCCAACCTATACAGAAAAACGCTATGAATTTTTTAAATTGTGAATAATATGAAAAATAATTTATTGTAAATTGTGTTTATATAACTTAGTTTGTAATGAAAATAAAACTTGAACTATGGCTTTATGCAATTTTATTATTATTATTATTAGTTATATTATTAAATATGGAAGATATTATTATTATTATTTTTTTTCAGAAAAAAATATTTCATAAATTATATGCTCGAATGATGACCAAAAGCATAATATTTTAATGTGTCTTATAATTAGCTCTTTAACGAACGATAAATGTATATTACGTTAGATTTTCAAATATGTTTTTTAAAAATAAAATTCAATCGCATTTATTTACTACACATTATTATAAATGCAAAGAGAATATATCTATCATTTATAGACAGGATATTTTTTCTAAAGAATATTAACATAAACTAAAATATAATTTTTCACAAAGCCTTTTTGTCAAAAGATAAATTTATAAATAGTAATCTAATAAAGTAAATTTTTCCATTAAAATGTCGCATAAATAATAATTATTTACAAAGCAGGTTTTATAATTTTGCATTTTAAAAATCTATATATGATATCGTGCGTAAGTGTATGACTTTCATCATTGAAATAACGAAAGTTATTTTTAAATGTTTAAACTTCCAATATGATATTTCTAATAAGTTTAAAGAGTCGCATCTCCATTCATCTATTAAAATTAATAATAATTCAAATAAAATTATAAATACTCATACCCCAATTTTTTCTTTATCCTATGACTCTGCATTTTAAGGATTGGAAATCCATTAAGTGAATGGATAATTTATCTTTCAATTGAATGAATGCTTTACACAAGTTACCATCACTATCAGTAAATATTAAGTCTTTCATACAATACAGCTAAGATAACTAATAATTACAATTTCAAGTAAACAGAGGTAGTATTTTAGAAATATAGCACTTAGTAATTTTTTTGTTTTAATTGTTTAAATGCATGTCTTTTTTTAAAAAAAATAAAATATTATAAATTAGTACGTTTGAGAGATAAGGTTTTATTACATTCCTAATCAGTCACGATCACAATTAACTAACATTTTTATTTTGAGATAAAAACAATTCTTTGCATGGATAAATATTTAACAAAGGATTTAAATAAGTGAACAGAAAATAGTACTTTTCATAAGTACTTAAATACAAATGTAATTTTAAAATTCAAGATATATTTTTTAAAAATCAAATAATATATTTTTCTAATTTTATTTAAAAATAAAATAAAATATTTACTTACTTTTCGCAAGAAATTAAATTAAAAAAAAAATGTTTTATTAAGAAATTAAATTTAGAAAAAAAAAAATGTTTTATTTATCCTAAAACTTTATTCAAAAAAGTAAAAAAATCCATTTCCTCTGTCCTAAGCATTTAGTTTCATAAGAGAAAAAATTCTACAAAAAACGAATATATTTAATGTCACATCCAAATATTTATTTATTTCATAACGTTTTATTAATTTTTTTTTTTTTATTTTTTTTATTATTTTTTATGCATTCAACAGCAGTTTTCCAATACATTTTTACTGCTAACATAGCTTTTACTCAAAATTAAACTTACAAAGTGATCTCTAAAATTTCTTTTAACAAGACGTTTTGTTAATTTGAGATTTTGAATTTAACCAATTTACCAATCGATCTTTCGATAAGTGTCTTTCACTTTTTACTGTTGAACGTTATGTTAAAATTTATTTAGTATAAAACAAATACTCTTACGATAATGAGGGTAATAGAAAAAAGTATTTTTATCATTTTAAACTAAAAGTGAACTGCATTATATGAATGAAAACAACTTTATAAAATAAATCAACTTTGAGAGAATTATCAAATATTTTTATATAAACAAAACTAACAAAAGTTTTTGCATTATTTAAAAATTCCTTATCAAAAATATGATATTTTTTGAAGATTAAAAAATATCTAACCAATGATTAGTTTAATTTTGCTTGAAACAACAGGAAAAACTTTCTTTTAGAATTCAAATGGTGTTGTAAATGATTACCTGTGAAGCAATTTTATAATTATTTTGTTTATATAAATGTTAATTACGTTGTATTTATCAGGAAGATTTCCATAAAAACATTGTATCTTGGTACGATTTTTTTAATCGTTAATTAGTATTTTAACATTATACGTATTCATTTTAAATATTTTGCACTCAGAAATTGTAAATCAATCTTACACATAGCTAAAAGAATTAAATACTATTATTCATAGATGTATATGAAACCAAAATTCAGTGTTATTTCTGATAAAATATTTCGACCAAATTAAAAATTAAGTGCCAGTAGACATAAATTTTTAGCTAGACATTTTTAAAACATTTTCAGAGGAGTAATACGTTATCTAAGAAAATATATATCTGTGTTTTTATGTCCCCTTTTTGCACACGGAAAGTGAAAATTTTTATTTGTATACTCTTTCTATGTTTTACGACATGTGTATAAATATCGTTTTTGAACTGAAGGTGAAACTTATGAAATTTGATCCAATTTAAACAGACAAAAAACAATGATTTTATTAATTTATTAATGAAATCATAATTTTTGTCCATGTGTTAAAAATTGAGGTAAATTTCATAAGTTTCGCTTTCAGTTCAAGAGTGATATTTATGCATAAGCCGAAAGAAAACATAAAAAGGGTTAACAAATAAAAATTTTCATTTTCCGAGTGCAAAAAGGGGGGACATCAAACACAAACATATATTTTCTTAGATAACGTATTATTTCTCTGAAAATGTTTAAAAAATGTCTAGCTAAAATTTATGTCTACTGGCACTTAATTTTTAAATTTGGTCGAAAATATTTTATCAGAAATAACACTGAATTTTGGTTTCATATACATCTATGAATAATAGTATTTAATTCTTTTAGCTATGTGTAAGATTGATTTACAATTTCTGAGTGCAAAATATTTAAAATGAATACGTATAATGTTAAAATACTAATTAACGATTAAAAAAATCGTACCAAGATACAATGTTTTTATGGAAATCTTCCTGATAAATACAACGTAATTAACATTTATATAAACAAAATAATTATAAAATTGCTTCACAGGTAATCATTTACAACACCATTTGAATTCTAAAAGAAAGTTTTTCCTGTTGTTTCAAGCAAAATTAAACTAATCATTGGTTAGATATTTTTTAATCTTCAAAAAATATCATATTTTTGATAAGGAATTTTTAAATAATGCAAAAACTTTTGTTAGTTTTGTTTATATAAAAATATTTGATAATTCTCTCAAAGTTGATTTATTTTATAAAGTTGTTTTCATTCATATAATGCAGTTCACTTTTAGTTTAAAATGATAAAAATACTTTTTTCTATTACCCTCATTATCGTAAGAGTATTTGTTTTATACTAAATAAATTTTAACATAACGTTCAACAGTAAAAAGTGAAAGACACTTATCGAAAGATCGATTGGTAAATTGGTTAAATTCAAAATCTCAAATTAACAAAACGTCTTGTTAAAAGAAATTTTAGAGATCACTTTGTAAGTTTAATTTTGAGTAAAAGCTATGTTAGCAGTAAAAATGTATTGGAAAACTGCTGTTGAATGCATAAAAAATAATAAAAAAAATATAAAAAAAATTAATAAAACGTTATGAAATAAATAAATATTTGGATGTGACTTTAAATATATTCGTTTTTTGTAGAATTTTTTCTCTTATGAAACTAAATGCTTAGGACAGAGGAAATGGATTTTTTTACTTTTTTGAATAAAGTTTTAGGATAAATAAAACATTTTTTTTTTTCTAAATTTAATTTCTTAATAAAACATTTTTTTTTTTTTTTTTATTTCTTGCGAAAAGTAAGTAAATATTTTATTTTATTTTTAAATAAAATTAGAAAAATATATTATTTGATTTTTAAAAAATATATCTTGAATTTTAAAATTACATTTGTATTTAAGTACTTATGAAAAGTACTATTTTCTGTTCACTTATTTAAATCCTTTGTTAAATATTTATCCATGCAAAGAATTGTTTTTATCTCAAAATAAAAATGTTAGTTAATTGTGATCCTGACTCATTAGGAATGTAATAAAACCTTATCTCTCAAACGTACTAATTTATAATATTTTATTTTTTTTAAAAAAAAGACATGCATTTAAACAATTAAAACAAAAAAATTACTAAGTGCTATATTTCTAAAATACTACCTCTGTTTACTTGAAATTGTAATTATTAGTTATCTTAGCTGTATTGTATGAAAGACTTAATATTTACTGATAGTGATGGTAACTTGTGTAAAGCATTCATTCAATTGAAAGATAAATTATCCATTCACTTAATGGATTTCCAATCCTTAAAATGCAGAGTCATAGGATAAAGAAAAAATTGGGGTATGAGTATTTATAATTTTATTTGAATTATTATTAATTTTAATAGATGAATGGAGATGCGACTCTTTAAACTTATTAGAAATATCATATTGGAAGTTTAAACATTTAAAAATAACTTTCGTTATTTCAATGATGAAAGTCATACACTTACGCACGATATCATATATAGATTTTTAAAATGCAAAATTATAAAACCTGCTTTGTAAATAATTATTATTTATGCGACATTTTAATGGAAAAATTTACTTTATTAGATTACTATTTATAAATTTATCTTTTGACAAAAAGGCTTTGTGAAAAATTATATTTTAGTTTATGTTAATATTCTTTAGAAAAAATATCTTGTCTATAAATGATAGATATATTCTCTTTGCATTTATAATAATGTGTAGTAAATAAATGCGATTGAATGTACTTTTTAAAAAACATATTTGAAAATCTAACGTAATATACATTTATCGTTCGTTAAAGAGCTAATTATAAGACACATTAAAATATTATGCTTTTGGTCATCATTCGAGCATATAATTTATGAAATATTTTTTTCTGAAAAAAAATAATAATAATAATATCTTCCATATTTAATAATATAACTAATAATAATAATAATAAAATTGCATAAAGCCATAGTTCAAGTTTTATTTTCATTACAAACTAAGTTATATAAACACAATTTACAATAAATTATTTTTCATATTATTCACAATTTAAAAAATTCATAGTGTTTTTCTGTATAGGTTGGATGATTTTATTAGTAATCTAGCGCATTTTTCATAAAAACAGTATTTCGAAATTTCATTTGGTGTTACGCCAAAACTTTCATAAAAGTCAACTTTGTTCAAAATATTTAATTTGCCGGAAAAATTAATAATCGATTGTGTTTAATTCATGTTAAGATTATTAGAAAATTATTTTAAAAGAAACTTTTGAAAAATTAAAATGTAATTCAAGTGAAAAGAAAAAAAGATTCGTGGCAAGCGGTTTTTTTAAGTCATTAAAGTTCTTGAGCTCTATATCTATTTTTTCTATTGTAAGTGTGCTATTATGATCTTCCATAAAACATACTAAATGGAATATAACGGATATTAAGAAATGGGTAAAAATTTCGCAATCCGTGCATAAATTTAAAAAATAGTGCGATTTTTCTAATATTCTCAATAAACTCGATGATTTTCCCCAAAAGTGAAATGAAACGTATGCAAGGTACCATATTTTCAATATTTAAACTTAGAAAATATTTGAAAGTAGAATGCTCAGATACAGGAAAAAGTAATAAGAAAAATTAAATAAAAAATTGCATCGCGTTTTCTGACAGCTTGCATGAGAAATAAAATAAATTTTACTACAACAAAATATCTGAAAAATTATCAAAAAATGTTGAAAGTTCCAACAAATCTCATATCTGATATAAATTCCTTTATACTAAAATAATATCACTCAGACATAAAAAATTGTCAAAACAGATAACATAGTAAAATATTTTTTATTTGTATATGTGAAAAAAAATTATTTTTAGAAAATTTTGTGAATTTTTATTAAGTTTTTTAATGAACATTATGAAAGATGATTTTCATTATAAGATATATTTATTTTAATCAGTAAATATTTATAAATTAGAACTTTTATGTGTAGAATTTCTTTTCTTTTGTAAACCACAGTGATAAACATTATTTAAGTTAAAATCCATAATGAGATGATGTATGTGTACAAATATAAACAGAATGTGTTGTCTAAGTTAATAAGTTAAAGAATGCATATATAATGTTCTGTTTGTTTAAAAAATGTACTGCCACTTTTTTATTATTGATCGCTTAAAAATTAGATAAATGTTATTTAGTTAGATTCTTGCTCTAATAAAAAGGTATCAGTTATAACTTATATATATTTTTAATGAATCATTGTATATAAAACTATCGTAAACATAAAAACTATGTAAATATTTATTTTTAAACTATTTATCGTATAAGAAAGTTAACACAATATATTTCCAGTTTATAAATGGTACTAAAACTTCGTTATTTTTAAAAATGTATAATTATAAAGCTAATAATTTCAAACACTTTTATTATTATTTTAGCTATTAAAAAATAATTGTAAAAACTATGGGACATTTAAATTGTAACTTTATGGAAATATAGGTAAGTGTCATGGCTTAAATTGTTAACATGCTTTTGAATAAAAAGGATAGCATGAACTCGAATTGTCAACAAGGTGATAAGATAATGAAAATATTTCATGTGTATGAATGAAGATTTGTGTTTTGAAGACTTTAGTGATATAGGTGGTCATTGTAAGGTAATTCATTTTTATAAATTTCTATCAGAATTATGAAAAACTGTTATGTACAAGAAAATTTCGCAAATTATTATTTTCGAATATTGATGTAGTTATGTGTAAATAATAGAAGATGTCATACATATTTACCCAAAAAGAGATAAATTATTTTTAAAACTAATTAACTTATTGAAGATTCGGTGTCTGTTTCAGTAGATTTATATATTTAAGAAGTAATATGAAAATAATGGAAAGTTGTGTGAATATGATGAATTATATTGTGGTGTGATGAAAAAAGTATCATAATGGGTATATAGTAATACCAAAACAATTTATTTAATAATAATAGTAATAAGGAAATCCCTTAGTTCAACACATGCCGAGTGGAATTCTGTTTTAGATTGGACTACAATTATATAATTTTAGTCACTCAATGTAATTTTTCCCTGAGCAAATCTAGCAGAATGCATAAGTTAAATTTTATTTCCTTAAAATAGAACATTCAACATTTTTTTCTTTAGAATATCTTTTAAAATATGACAGTATTAAACAGATTCCTTACTTAATCAAAATTATTAAATGATAATAACTCTTTTTGAAAATTTGCGAGTAAGAAAATACAGTTACATTAAAGAAATAAATAAATGACTAAAAAGTTTTTCACAAGATAAAATATAATTTTTTTAAACTGAAAAAGAACATTGCATAAAAAATCTCATTATATTGCTAAATAATGATAATATTAATTACAGTAATACAATTAAATTTCATTAAATAGTAATAATAAGTAATTTTTGTTATATTTTTTCACTAAAAGAAAATAAAAGAATTTATAAAATAAAAAAAGAAAGATTTTTTTTATTAAATATTTTTTTTAACTTAAAAATTAGTAATAAGAATAAAAAGAAAAAAATAATAACAAGTTAAAAAAATTCACAAAATGAAAATATAAAATTCACAATCTCAAACAAAAGAAGAGATATGTTTAAAAAATATTTTATTAAATCTAAAAACAATTACATTAATAAAATTAAAAAAAAAAAAAAGTTTAACAATTCAGAAAAAGAAAATATAGAATTAACAAACTGAAAAAAGAAAAAAATATTTTTAAAAAAATATTTCACATAACCTAAAAACAGTTACATTAATAAAAATAAAAAAAGTTTAAAAATTTCAGAAAAAAAAAAAATTACAGAATTAACAAAATGAAAAAAAAAAAAAAAAAAAAAAAAAAGAATTGTTAATTTTTTTTTTAATTATTATTATTAAACTTAAAAATAAAAAAATGAATAACTATAAAAAAAAAAAATTTCGCATGTTTTAAAATTAAATATGATAGTATTTTTACTATTGTAAATAAAGTGTAAGAAAATAAAAATTTTTTAATTTTTTTAGAAAAAAAATAAAACATTAGTTTTGAATTGTTTTTATAAATTTTCCAGAAAAAGAATTGAACTTTTTTTCACAAAAATAAAAATAAAATATAAATAAATAAAATAAATAAATAAATAATAAATAAAATAAATAATAAATAAAATAAATAATAAATAAAATAAATAATATATATATATATATGTTTTGTAATTTATAAAAACGTAAAATAAATAAGGAACATGTGCAAAATATTTTTTTTTTTTTTTTTGCATGTTTAAAAATAAAATCTGATCGTATTATTAATAAAATTTTAAGAAAATGGGATTGTTTTAATATTTTTTCAAGAAAGAAACAATATTTTCTAATTTTTTAAAAATGTTTCACAAACATGAACAAATCACCAATATCATATGAATATTTTGAGAAAATCACGTCATTTTTCAATCTCCTTGGACTATACTTTGAAGTTAAAACCATGTGGGGAATACCTCTTCCCACCCCTATCTCGTAAGAGGTGAAAACATAAAGAAGAAAGCTCAAGGTAACGTCTCCGTAGCTCAGTTGGTAGCGCGTTGGTCTCGCATGCTATAGATGGTGGGTTCAAATCCCCTACAGTGCAGTATCGTTTTGTAAAAAATCTAGCGAATTAAAATAGTCAGTTAAATAATTAACTAATAATCAATAAAATAATAAAATTTACTTATTAAAATTGATTAATGAACTACTCATTAAAAATTAATTACTAAATATAATACATTGTCCTCTTTTCGGTTGATGACGTCATTCTCTTTCATGTTCTGACAGGATTCTGTGTTGTCCCTTTAAGAAAACTCTCCCCTCCCTCCCTCACATGTTCTGACAAGAAGTCCAGGTTGCCAACGGATAAAAAGAAATTCTACCCCCGTCATCTTTCACGATCAAGCAACCAACCAACCATTCACTGTGTTGTCCCTTTAAGAAAACTCTCCCCTCCCCGTCACGCATATTTTTTTTTCCAACGCACTTCTGCTGTCAGAACTGCAGCAGGCAATCTGATTGGTTGTTGCTCTTGGCAGTGTTTGAACGTACTTTGGCGATTATTACACTTGGCGAAAATGAATGGACTGGACCGAGATTCGTTCTCTTGCCGTTCCCTGTTTGCGATGAAGATAAAAACATATTCGCATATTAAACTCATTTTTGCCAAAATTAAAAACATGTGGAATGATTTTAATTTATTTACTTATAGTTATCTTTTTATTATTATTTATAAAAGTACAATCGTTTGCAAATTTTACTCAATGTAAACAAACAGCTATTGCATGTAAAGCTTTGCCAAAAAAAAAAAAAAAAAAAAAAGTGAAAAAAAATGAAGGGATTGATCAATTCTTCCCAGCTCATTTATTTATTAACAAAATCAAAATATGATAATGTCCAAATTGGAAAAAAGCATTTTTGCCTTATAAAATTGTGTAACTTATTGTTTTAATTTTATGATTAAATATTTACAGTAGGTATATTAAAAAAAATCCTCACATTCTTATCTATAGCTGTAAACTTCTACTACCCATTTTTCCCCCTTTTATGTGTTGAGGAGAAAAATAATCCAAAAAAGTAATTACCTACATTTAAAAGAAATACAAGCACAACATTTGAAAAATTTCCAAATTATTTGTAAGCATTTAACATTTTTTTTTTTTTTTAAATTTATTATACAAACTTCCTCAAGCCTTTGTTGGTGGAAAAGCATCTTTCCATGCTTTAAATGCAGTAATAATATTAAACTGTTATTAGAGTCCTGCATTGGGTCGAGTACCCATAGGTCACCCGCTTTGAGAGTTGAGTTTCCATTAATTTTTTACCCGCTGGCCTACCTACAAAATGTTGTTGATGGAAATTTTTCTTTATGTTGCTTTTTTATGAATATAATCTATTGAATGCAGAGAGTGGATGGCGTTCTCCTCCTTCATAGCAGTTTAAAGTAACGTGATACGTTAAGTTTAATTTATAAGAAAGATTGCATAAATATTAATATTTAAAATATTGTATGAGAAAATTATTTGTCTTCAAATGTATGAGGGGTCTGTTCAGACAGGGTTCTGTGTTTTGCAGAAATTGTGAAAAATCTATACAAGTAATTTTGTGAATCAAAATTTGTAAGAAGATCAAGTTCTTCTGTCTATAGCAGCTAATTATATTTTAAGTGTCTTTGTACGCACTATAGAGATGCAAAAAACCTGGGAATTTAAAACCAAGGGATAAAACCTGGGAGTTTTGGGGAAAAAACTGGGAAATTCAGGAATTTTGCGAGGAAAAAACAAATTAGAAATCTCTAAAGCAAATATATAATAAGTTGTTTACTTAATATAAATGGCAATTTTAAGGACTTTGATATACTGATAAGCTTATAACATTATTTTAATTTATCATTTTACTTTCAATTTATCGTTTCAATTAGTCGTTATGTTTACAGTCTGTCAGAATAAGCGAGAAGGAGTAAACAATTTTTCACTTGTAGAAGAAAAAATGGATTTTAGAATTAGTGCAAAAGCACTGGAGCATCATTGGGGAAAAAAAAAAAAAGAAAAAAGATGCTGTCAGTGGAAAGGTGAAAGAAAGCATTTGGAAAAAATAACAAATGCATTCAAATATTATACATAGGATAAGTCAACAATCATATTAAAACGTTTGAGAGTATAGTAAGAACACAATAAAACATTTAAGTAATATTAGAATTTTTTTTATATATATATATCTATACTGATAAGTATAAATGATTTAAGTCCATATTCTTGATTTTTCAGGAGACGAAAAATAAAGTTTAACTAAAAACTAATCAGAAGAATCGATTAGGAAGAAGGGATTATGTTGATTTATACCGTTCAGTGATTGTCAATCTTCATTTAATATAGGGAAAAAATTGAATTAAATATTTTATACAAAGATTAATGCTAAATTTCTGACTTGAATCTTTTTTTACCAATGGATTTTCTCAAAGACTAAATGACATAGATTTAAATCCTTTATACCAATCGATAGAGAATTTTATTTTTTTTTCTGGGTATGTACTTAACTCAAAATCAACATTTTTGGACTTAAATCCTTTATACTTATCAATACATATATATATTATAAAATAACATCAACTCTGTGAATTTGAAAAAATAAATTAAAAAAACCAACATTAAAAAAAATATGTATTATATTTTATAACTTAAATTTTAATTATGCATCAAGAAACAAAATGAAAGAAAAATCCATCTGAATTTTACTTACATTATGTAATAATTTCTTTGTTGCTTCATGTCAGTTGAATATCATGCTAATAGAAGCTTTCTATCTTAACTTCACTTCTTCTAGCTGTTATTTCAAGAAAACTGCTTTGCAGTATCTATGGTCATGTATGAAATTACTATATACACTGCAAAGAAGTTAAGTTAAATTTTTTCTTCTGTTTGTTTTCCTTTTTATTAGTTAGCGCATTTCCATACTCTGCAAAAGGATGTTTACTTTTTTTCCAGATAATAAATGCCAAAGCTTTGTTTAAATGTAATAAGAAGATAACTTACTTTTTTATCAAAGATTCTTTTCTGATAAATTCTACATAATCAGAACATAATATAATCAATGTATTGTTTATACCGACTCTTATAGATATTTTTACACCCACAGAAGGTCACATGATGTAGGGTAAAATACACAACAACACATTTATGTTAAACTTGAGAAATATATTATTAATATTTTACTTAAATTTAAGGTATGTTGACAAATAAATTGCAGATAAATCAGCAGTGCTCCAATTACTTAAACCACCAAGGTAGGAATGAGTAGATGAAGGTTTACTTGTGTTCAGTGCATAGAAAATCGAGTTTATGTTAGTGATTAAGCTGACAAATTATTTTAACTGAATTAAAGTTAAAAATATTCATTATTTGAACAATTTTTTTTTTTTTAATAGCTAATCTTCAGTTTAACATTAAGGAAAAAACTGTATAAAAATATGTAAAAAATTATGTTCTTATGACTACAATCGAAAAATTCTGCGATGTCTTATCGATGAAATATCAAAATTTAAATATCTTGAAGTTGGTATGAGGAAAGTTCTGGGTTCAATTACCAGTCGTTTAGAATTTTCTGTATTTTTCTCCGAAACTCACTTTAAGATGAGCTAGGAACCCCTTAAAATGATTTCTCATGGAGGGTACACCAACAAACACGCCTACGACCCTTCTTTAGTTAACTGGCCTTAAGCCCAACACTAGACATCATCAAAATTTAAATTTAATTTTCTCTTTTTTACTTTCTTCTATATGTAATATAGAGAAAGAATTGGATTCGCGAAAATTTTCGACCTCCGTTTTTTGACGGATCTACACGTTTTGGGATGTCCTGAACATGAATTGATAGTTTTTAAAAAATGACTGTCTGTCTGTGGTTTCTTGTTTTCACCGTATCTCATGAACCAATGAATGAAATTCAACCAAACTTGGTATATAGTTGGACCCTGGTGGGGCATTGTGCTGATTAGATTTGGGGATCAATCGCCCAGCAGGTGGCGCTGTGATCGCATTTTATGTAAACTTTTAACATGGCAGTATAGGACAAAATTTCGTATTTTTCACCGTATCTCACAAACCAATGAATGAAATTCAACCAAACTTGGTATATAGTTGGAACCTCACGGGGCATAGTGCTGATTAGATTTGGAGATCAATCGCCCAGCAGGTGGTGCTGTGATCGCAAAATTTCATATTTTTCACCGTATCTCACGAACCAATGAATGAAATTGAACCAAACTTGGTATATAGTTGGACCCTGACATGGAAAGGTGCTGATTAGATTTTGGGATCATTCGCCCAGCAGATGGCGCTGTGATCGCATTTTATGTAAACTTTTAACAAGGCAGTATAGGACAAAATTTCGTATAAATGTGCAAAATAAAAGTTATTTTAAACTTGTGATTGTAAATTCAATATGAATTATTGATAATAGTAGTAGTTAATTAGGAAAAAAATTTTGTGCATGTGGGGGCATCGTTTCTCCCCCCTGGGCGGGAAGCACCTCTCCGGGGGGGTAAATTTTCAAGATGGGTATCTTTTGAAAGATCTCGTCAATACCTTTAAAACGAATGGTTGAACTATAAATCTGTGATAATTTAAAACAAAGTTATCGATTTTTTTTACTTTTAACAAAAAAAAAAAAAAAAACTTTTTTTAAAAAATATTGTTACTGAATGAATATGTATTACTTTTAACAAAAAAAAAAAAAAAAAAAAAAAAAAAAAAAAAACTTAGAAAAAAAATCGTATTTTTTTTTTTTTTTATATTGTTACTGATTGAATATGTATATAGGAAAATATAGAAGAAAGTCTTGTGGTGGCCACAACATACTAGTTTTTTTTAAACTATGTGCATTATATCTTTACATCTTTTAATAAAAAAGATTTCGAATGTTATATCTATATTTCTTATCTTAAAACAGATGTGCGGTCGAGGGACCCCCGTCAGAACGAAGTTCCTTACGCCTTCTCTCCAATTCCGAATTTGATTTGATGTAGAGATCTAGATTGTTATTATTTATTTATCTCGTTGTTGGCACCAATAGCATGCTTGACATGAAAGCTAATTAAGCTTAAAACTAAAAACAGCAGAAAAGCTTTAGTATGACTCCTTTGGTGAAATTTGGCATTGAAGTAACTCTGACTTTTCTCGCCAAGGTCTTTACTAGCGCAATTATGATATCCGCATTTTAATTTTTTAAAAACAATTTATTGCAAAATTTTAATGTAGCAGAAACATTAATCACATAAATTATTTAAAAGCAGTGTGTATTTCCGTTATAGCACTGTCTTATATATCAAGTTTCGTACAGTTTTATGTCTTAAAAGTTGAGATATAGCCTTCCCGTTATCGAGGAAATTTCCAGTATAGCAACTCCATCTGTTGGTCTATAAGTATTAACTTGAATCAGCATAATGTTTCATAATGACCTTCTTACATATCAAGTTTTGTCTGATTATACGCCATAGAACCTGAGATATAGCCTCTCCTTAAATTGCAGAAATCACTGTGCGGCAGCGCCACCTGTTGAGCGGTTGACACCGAATGTTGGTAGAAAAGTTTGTCTCATAATGACCTTACGTATCAAGTTTTTGTGATTATATGCAATAGAACCTGAGACATAGCGTAATTCATTTTGTTACATGACAATTTCTGCCAGTTAGGTCCTATTGCAATCTGTGTTAAGGAACTTCGTACCAAAAAAGAAATAAAATAAGCCTTAATCAAGAAATTATATTGGAATTTAGATTCTTGTGAGTACTATGATATCAATGCAGATTAGAAAAAAAAAAAAAAAAAAAAAAAACAAAAAAAAAAAAAAAACATGTTTCTCACTTTAAGAGCTTAATATTAGATAAATTTATTTTTATTTTATTTTTTAATTTTCTGGTCCAATTTAAAGAAAATGGAGTAGACATAATGCATTTAAAGTTAAACTAGCTGGAACTCGTCGAATTCGACAGTCAATTTATTGACAGTAATGTTTCCAAAATTGTCGCATTGTTATTGCAACGTATTTCAAGTTAAAACATTTAATATAATTTACGACATTTCACTTTAAAAAAAAGAAATTCGGAAAAATGCTTATAAATAGAAATACTATATATGACATAATGTTTCCAAAATTGTCGCATTGTTATTGCAACGTATTTCAAGTTAAAACATTTAATATAATTTACGACATTTCACTTAAAAAAAAAGAAATTCGGAAAAATGCTTATAAATAGAAATACTATATATGACATCACTTTCTGCAAAGTACTGTCAGTGTGACATCAAACTGACTCCAAATAAACAGTTGCTATCTTTTATTTTCTATTTCATTTAATATTAAGACTACATGTTAGCTGACCCGCCCAGCGTTGCCCGGGCCCATGATAATAACCTTAAATTTGTATGACTTTATATCTTTAACTCAATTTTGTTTGAATTTCTATTTTTAAATAAAAGCATCATGAAAAAAATAATCAGCTGTAACAAAAAAAATACCTCAAACCGAACGAAATTCTGCCTTGTGAACCTGTGGCAGCGCATACGCCAGCCGCTAATAACATAAAAAAAATTCCCAAAGATTAACCTGGAACCGAACAAACCCGCTCGGGCCCATGATAATAACCTTAAGTTTGTATGATTTTATATCTTTAAACTATTTTGTTTGAATTTCAATTTTTAAATGAAAGCATCAGGGGAAAAAAAAAATAATCATCTGTAACAAAAAAAATTACCTCAAACTGAACGGAACTCAGGCTCATGACCCCAGTGCATGCAGCAGCCTATATGCAGGCCGCTAATAACATGAAAAAATTCCCCAAAATTATTCTGGAACCAAACAAATCTGCCTGGTGTTGCCCGGGCCCATGATAATAACCTGAAATTTGTGATTTTATATCGTTAACTCTATTTTGTTTGAATTTCTATTTTTAAATGAAAGTATTGTGAAAAAAATAATCATCTGTAACAAAAAAAATTACCTCAAACCGAACGGAACTCAGGCTCGTGTCCCAGTGATAAAATGAAAAAATTCTCAAAAATTAACCTCGAACCGAACGAGCTTCTGATTCGTGTTTCCGCTGCCTTTGGCTGCAGCACCATATAACAGGCATGCAACGCACATGCTGAAAAATCCACTTTCCACCGCCAGGGGCACAGTGTATTCTGTACGAACATCACCAACGGTCAGGAAATACCAAAACCTTTAAAATAAGGTGTAACATGATAGGACCTACTACAAAATCACCTAGTTCTACTTTTAACCACCAGGGGGTGCACTATATTGTATACAGACATTCCCAATCAACATCAAATTTCAAAACCTTTAAAATGAGGTGCTACATGTGTGGGTCTAGAACGGATTTCACTCTCAAACTAATTTCCCCCCTTTTCCCTCCAAATCTACTTTCCTCCTTTAAAATCGAAAATTCCAAAATCACAAAAAAAGTGATTTTTTTGTATTTGAGTCTAGTCCCCCCAAGTACAATTTCTTCACCATGAAGTAATTTTCGTAAACGTGTTTTGAACCCCTGCCCTCCAGGGGGAAAACCGTTCGACTTTTTATTTTTCTCTTTTGATGATACATCTACACACCAAGACTTTTTTTAGACACCTCAACCAAAATTTTACACTTAGCCGTTCTCTCAATTTAGTGGATACAGACAAAACATGTTTCAAATTAATAAGTTAAATACTTTTATCCTTAAGAGATTTCGAATATTCATGCATACAATTTTTAAAACATGCATGTAGAGAAAATTCAGCTTAATATGAGAATTAGAGATTGATTTTTAAATGCAAATAAAAACAAAAATAGAATTTTTTTTTTTTAAAGAAAATAAGAAGCAATTAAAAATAAGAAAATTAAGAAACGGTCTATCATCGTAAAAGAAAAATCACGCAGATGCCTGCATTAAATAATTTTTTAAAAAATCAGCTTTTAATAATAATAAACAGTTTTATGCAGATATTTAATTTATCAATTTAAATCCGTTAATTATCTCCTATATTATTAAAATCTGTACGCGTGTGTGTGTGTGTGTGTGTGTCTGTGTGTCTGTCTGTCTGTCTGTGAGAAACGGCTTGACGCAGCTAAGGCTCCGCCGCTAAAGGTCGCACGGACTTCGAACAGGTACCGTCGGACAGAGAATTTATCGCAGAACAGGGTTATCTAATTTGCTAAACGATGCGACCCTAATTAGCGGAGATATTATTTAAAACGTCGACCATTGTCTAACGAAAAATGACCCAGAATTCACGATTAAATGCTTAAAAAGCGACATTTTTACGAAAAAGGTGGAAAATAAATTAGAAATATCAGTCGTATCGTTACAAACAAGATACCATTGGAAAGGGCTTTTTTTTCTTAAACCGATGGTTTAAACGGCTTATCGATCGGACAATTAGATTTTTTAAAATTAACTAAACTATAAAAAAATATTGGCAACAAATCACAAGAATCTTAGCTTTGCAGACTTTTCGTCTACAGCAGTCTTCAACGGAAACACATCTGGTATTTAATGAGATCACCTGTTTCGTACTGCGATTAACAATTGCAAATTTCTATTTTCTTCAATTTTTCAAATTTTACACATTTTATTTAGTATATAATATTTACACCACAAAACAAACTTGCATTTCAAATTTCATCGATTTTCGTCAATAAACAAAAGATTTACATTTTAATTGCAAATTAAATTTTATCTTTACACGTCGGACATTTTTGCAATATTCTAATACGCGTATTTCAATTTCTAATCACGATTGATTTTTTTTATATACATCATACGAAAGATATTTTAAAGTTTTTTTACATAATTCAAAGTTTTCAACAGATTTACACGTTTTGAGGTCTCCTGAATCAGTGTTCTTTCATGGCGCTGTAATATTTTCAAATTTCAATATTTCAATTTCTAATTATGATTAAATTATTTTTAATACATCATTCGAAAGATATTTTAAAGTTCTTTTAAATTATCGAAAGTTTTCACCAGAATTACACGTTTTGAGGTGTCCTGAATCAGTTTTCTTTTATGGCGTTGTGATATTTTCAAATTTCAATATTACAATTTCTAATTATGATTAAATTATTTTTAATACATCATTCGAAAGATATTTCAAAGTTCTTTTATATTATCGAAAGTTTTCACCAGATTTACACGTTTTGAGGTGCCCTGAATTAATTTTCTTTTGCATCTCAGCTACTAATTAAAATAATTTCATAAGTAAGACATCATTAGAAAGCTTTTTTGAATTGGAATCAAACAGTGGAATACAGAAATTTGTACCGCCAGATGGCGCTGTAATATTTTCAATATTTCAATTTTTAATTATGATTCAATTATTTTTAATACATCATTCGAAATATATTTTAAAGTTCTTTTAAATTATCGAAAGTTTTCACCAGATTTACACGTTTTGAGGTGTCCTGATTACGTTTTCTTTTGTATCTCAGCCAAATGAGTTAGATCGCTCAAAATTGGTATACGTAGGTTAATTAAGAGGGCCTGAAAGGGTGGAGAAGAAATAGGCATGCACCGCGCGCGTATCCCTTAACTTGTGCGCGCGCAGAAGGCACGGGACTGCGATGCCGAAGGCAGTGGGGACCCGGTGCGAGTATTTACCCGATCAGAAATGATTTTTTTTAGGGGGTACGAAGGGTCAGGGAAGGAATACGCGCGCGCAGCGCGTGTATTCCTGAAGTTGTGCGCGCGCAGCGCGCACGAGATTGTGCTGCCGAAGGCAGTTGGGACCCGGTGCGAGTTTTTACCCGATCAGAAAGGATTTTTTTTTATGGGGCACGAAGGGTCATGGAAGGGATACGCGCGCGCAGCGCGTGTACTCTGAAGTTGTGCGCGCGCAGCGCGCACGGGACTGCGGTGCCGAAGGCAGTGGGGACCCGGTGCGAGTATTTACCCGATCAGAAATGATTTTTTTTTAGGGGCACGAAGGGTTAGGGAAGGAATACGCGCGCGCAGCGCGCACGGGACTGCGCTGCCCAAGGCAGTGGGGACCCGGTGCGAGTTTTTACCCGATCAGAAATGATTTTTTTTTTACGGGCACAAAGGGTCAGGGAAGGAATACGCGCGCGCAGCGCGCACGGGACTGCGCTGCCGAAGGCAGTGGAGACCCGGGCCGACTTTTTATCCAATCACAAATGATTTTTATTTAATTTATTTTCTTAACACTAAAAGTTACTGTTACTGATTCATTAATTATAGTGATTCATTAATTGTAGTGATTCATTTGAAAATACTGACCCGCTAGCGGGTGAAGCCCGCTAGTCTGTTAATATTCAGTGTAAAGTAATGAAGATAATGCAACGTGGATTAGAATTCCCTGAAGAATAATCTGTATCAGTGATGTCCTGTGAGGCCAAATCTCATGGTTCAAGTTGTAAGAAAGTTAAAAATGACTTCAAATTCAAAAATGATTCTAACACCATTCATTTTGAAATTTATATCAATGATATACCTCTAAACAATGTTCCTGAACAATGAAATGCGAACTTATAAACCTTATCGTATTATAAATGTATGTGTAATTCTAGTCTTTCATATAACATCACATATATATCAAAGTATTTAAATAAATAAATAAATATTATCATAAAAATGTATTATTTTATTAATAAAAATAAGTAAAAATTATTTTAAGTTAAAAAATAATTAAATTTGAACTTTATTTAAGTTAAAAAGGAAAATAAAATAATTATTACCTGTATAGCAAGCCATGTCTCTGTATTAGTGATCTCTACTCGTCATTTTCAAAGCACTGCAGGGAAAGATGCCTCAATCAGGTAGCCTTTTAATAAACACCACCCAATATGAGACACTCACCAGGCTTTTGTCTTTTCGGGGAAGGGGTGAAGACATCAGGATCATTCGGGTTATACTCCTTGAGATCTTCCATATTTTTTAAGTGGATACTTTCCTACTTCTTTCTGGCCCTTTTTTGCCTTCGACATCTGTTGGTGATGGCTCAGTAAAAGGCGGAGATTGAGATGAACCTTGGCTATCCATGTACTGAACATCCATCTAAAATTGAAAATTAACAAAACAAAAATAAATATCCAACTAAAAGTAAAAATAATTAAATAAAATAAAATTATTTACAGTAAAATTGCGTCCTTCTGTCCTGTCTAGTAAACATCTTTGTCATACTTTACGTTTCAGAGAGGTGCTGGGTTCGAACCTGGCTCATGCATTTTTTATTTTTCAGTCCTAGTCTTTTTGCATGCTTCATAAAAAGCCACACTGCATTCAGTATCAATCTTGAATAAAAATTTATCAAGTTTTAGCATGTAATAAACTTTATTTCCCCAGATGGCAGTTTTATTTTTATATCTGTAATTCTTTTATCAGTTTTAAAAAGCATCAATACGATAGTAATATCCTTATTTGTTTTGTATTCCCAAGCCAAAAATAATTTATATTGTGGCAATTTTTAAAGCTTTTTAATTTTTACTTAATATTTATCGAAACAAAATTTTAACATCCTGTTTGTTTTTGATCAAAAGTAATTTTGAAATTTTTTTGGAGCTATGAGTAAAGAAATCATTATCAAAACATAAGACTGTAATCAGAATCATCGAACAGGGCATCATCTTCAAAAATATTATCGAAGGTCAGCGTTACTCATATGCGAATGCGAAATCATTTAATTTTGTAACATGTTCTAAATGAATTTCAAAACTTTGCCTTAAGCAAATAAGATAGGATATTAGTATGATAATTATAGCTGATATGAAAGTTTACTTTTCAAATTTTATAATACATAAATCATACTGTTACATTTTTCTTTTAAATGTTTTACACGTTAAATGAATAAGCTGATATAACAAATGATGATTATAGTGTAAAAATTTATACTTAAAAAAAAAAAAAATATATATATATATATATAGAGTATACATAAATCTGAAGACAAAAACTAATGTTAATAATAATAATAATAAAAAATAATAATAAAAATTAACTGAGCATAGTTAAATCAGAAAATACTTTAAACAGTTAGTATTTATTCCTATGACATGAATGTTTAAATGTTGTTAACAATAAAATAAAAATTGCAATGTAAAAAAAAGAAACTGAAAAGCTGTAAATTAAAAAACATTTCTAAAAAGATACATATATAACAGTAGGTAATTCATAAAGCATTTCTTGATTTAAAAACAAATTCTCAAGTTAAAAAAACTTCCCTACAGCAATAATACTTAATTAAATCACACTATACTGCAGACAAATTTACTTTATTTTATACAGACAAGCGCTTTTTCTTATTGTAATAAAGAGTACAAATACCTAGGAAAGTAAAATACTTTATAGCAGTATAGAAGTTTGTAGAAATAATTTCACTATTCGAAAAAGATTCCCAAAGATATCTCAGCATATGTATAATATTAGTTATGAGGAGAAATTAGGACAGAAAATATCTTCAGACAAAAACACTAAGATGCGTGAATATTACACACATATTACTTCACATATGAAAAAAGAATTATTTTATGTAAGAACCAGAACAACAAAATATCAAACAAAAAATTCATTTTTTACAGAATAACTACAAGAGAAGTGTAAAAATTAACTCTCCAATCACTCTCGTATGAAATATCATGCTCAATCTCTGAAAAGATATCTAATACACAAGTTTTTGAAAATCGAAAACGATATTTAAATCTTTTTTCATCATAGAGATAACTTTTCCGATGTTTCTGGACACAGGAACAAAACAATAATCTTCTTCGTCACCATCATCAAACAAAATTTTTTGCACAACATCTAACATAATGAAAAAGAAAATAATAAACACTAACAGTCAACAACATTCAAACAGTTCCGCCATATTTAAACTCTCGGTAAACAGCTAACCAGCTGGGAAAATATATATTGCAGTTTAACATACCACATGTGAATTCGCTTTTCTTTAACTTATACAACATACATTTAATAAGTACTAATATCATGTTTTAAAATAATACTGAATAATATAACGCATCAGCAATAAGTTATTTAGTTTAGAAAGGGTAAAAAAAAGAGAACTGTTTCATTAAGCCTAAAATATTACTAAAAAAACTTCACTATAAATAATAACTTTATTACTTACAGAAACTTGTTCAGATACAGTATGATCATCAGAAATACCAATAATAGGCAGATCATTTATATTTTGAAGGGTTGGCCCTAAAAAGGGCTATTTTTCATGAGTATCAATAGACATAATAGTAAAAGAACGCTAGTAAAATAAGAAACAACAACTTAAAAAACAAGGAGATTCTTCTATGATAAAATTGATTCAAACACAGGGAACAGTAAGAGAACGGATCTCGGTCCAGCGTATTCATTTTCGCTAAGTGTAATAATCGCCAAAGTACGTTCAAACACTGCCAAGAGCAACAACCAATCAGATTGCCTGCTGCAGTTCTGACAGCAGAAGTGCGTTGGAAAAAAAAAATATGCCCCCGTCACCCCTCCGTCACATGTCTTGACAAGAAGTCCAGGTTGCCAACGGATAAAAAGAAACTCTATCCCCGTCATCTTTCACGATCAAGCAACCGTTACGTCACTTCCGGTATCCTCCCCCTCCCCCCTCCTATGACGTCACTTCCGTCCCTCAAAGCGCTGGGCTTACTACTACATTGTAACAATCGTAGCTATTGTAGATCACAAGTCGGATCGTACAGTTGGCAGCAAAAGTATCCGAGCACTAGCAATAATTCCCGTGAAAAGAAAGTACACTTAATACTGCTTTGTTGAATAAATCCTTGTCGAATTATGTTCTTAGACTGACTAAGCACATGTGTTCGACAAGGATTGATTAAACAAAGCAGTATTAAGTGTACTTTTTTTAGACATTGATTATTGCTAGTGCTCGGATACTTTTGCTGCGGAGTGTACGATACGACTTGTGATCTACGATAGCTGCGATTGTCACAATAGTATGCCTCCCTTAAAGAAATATCATAGGTCATAGGTTGGTTCGTTGGGTTTAACGTCTCACTAGCACTGCGTAATGGTTGATTGGCGACGGTCTAGGACACATCTCTAAGGATGATCCGGAGACATTCCATCACAATTTTGAATCTCCACAGAGGGGAGAAATACCATAGGCAAATCTCAGAACTCCGTTATCCCTAAGAATTTCGTAAATAAAAATCAAAATTTGTACTTAATGAAATTTTGAATACGAATTTTGCAAACAAAAATCATAAAATGCAAAGATACGCTGTAATTGTTTTGAGTCTATTAGCCAAAAAAAAAAAAGAAGCACAGAATTTCACTTGAAAGCTTTTGGAACTTGGAAGTAAGTAGTACCTATGGCATGGCTAACGTTACGTGTCTTCATCCGCATAACATGATATAAAGAATCACAGAAATAATATAAGCATGGAAAATATCATTATTATTATTATTTTAAATTACGGTGTGAATAGAATTAAATAAATGTGAGATAGAAATTAAGTTATTTGATTAATTCAAATTATTTACTTATCTTAATATATATAAATCTCGTGTCACAATGTTTGTCCTCAATGGACTCCTAAACCACTTAACCGATTATAATGAAATTCGCACACCATGTGCAGTTCGATCCAACTTGAGAGATAGGATAGTTTAAATCTCAAATTATAGTCGCAATTTAAATTTATTGCTAATTATTTGTTATAATTTCAATATTTCATTATTTCAATTTCTAATTATGATTAAATTATTTTGAATACATCATTCGAAAGATATTTTAAAGTTCTTTTAAATTATCGAAAGTTTTCACCAGATTTACACGTTTTGAGGTGTCCTGAATCAGTTTTCTTTTATATCTCAGAAATTAATTTAAAAAAATTTCATAAGTAATACATCATTTGAAAGCTTTGTTGACTTGATACACATTTTAAAGTACTTTTACATTATCGAAAATGGAATTCGAGATTTCACCCGATTTACACGTTTTGAGGTGTCCTGATTAGGTTTTTTTTTTTTATCTCAGCTACTAATTAAAATAATTTTATAAGTAATAGATCATTAGAAAGCTTTTTTTGATTTGGAATCGAACAGTGGATTACAGAAATTTCTACCGCCAGATGGCGCTGTAATACATTCAAATTTCAATATTTCAATTTCTAATTATGATTAAATTATTTTTAATGCATCATTCGAAAGATATTTTAAAGTTCTTTTATATTATCGACAGTTTTCACCAGATTTACACGTTTTGAGGTCTCCTGAATTAGTTTTCTTTTGTATCTCAGCTACTAATTAAAATAATTTCGTAAGTAATACATCATTAGAAAGCTTTTCGAACAGTGGAATACAGAAATTTGTACCGCCAGATGGCGCTGTAATATTTTAAAATTTCAATATTTCAATTTCTAATTATGATTAAATTATTTTTAATACAGCATTCGAAAGATATTTTAAAGTTCTTTTAAATTATTGAAAGTTTTCACCAGATTTACACGTTTTGAGGTGCCCTGAATCAGTTTTTTTTTTTGTATCTCAATTATTAATTAAAAAAATTCATAAGTAATACATCATTTGAAAACTTATTTTAGTTGGTACACATTTTAAAGTACTTTTGCATTATCGAAAATGGAATTCGAGATTTCACCCGATTTACACGTTTTGAGGTGTCCTGATTAGGTTTTCTTTTGTATCTCATCTACTAATTAAAATAATTTCATGAGTAATACATCATTTGAAAGCTTTGTTGATCTGGAATGGAACAATAGATTACAGAAATTTCTACCGCCAGATGGCGCTGTAATATTTTTAATTTCAATATTTCATATTCTAATTATGATTAAATTATTTTTAATACATCGTTCGAAAGATATTTTAAAGTTCTTTTACATTATCGAAAGTGGAATTCGAGATTTCACCTGATTTACAATTTAAAGTGTCCTGATCAGGTTTTCTTTTGCATCTCAGCTAATTGAGTAAGACCGTTCAAAATTGGTATATGCAAGTTAATTAGGAGGGGCTGGAACGGTGGGGAAGGAATAGGCGCGCAGCGCGCATGGGTTTGGGACCCGGTGCGAGTTTTTACCCGATGATAAAAGATTTTTTTAAAATTTAATTTTCTTAATAAAAGTTTGAGTTGAGAAGGAATATGCGTGTACAGCGCACGTATATCCTCAAACGTGCGCGCGCAGCGCGCATGGGTCTGCGCTGCCGAAGGCAGTGGCGTCCCGGTGTGAGTTTTTACCCGATGCTAAATGATATATTTTTTAATTCCTTTTCTTGAGAATGAAAGTTTATGAGTAATAACATGGAATTTTGAGAAGTCATAAGGATGGTGAAGGAATACTTGCGCGCAGTGCACGGGTCTACGCTGCCGAAGGCAGTGGGGACCCGGTGCGACATTTTTCCTGATCAGATTTTTTTTTTCTTTTTTTATCACATGATAAAAATTAATGCAATTTTGAGAATTCATTAATTATTGTGATTCATTTAAAAATAGTGACCAGCGAAGCGGGCGTAGCCTGCTAGTATATATATATATATATCATCTTTTATTCTTCCCTACCCTTTTATTCAATGTATAACATACTAGATTTTTGACAGAATTTTTTCTTTCTTTATCTTACCACTTTTATTTAGCTTCAGACTACACTTGTGGTTACTTCTTTCGCCTGATGAAGGGCCGTAATTTATAATAATCTTGACTTGAAAAAAAATAAATAAAATAAAATAAAATAAATAAATAAAATAAAATAAATAAATAATAATAATAATAATAATACATGCTTTTGCATTTTTTTTTTTTTTTTATAAATAATCTATATGATATTTTCTAACGTGGACCAGTTGAGATTATATTTTGCCGAAACGATACGTTAAGGATGTAATAAATAAAATACGCGAGGATAAAAAATAATGTTTATAAGTGGACAATATTTAAGCATGCGGAATCAACATATAGTTCTAACAAGAAAAAAAAATGACGAAATTTGTCTGCGATTATTTTATGGAAAAATGTATATTTAACAGTTGCTTCTCCAGAATCTTTGCAAGTGTCATTTTAAATATAGCAATATTTTAACGATAATATAGAAAATTCTTAAAAAAAAAAAAAAAAAAAAAAAAAAAAAAGCAGTGTTTGGGGACTGCTGATAGAAGTGAAAACTAAGTAACTTGTGAATTGTATCGTCGAGCTATTAGATTATTATTTTCGAATTATTTTTGATTTGTAAAGAAGTGTTTATGATCTGTATTATATGATTCGGCAGAATATTTGTAGCTACCCAAATTAAATGAACTAAGCCTTATATTAGGTAAAAATATTGATTACTTATAAAATTATTTTAATTAGTAGCTAAGATACGAAAGAAAACCGATTCAGGACAACCCAAAACGTGTAAATCAGGTGAAATCTCGAATTCCACTTTCGATAATATAAAAGAACATTAAAATACCTTTCGAATGATGTATTAAAAATAATTTAATCATTATTGGAATTTGAAATATTGAAATTTTAAAATATTACAGCGCCATCTGGCGGTAGAAATTTCTGTAATCTACTGTTCGATTCCAAATCAACAAAGCTTTCTAATGATGTATTACTTGTGAAATTATTTTAATTAGTAGCTGAGATACAAAAGACAACCCATTCAGGACACCTCAAAACGTGTAAATCAGGTAAAATCTCGAACTCCACTTTCGATAATATAAAAGAACTTTAAACTATCTTTCGAATGATGTATTAAAAATAATTTAATCATAATTAGAAATTGAAATATTGAAATTTTAAAATATTACAGCGCCATCTGGCGGTAGAAATTTCTGTAAGTTACTGTTCGTTTCCAACTCAACAAAGCTTTCAAATGATGTATTACTTATGAAATTATTTTAATTAGTAGCTGAGATGCAAAAGAAAACCCATTCAGGGAACCTCAAAACGTGTAAATCAGCTGAAATCTCGAATTCCACTTTCGATTCTCATGGAAAGCCTTCGCTGACGATGACGCGAGTTTCATGATTTTTGTTCACCGAAAAGTGCTGAACGCGCCTAAAGAAGTTTTCACTTCAAAAATTTTGAATTATTATCATAAATTGTGTGAAAAACGCGATCACAAAAAGTATAATTCATAATAAAAATTAGTTTTTTAAAAGAAAACAATTGGGCCAAAATAAATAAATGAAAAGTCATCGCCGACAGAGCGACGAAAATTTAAAAGACGTCATAAGGGTCCTATCCAAAAACTGTACTGTCTGCGGCAGTATGAAAACTGTGTCGTCAACCATGAATTTCACTTTGAAACCTTTCTTCGAATATTTTTGGTTTCACTATTGCACAATATTAATTTGGTTCTAATAATAATTTGTTTTTGGTAAATTAAAATTTTAATTAGGTGGGGGAATAGGTATAATATTTATGAGTTTCAAATTTTAAAGGTAAATAAGAAAAGAAATAAAGTGCGAAAATTTCACATTGGTTTGCTAGTTCGTATATTATTATAATACGAATATAGTTTATCGTAAGAATAAAATGTATTTAAATTTTTGTAAAAGAAAAGGAATTTTCGTGAAATCGAGTACAATAGACAATTTGCACTTTTCTGATTTTATTCTTATATAATAGAAAATGAAAAGATAAGAAAATAAATACATACATTTTCTTTATTTGAAATCTAATGATTGATTTATAGCAATTTTAACATCGCACTATTTACCCTATTGAGAAAATGCAGTATAATATATCATGACGTCACTCTTTATGACAACAAACGCGAGTAATCGTTGTTTTACATTCAATTTCGTGCTTTGCTTTGCTTTTTGAATGAGTGAAATAGGTTTTGCACGTTATAATAATGACGGACATTAAAAAATCGTGGTATGAATATTGTATTGTGTACCATTTTGCACTAATGCTTCTCAAAAGTTATTCTTCAGCGTTCCTCAGGATCCTAACGAAAACATTGGAAAACCGCCATGAAAAGAAAACAATTGAAAATAATGATAATGGAAAATGGTGATAATGATATTAAATGATTATAAGGTGAAAAAGAAATACTCAGAAATCACATAAACGATTAATAATTACGAAAGTTAAAACGAATTGCTGCTTAAAACCAGGCTAACAAAATGTAAACTTTGAAGCATCATAAAGTGTGACGTCAGGCAGCGTGATTTTTGGTTAATTTTAAAGCTATTTTTTAAATTAATGAGAACGTTTTTTGCATTTTTAATAAACTTTTTTAAATTTATGGGCCTAAAACTACCAGAAAAATAGGATTTAGTTCAAATCCTCCATGTGCGCAAATTCCTCATTAAAGAAGCAATGCTTGTGATATTTCCCGCATTTAAGTTTATTTATATATGTACATTTACTTGACATTACTACAAAGATAAACACTCATTACTAGCAATAACACATTTTTCACAGCTGGAATCCATTTAGATGCGCTAATTTACATCAGATGGGTGCAACTGTGCTTAAAAGAAATGCCATGCCACCGTAGTTGAAGGGCAAAACTCAGTTTAACCTCTCTCTAACGTTTAAACGTTTATCTTTCAGAACCTACCGGCAAAAAGCAACAGCTTCCCTTCACCTGGAAATGCAACATTGTACTATCTGAGTTGATAAACTTTTTATTTTTTCTGTTCCAGGAGACTTCTGAATACCAATATCCCATATTTCAGCGGGGTGAAAAGTCAAGTTAGCTCTATAGACAGGTGGTCAACTTACCTCAAGGTAGGCGTATACCTTGCTTTTGTAGCGCAAAATGGTAAACCATTCATAGAGACACATTGTCGCAAAAACGCTTTCAGGATGGTGAGAGTTCTGGAACTGATCGAATAATATTTCCCGCGGAGTATAAATAATGTCTTTGAAAATCATACGCGACTTCTGAATACATACGGGGTGCAGGGTTACAAAGGGGGGTTATAAATGGTTAAAAGATATAAATGGTTCCTTAAACGAGTCATTAAAGAGATAGAAGTCCAGTCGTGTGTGGATGATTGCCAAGAATTGACGAAAATATTTTGACGATAACCGGAAAAAGGTGCAGGACGGATTCATAATGGCCATATCACACGGGACACTTTCGTTCAGCATTTTACTAAACTCAGCATTATACCCAACATACTCAGCCTGATTTTGTTCAAGGACACCCAGTTTTCGGATGATCAACTTTTACGAGACCGTTTAGAAAAAGTTGTGTATGTTGAGTGTGCTGATCAAAATTGACCAATAGGAGGAATAAACAGGTTTTTTTCCTGGAATACCTTTAGAGAAGGGAATACATCACGATATCAATTCGGGGGAAACTGTACGGATAAGGATATCTCGTTCGCTCAGCTTCCTCAACTTTTTACGACGCTCAGTGAACATGTTGCGTATAATGTTGTGTTGAGTATATATGCTCCCGTGTGATATGGCCATAACAAACAGGCAGATGCTGTTGAGTGATAGTTTTGTAGCAATACCATACTCACAACCATCAGTCCTCATTTTTTCTGTTTTCTTCTTCTTTTTTTTTCCCAACTTTTTTTCTCAAATATAGTTTTGCTAATGAGGAATTTGCTCATTTTCTGATTTTATTCTTATATGATAGAAAAATAAAAGGTTAGAAAATAAATACATATATTTTCTTTATTTGAAATCTAATTACTGATTTAAAACAATTTTAGCATCGCACTATTTACTCTATCGAGAAAACCCAGTATAATATATCGTGACGTCACTCTTTATGACAACAAACGGGAGTAATCGTTGTTTACATTCGATGTCGTGCTTTGCTTTGCTTCTTGAATCAGTGAAATAGGTATTGTAATTTATAAATTTATAATAATGACGGATACTAAAAAATCGTAGTATAAATATCGAATTGTACCACTCTGAACTAATACGACTAATGCTTCTCAAAAGCTATTCTTTAGCGTTCCACGGGATCCTATTAAACGAAAACATTGGACAACCGCCATGAAAATGAAATATTTGAAAATAATGATAATGGAAAATGGTGAAAATGATATTAAATGATTAAAAGATGAAAAAGAAATGCTCAGAAATCACGTACACGATTGATAATTACGAAAGATAAAATGAATTGCTGCTTGCTAAATATGCTAACAAAATGTAAACATTGAAGTATCATAAAGTCAAACATTCGTTTTAAAGGTATTGGCGAGCTCTTTTGAAAGATACCCATCATGAAAATTTACTCCCCTCGAGGGGAACTCCCCCCCCGAGGGGGAGGGGGAGGTAAGGCTCCTACATACACAAAAACTTTTTCACAGTTGACTATCTCTATTACAAAAAATATATATTCGTTTCATTTTGTTTAGTGCAGTCTGTAGATGTTAAACTCTACTTACCTGCAATTTCTCCCATAGACTTAATGTATTTGAATACTTTTGAGTGTCCCTGTACACGAACCATTGGCTTCATCTCAACGAAACGCTTGGTGTAGTATCCCTATATGATACACATTTAGCATACCGAGGTTGAAATTTCTGTTACCATTTGTTCTTGAGATATGCTGATAACACACACGCAGACAGACACACAGACCATTCGCTAAAAACATGATTTTCGTATTCAGGGGGCCTCAGAACATGTAAATAATATAACAAAAACTCACGTTCGAAAGTTTTACCCTAAAACAATACTTTCTCGACCCTGTGGGTCAGAGAAAAAAAAAAAAAAAAAAAAGTCCATTTCAATACAGATTCACAATAAACAAAAAGATGCTTTTGAGTGATAGTTTTAGATAAGTAGGGAGTCTTCTAATTTTTTAATTTTCTCCTTCTTTCACATTCTTTTGCATTCAATGGAGAAAATACTGAATTTGAAAAATTTTTGACAGGCAGTGTTCCATGAATTTACACGTTTTGAGATGGCTAGAACAGGATTTGGCCAGTTTTAGACAATGCCTGCCTGTGACAAAAATTTTCTGTCAACTCTAGCTCGAGAACCAATGCACAGAATCGGGCATTTCCAAGCCACTGGCCTACAAATTGGTCATTTCTATGCATTACTTGAAGAAAAAACAGGAAAAAGAAAGAAAAGAAAGGTAGGAAGAAAATAAATGAAATTGATACAGCTAAACTTCCAGGTCCAAATCTGCGCCTGGATTTATCGTTCTGGCTTTGATGAGTGAGAAATATTTACTAGTATAATAGTCTAAGTCCCACTGCTTTTCTTCTTTAAAAAATTTTTGAAAAAATTAAATATAATTTTAGAAACATATATAGTTTTAAATATCTGTTAATAGTTTTATTATTTATACTATATTATATATATCATTAATATATAATAACATTAATATATGTGTCATTATATCTACGCACACACACACGCATATATATAAATAATAATATAATAATAAATGTAATACTATATTATATATAATATGTTATATATATATTATAATAATTGCCATATAATGTTTTATGGGAACACATTAAAGAAGTAGGTGAAAAGGTAAAGAAAGAAATAAAAAAGAAAGAAAGAAAAAGAGAGAGAGAGTCAAAGTTACTATATTATATTATATAATACTATATTATATATAACATGTTATATATATTATAATAATTAACATATAATGTTTTATGGGAACACATTAAAGAGGAAGGGGGAAAAGTAACGAAAGAAATAAGAAAGAAAGTAAGGGGGGAAAAAAGGGGGGGGGGGAGAGGGAAAGAGTCAAAGTTTTACATTTGATTTTTAATATCTACAAATAGTTTTGTTTGACTCTGCAAATAAATAAGAAACAAAATCCCTCAAGAACCAATTTCTGTTGGTGAGAAATAAACTCAAAATGACATTCTTTCAATAATTACAAAAACTTTCATTTTCATATTATTCTAAAAACATTTCATTTGACTCTTTTATTTCTTCATGCATGTATACATCTACATTCGGACGACGCTATGACGCATTTGTTTTTTGCTTGTCCAGTATACAGTATTTGCTCCTATGCAGAACAACGCTATGACGCATTTGTTTTTCTGATTGGCCGTCTGTGTTTCTATGTACATGTAATAATGTATTTTTCGTTTTTTTTTTTTTTTTCTCCTTCTTCGATGTTCTGTTTTCATAATAAAAGATGTGATTAAAAGGATAATACGTGGGTTCATTTTCATTCCCACAAAATAAAGCAACATAAAATAATATATAATTTCCTAATACACAAACCAAGCTAAATGAGGCTGGTTTAATTAAATTGAAACATCATTATTTATATAGTTGAAATTATCTTTTGAACAGCTTAGCAGAAAAGATGTTTATAAAAGAAAATAGAAATTGGTTCTTCTTTTCATACATGGAATAAATACTTCTGGTTCTGCAAGCCTCATGGGATACTCATATACAGGGTGAGTGCATTTTACTTACCTTATAAATCTTGAATTTAAATATTTGATAAAAGTTTCTTCTGTGAATTCTATCAGATTATGAGACTGAAGCGCTAAATCGAAACTTTGAATTTATTCTTGACAGTTTTTTTTTCTTTGCATATTTGAAGAAACATTTGCTTCATTTAAAATAATATTATTTTGCTAATGATAATAAAAAAAAAAAAATGTAAGCGAATAAATAAATATGTTTTTTTTGCTTCCTCAAAAACGGAAGTGAATGAGAAAACGAAAGTATAGAAATCTGTATAAACATTAAAAACGAAAGAAGTGAAAATAAATAAGAATGTTTAAAATAAACATATGAATGATTAAATATAAAATTGTAGTTATTATAAACTAGAAAGAAAACAAAATTGAAATATTAAAATGAGTATCCTCAAGGACACTATAATTGAAAAACTTAACGCACAAAATTATGATGTGTGGAAATTTAAATTAGAAATGTTTCTCCAAAAGGAAGATTTATATTCCGTGGTTCTTAACGATGCTCCGAATCCCATTACGGACACATGGAATAACAAAAATAGGAAAGCACGCGCCATTATTAACCTCTTAATAGAGGATAATCAAATAATCCATGTCAAAAATCTTGAGACCGCTAAAGAATGCTGGAACGCCTTAAAAGCTGTACATGAGCGTTCAACCCTCAGCAGTAAACTATTTTTGCTTAGAAAGCTTTACTCTACGAAATTAACTGAAGGTGGCGATATGATAGACCACTTAACTAACATCTATCAATTGCGAGATAAGTTAGTATCGCTCGGAGAAGAAATAAATGACAGGCACCTTTCAGCCCTAATGCTCTGTTCCTTACCTCCAAGTTATGATACATTAATTACCGCTTTAGAATCGCGTGATGAAAAGGATCTTGTACCAGAGTTTATACGCTCGAAATTGATTGATGAATTTTCTAAAAGAAAAGAAAACAAATCTGAAAATAATTCAGTGTTAAAGGTTAAATTTAAACCGAAACCAGAAAATTCAAAGTTCTGCCGTTATTGTAAAAAAAAATCACGTACAATTGAAGAATGCTGGCATCTTAAAAATAAAAATAAAGAAAAGACTCTGAAACAAACAAAAGCCAGCAATGCCAGATCAACTTTCAAATCTGGTATGTACTCTCAAGACAGACATAACGCGGATAGGGCTCTTATTACTGAGAGTGAAAATAAAAAACCTAACGATAAAATATTCACTCTATTTATCGGTGAGAAATCTAACAATTGGTATGTAGACTCAGGTTGTTCAACGCATGTATGCAATGATAGGAATAAATTTCATGAATTTAATCATAATAATTCACGCGTAACAATCGCGAATGGACAGGAGATAGAATCCCTGGGTCATGGGTCTGTGAAATTAAACACCATAAATTCCAATAACACACATAATACTATAATATTGAAAAATGTTTTATATGTACCAGAGATAGAGACAAACCTCATATCTGTAAAAGAAGCTACTGAAAATGGTTGTGTAGCAATATTTGAAAACAAATCATGCAAAATAATGCATGAAGGAGAAACATGCATTGAAGGTTACATTAACAACAATTTATACGAATGCAAAGTTAACTATGATACAACACACACTATAAACATGGTAAAAATATGTGAAAATACAAACTGCATTGATAAATGGCACATTAAATTAGGCCATAGAAACATTAGTCATATAAAACAATTGGTAAACAACAACATGGCAGTTGGGATAAAACTAGACAACTGCAAACATGATAATGCATGTGAAACTTGCATATTAACTAAATTAACGGACAATCCTTATCCCAAAAAGGCTCAGTTTAGGGCAACTAAAGCACTAGAGTTGGTACACACTGACTTGTGTGGACCAATGACAACCCCCACGGTCGGTGGAAAATACTATTTTTTAACCTTCGTTGACGATTTTAGTAGATTTACAGTTATATACCTACTGAGAAAAAAGGATGAAGTTTTCACAAAATTGAGGGAATACATCGCGATGACATCAAACAAGTTCGGACGAACTTTGCATGCAATCCGCTCCGACAACGGAGGGGAGTATACCGGGACAGAATTAAACGATTACTTAACAAAATTAGGTATAGACCACCAATTCACTGTTCCCTATTCAGCTTCTCAAAATGGAACTGCTGAACGTAAAAATCGTACTTTAGTTGAAATGGCACGTTGTTTATTAAAGGATGGCAATTTACCAAATTCTTTCTGGGGGGAGGCAATAAATACCGCAGTTTACTTGCAAAATAGACTCCCAACATCTTCGTGTGAATTGACACCTTATGAATTATGGACAGGTCGAAAACCTGACCTATCGATGTTAAAACCATTTGGTTGTCGTGCCTATGCATACGTACAAAAGGTACACAGGGGAAAATTAGATAATACGGCACAGGAAGGTATATTCGTAGGGTACGATAACAGAAGTAAAGGATATAGGATCTGCACAAATGGGAAAAACATAATTATTAGTCGAACCGTAAAATTTGTAGAAAATGAAAAACAAGCGATACTTAAATATGACACATCACAAAACAATGATGAGAAAAGTGATAATAAAAATCCATCACCAAATTTGCAAATAATAGACTCAGAGATAGATGAAACTAATGATAGTGTTGTGTCAGATAATTCTCAAAATACTCCACGTAGATCACAAAGATCTAATAAAGGGGTACCACCAGATAGATTCGCATTCACATTACACAATGAAAGAATAAGTGAACCAAAATGCTGGGATGATATAATAAGTATGGAAAACCCTGTAGAAAAGGAAAATTGGATCAATGCTACATTAGATGAAATAAATTCACTCAAGCAGAATGACACCTGGGATTTAGTTGAGGTTTCACCAGGGATGAAAATAGTAGGGTGCAAATGGGCATTCAAAGCAAAATATAACAGTCAGGGCTGTGTTGAAAAATACAAAGCTAGGCTGGTTGCGAAGGGCTTTTCACAGAAATATGGAATAGACTACGATGAGACTTTCGCCCCAGTGGCGTCTCACACAACTTTGAGAAGTTTTTTGGCAATGAGTCTTTATAAGAATTTAAGTCTTAGACATATTGATATCAAGACTGCATTTTTACACGGTAAATTGAGTGAAGATGTTTATATGCATCAGCCAGAAGGATACGTGGTATCCGGGGAAGAACATAAGGTGTGTAAATTAAAAAAGGCAATATACGGGCTAAAGCAGGCCGCGAGAGCATGGAATTTAAAATTGAATGAGTCATTACTTAACTTAGGCTTTATTCAAAGTCAATTCGACAAGTGTCTTTATAAACGTAAACAAAACGATGTAACTACTTATGTACTTGTGTATGTCGATGATTTGTTAATAGCGGGGAATGATCAACAAATAAATGAAATTGTAAACAAACTAAAACAAGAATACCCGTTAACAGACTTGGGAGAAGCAAAACAATATCTTGGGATAAATATTAATCGTCCTAATGAAAATACAATGACTCTTGATCAAACACACAAAATACAAGAACTTATAGTCAAATACGGTTTAGAAAATTCAAAACCTACAGACACTCCTATGGACACAGGTTACATAAAATTAAATGACGAGGAAAACCTTTTACCAGAAAATACACAATATAGACAGGCTGTAGGCGCATTGTTATATATTTCAACCGTGTCACGTCCGGATATTAGCGCCGCGGTAAATATTTTGAGTAGAAGAAATGAGCGCCCAAGAGCAAAAGATTGGGAAGCAGTAAAAAGATTAATGAGATATTTAAAAAGTACAATTAATCTTAAATTGACATATAATAATATTGAAGAGCCTGTCTTGAGGGTATATGCAGATTCCGACTGGGCAAACGATCCCAGTGATCGTAAGTCTACAACAGGAAATTTGTTCTGCATAGGAGCAAATACTGTATACTGGACAAGCAAAAAACAAAAATCTGTATCAATGTCATCAGCGGAAGCGGAATATATTTCTGCAGCAAGTGCCGCGCAAGAAGTAAAATGGCTTATAAACCTTTTTGAAGAAATTGATATGCAACAAAATTGTCCTATTACACTCTATGAAGACAACCTTTCTTGCATTAAATTAGCGGAAAACGACAAGTTTCGACAGAAAACTAAGCATATCGAACTAAGGTATCATCTGATTCGAGACCTTGTTGAGCAGGGTACAATAAAAATTGAGTATGTAAGCACGGAAAATATGATCGCCGATGTGCTCACGAAGCCTCTGCCGAGACATTCTTTTCGAAAATTGCGAATTTCCTTGTTGAACTGTGATTAAATGTCATCGAGTTTACGCAGGGGTGTTGGTGAGAAATAAACTCAAAATGACATTCTTTCAATAATTACAAAAACTTTCATTTTCATATTATTCTAAAAACATTTCATTTGACTCTTTTATTTCTTCATGCATGTATACATCTACATTGGGACGACGCTATGACGCATTTGTTTTTCTGATTGGCCGTCTGTGTTTCTATGTACATGTAATAATGTATTTTTCGTTTTTTTTTTTTTCTCCTTCTTCGATGTTCTGTTTTCATAATAAAAGATGTGATTAAAAGGATAATACGTGGGTTCATTTTCATTCCCACAAAATAAAGCAACATAAAATAATATATAATTTCCTAATACACAAACCAAGCTAAATGAGGCTGGTTTAATTAAATTGAAACATCATTATTTATATATTTGAAATTATCTTTTGAACAGCTTAGCAGAAAAGATGTTTATAAAAGAAAATAGAAATTGGTTCTTCTTTTCATACATGGAATAAATACTTCTGGTTCTGCAAGCCTCATGGGATACTCATATACAGGGTGAGTGCATTTTACTTACCTTATAAATCTTGAATTTAAATATTTGATAAAAGTTTCTTCTGTGAATTCTATCAATTTCTTTAAACGTGTACACAGTCACTGTTTTTATTAGCATGATTTTTTATAATGACATACATGATTCTTCTTCTTTTATGTTATTTTATTTTATTTTATTTTTTTTTAATAGCACTGTAAGGTAAGAATTACATCTGCAGTTCGAAGCAGATGTACTTACTGAGTAACAAAAAAATTAATTGGATAAGAAAGAAAGCAAAAAAAAAAAAAAAAAAAACACAACTAAAAACCAATCTAAGAACTTGTTGCAGAAAAGAATTGGTTTTTCTACTAAAACAGAACCGTGTAAGGAAGAAAAGAAAAAAAAAAAAATGGAGAACAACATAAAGAAACTAAAATGAATTTCCTTGTTTTCCTTTAAGGTTTTTCTGATTCGAACAAGCCATGTGTAAAATTAATTTTTTTTTTTTTTTTTTTTTTTTGAACAAAATTAAAAAGAGCATTGTAGAATTTGGAATGTTATTGAAACCCATGTTAAGCATTTAGAAAACTTAAAAAATAATAATTGAATTTTATTTTTACGCATTTTTTATTTTTTTATTTAAAAGGTTTTAGATATTAAGTAATGTAAGTCGAGTTAATAGATACCATGTTTATGACTGTTCCAGTTATGTTAGTTTTTACTTTCTTCTATATGTAATATAGAGAAAGTATTGGATTCGCGAAATTTTTCGACCTCCGTTTTTTGACGGATCTACACGTTTTGGGATGTCCTGAACACGAATTGATAGTTTTTAGAAAATGCCTGTCTGTCTGTGCGTCTGTCTGTCTGTATCATTTTTTTGTGGACGCTGTATCTCACGAACCAATGAATGAAATTTAACCAAACTTGGTATTTAGTTGCACCCTGACATGAACTGGTGCCCATTAGATTTGGGGATCAATAGCTCAACAGGTGGCGCTGTGATCGCATTTTATGCAAATTTTTAACATGGCAGCATAGGACAAAATTCCGTATAAATGGGCATAATGAGAGTTATTTTACACTTGTGATTGTAAAATTAATATGAATTATTGATAATAGTAGTACGTAACTAGGAAAAAAATTTTGTGCATGGGGGGGCATCGCTTCCCCCCCCTGAGGGTAAATTTTGAAGATGGGTATCATTCGAAAGATCTCGTCAATACCTTTAAAACGAATGGTTGAACTATAAATCTGTGATAATTTAAAACAAAGTTATCGATTTTTTTTAAATATTGTTAGTGATTGAATATGTATTAATTTTTACAAAAAAAAAAAAAAAAAACTTAGAAAAAAAATCGTATTTTTTTTTTTTTTTTACTTTCTTCTATATGTAATATAGAGAAAGTATTGGATTCGCGAAAATTTTCGACCTCCGTTTTTTGACGGATCTACACGTTTTGGGATGTCCTGAACACGAATTGATAGTTTTTAGAAAATGTCTGTCTGTGTGTCTGTCTGTGTGTCTGTCTGTCTGTCTGTATCATTTTTTTGTGGACGCTGTATCTCACGAACATATGAATGAAATTTAACCAAACTTGGTATTTAGTTGCACCCTGACATGAACTGGTGCCCATTAGATTTGGGGATCAATAGCTCAACAGGTGGCGCTGGAATCGCATTTTATGCAAATTTTTAACATGGCAGAATAGGACAAAATTCCGTATAAATAGGCATAATGAGAGTTATTTTAAACTTGTGATTGTAAAATGAATTTGAATTATTGATGATAGTAGTAGTTAACTAGGGAAAAAAAAATGTGCATGGGGGGGCATCGGTTCCCCCCCTGGGGGGAAGTACCCCCCCGGGGGGGTTAAATTTTGAAGATGGGTATCATTCGAAAGATCTCGTCAATACCTTTAAAACGAATGGTTGAACCATAAATCTGTGATAATTTAAAACAAAGTTATCGATTTTTTTTACTTTTAACAAAAAAAAAACTTAGAAAAATAATCGTAATTTTTTTTTTTTAACGAAATTTTACCAAACTTGGTATTTAGTTGGTCCCCGACATAAACTGTTGCTGATTATATTTGGGGATCAATAGCTCAACAGGTGGCGCTGTGATAGCATTTTATCTAAATTTTTAACATGGCAGCATAGGACAAAAATTCGTATAAATGTGCATAATAAGAGTTATTTTACACTTGTGTTTGTAAAATTAATATGAATTATTGATAATAGTAGTACGTAACTAGGAAAAAAATTTTGTGCATGGGGGGGCATCGCTTCCCCCCCTGGGGGGGAAGTACTCCCCCCGGGGGGGGGGGGGTAAATTTTGAAGATGGGTATCATTCGAAAGGTCTCGTCAATACCTTTAAAACGAATGGTTGAACTATAAATCTGTGATAATTTAAAACAAAGTTATCGATTTTTTTTACTTTTAACCAAAAAAAAAAAAAAAACTTTTTTTTTTAAATATTGTTAGTGATTGAATATGTATTAATTTTCACAAAAAAAAAAAAGGAAAAAAAAAGGAAAATAAAATCTTTTTTTTTTTTTAAATATTGTTACTGATTGAATATGTATAGGAAAATATAGAAGAAAGTCTTGTGGTGGCCACAACATACTAGTTTTTTTTTAATATTGTTACTGATTGAATATGTATAGGAAAATATAGAAGAAAGTCTTGTGGTGGCCACAACATACTAGTTTTCAGATGTAAAGACGCTTAAACAAAACAAAACAAAATAAAACAAAACAAAAGTAAAATAAAAATAAATAAATAAGTAGGTAGAAGGCATAATTTTTATTTTGTTCTAGAAAATACTGGATTCGCAAAAATGTCAGTCAATTATTTTCAATTGATTTACACGTTTTGGTATGTCCCGAATACGATTTGAGCATTTTTAGAAAATGTCAGTCTCTATACGCGAATCAGAAATTTTGTGTAGGCTATATGTGATGGTAATAAAAACGAGATTTAACCAAACTTTATATTTAGTTACACTTTGACTTAAATTGATACTGATTGCATTTGGGAAGGAATCGCTCAGCAGGCAGTGCTGTCATCCCACTTTTTTAAAATGATTTTTATTATGGCAGTAAAAGACAAAATTTCTTACACAATGAAAATTATTTTAAACTCTTCAATGTGAAATCAATATATATATATATATATAGGCAGGGGCGGATCCAGAACTTGACTTTTGGGAGGGGCTAAGATGCTAAGATTTTTCAAAGTGCTATTCTAGACCAATAAAAAATATAAAATTGCAATATTCAATTGTTAATGTCAGTGTTTTTTTTTTTTTTTTTTTTTTTTTTTGGGGGGGGGGGGTCAGCCCCCTAGCCCCACCCCCTAAATCCGCCACTGTATACAGGGTGATTATAATTAAAGTTACGATTTCAAAACGCTATAATTTTAAAACTACCCATCAGAGCGATTTGGTATTTTACCAGAGCGATCCGTGAGGAAATGAAATTTTGTTTGGCAAAAGAAAAGAAAAAAAAAAAAAAAAAGTTCCAAAATGTGCCGTTAATTATCCGTAAAGTATTTGTTTCATGAAGCTCCCCTTTTTCTCTTTTCACTATGACTGTTTTCGCTGTAAACACGTATTTTTCTCTTTTTGCTAAAAAAATTGTAGTAAATCCTTTAAGTCTATTGTTTCCTGGTATACCATTGTGTTGCTAACAACATTCCTGTGTTTAATGAGACCATTTGCCATTTATGTGTTTCCCCTGGCATTACCATGACAGTGCCATCTATAGGAACATGTTGGAACTACTTTTTTCCTCCCCCAAACAAAATTTCATTGCCTCACGATTGCTCTGGCAAAATATAAATTCGCTCTGATGGGTACTTTTAAAATTATAGCGTTTTGAAACTGTAACTTTAATTATTATGTAATCACCCTGTATATATATTTCTGATTGTAACAGTCAACCAGAAAAAAAAAAAAAAAAAAAAAAAATGCATGTGTAGGGCATCTCTTTGCCCCTGGAGGAAATTTTTCAATATGGGTAGTTTCAGAAAAATCTCATTAATACCTTTAAAACGAATAGTTGAACTATAATCAAAAGGTTTTTATTTACTACACATTTATCGATAGGTTTATTATAAAAAAAAATAAAAAAAATCTCAAAAGGTGTAAATTCACTGAAAATCGGAAATCAAAAGTTTTTCCAAATCTTAAACTTTCTTCTTATATATGCAAAAGGTATACGCAAGTGAAGTGTGACGTCACTGATCGTTGTTGGGGCCAAGTAAAAGATTTTTTACGGATTTTTTTTTTTTTTTTTTTTTTTTTTTTTTTTTTTGTAAAAAATGTTTGTAAAAAAATATTAAAAATTGAGGAAAATTATTTCTTGATTTTAATTCCCATATTTGGGTATAGTCACAAATTAGTTATCGTGTACATGTGATAGATTAAGTTATTTTGCTGTCAAATTGAAAAAAAAAAAAATAATAATTTGAAATCTCTAGAAACAAAATGGGCATAGATTTGATATCTGTTCGCCCTTGACGTTTTGTATATTTAACGATCAAAAACGTAATACGAAAACATACATGTCCGATGTATACATATACACTAAACGACAAAAAAAAAAAAAAAAAAAAGTTGCGCTTGGATATTTTCCTTTTTAGCTTCTACAACCGCCAACTTTATAGTTTCAGATACACTTAAGCAGTGAGTCCAGTATGTTAAAAACAAATTAAATGTCAGGAAAATTGTAACTTTAGAAAAATAGTAAAAATAAGGCAGTTAACGATGCCACAAAAAGTATTAATTTTTGAATGAAAATAAAAAAAAAATATTTTAATACGTGAGATGACAAAATGCAATTAAATGTTAACGAAATATCGGAAAAATGGTTTTTAGCAAGATATAAAATATTTTGGCCGTTTAAACTGAAAATTTGGCTTTAGGCGGCCATGTTGCTCATCCAAGCGAGATGACCGTAAATAAAAAAGCCATTGCGTATAAAATCGGTTTGTATTACATTTAGAACAAAGGATATTTAGAAAAAGTGTTTAGCAGCATAATTTTTTTTAACTACAGCAACTATTAAGCAAAGTTAATTGAAGCAGGTTTAAATGACAAAAAATTTCATTCTTAGTGAAGAAAATTAGGAAAGCAATTGACCTCAGATGGCTAAAAAAATTAAAAAATGATTAGTTAATTATTGGGCTGACCTGGTTCCCTCTGATGAGTCAAGTTTAACTTATTTCGAGCTAAAGAAAACAAGCAGATCTGGCAACGAAAATATGAGCGACTTAATGAAAATCACACTTTTAAAATAGTGACACATTCTCCGTACATTATGGTACGGAGGTGCATAACTTTTCAAACAGTTGGGCAAATTTTTATGCTCAAGGGATCAATTAACTCAAAATAAAACACAGTCTTCATAAAAGTGGTGCCTAACCGACTATTTTCGAGGTATCTTGGACGTTTCCACAAACAACAATCAAAGATGATAATGCCCCTCACTTACACGGCGTCTGTGGTAAGTTTATTCACTTCAAATTGTCAAATTTTCCTATCCATCCCTATGAGAACCTATAATTCTGTAAGTATTCATATATTTTTCTATTTTAAGTTAAATTCCACAAAAGATATAGCAGAATTTCTTTTGTCTTCATATTAATTAGATCTTATGTCTTCAAATTAATGTGTCTTAAAATTAATTAGATCTTAATAAAATTTAAAAAGGAAAAAAAAAAAAAAAAAAAAAAATATATATATATATATATAGAACTCTCATACATCAAAACCTTTTTACCATGTTTTCATTAACTTCTATTCTTGTTTGTTTGTTCGGTACAAATCTTGCAACCTATTTTTAACTAACTTCCCTACTAGCTAGACATTTGAAACTTTCACAGTAGCTCAGAACCCTGTGACAACACAATACTTCGAAGTCAGATTTTCGAATAGTTTTCTTTTAATTAATTAAAATATGAAAATAATAGGCTCCTAATAGCAATAAAAATAGTCATTAAAATATTAGCTATAATTTAATTGTTGCCCCCCCCCCCCAAAAAAAAAAAAAAAAAAAAAAAAAAAAAAAAAAAAACGAAACGAGTATTATGAAAAACTGTAGGCTTAAGAAGAAATGGAAACAAAATGGTGCAAGTAACAGAAATATTCCTGCGGATTATCACTAATTATTTTAATTATCACACGGATTATTATTATTTTTTTTTTTTAATGTTTTATTAGAAATTGTACTGATATTAATTTTAACTTAATTTTTTTCTGAATCGCGCATACATACATTAGACTTTAGAATTTCTTGGATGTGTGAGCAGATAAATGGAATATTTTTTTAATCTTGTGTTACAAAAATTTGAATTTCATATCCGCGTTTGTAATGATCGATAGATGGCACTTTTTCAGCTTTTGTTGTTAGTAAATATAATAGCCACGTGTATTTATTATTGTTCTATTATTTGTGTTACTACTTAATATTCGTGGTATAATTTCTCTGCCATTACATCATGGAAAATTGATTGCTTTTGGAAAAAAATATTTCAGTTTATTCAAAGTTCGATCGGAAGTAGATTTTTAACGGAAGCTGAACAAATATTAGTTTCAAATCATCTGATTAATTTTTTTTACTTCCATTAGCCAAAGCAACTGAAATTTTAAATTTGTCATTTGGAAATAAAGGGAAGCTTAATTCTGGATTTCTTGATCCTTTGGAGTTACACTATTGCACGCAACAGTATGCGTTATCTTTTTACCGGATTTATTCATTTTTATTCAATAAATATATGTGAAACTAAACATCGGCAAGCAACGGCGTCTCGACGAAAGCCGAAAGCTATTCATGTTAATTGTAATTTCACCTTAGCTCACCTGATGGCGAGCATTTCATTACAATCGCGGATCAGGCATAGAAATCGCTTAGAATTTTTCACCTGCATATGGTACGTAGCTACAATTATTCTAAATTTATCATATTATAAAAAATTTTTAAAGATTTCAAATATACGTAAAAAATATAATTTCACATCGATTTTAATTATCTAAAAAATATGCATATTACTAGGTTTTGTAAATAGAAATGAAAAATTATCGGTGTATATAGAAATAAAAAATTATCGGTATAGTTTAATCTTTCGTCTCAGTTTCTTATAATTTGGAAGCAATAAAAAGTGTAATTTTATTTTAATCAAACTATTTTTAATCATCATTGTTAGGATTTAATGTGTTTTTATCTTATAATAATTCTTTTCTTATAATAGAATAAGTATTTCTAATATTTTACCTCAAATAAGTTTAGCTAATATTAATAAAACGGAGTTCTCTGTTCATTGTTCTAGAAATATATTTACATTTCTTAAGCAATCATATTAGTGGTCTACGGGATATTAAATTTTCAATTTGGTGGTCTGCTAAGGTAAAAAGGTTAGTGACCGCTGTTCTAGATATCAGACACAGAATTTTGTTTTTAGTATGTACAGCGATATTAAAAATGTTTAGAAAACAGGATGACAGTGTCACCTATTGGACGATTTTCACCAAAAGCCGATAGACACTAATTTATGTCAAACTGCAGCGATTATATCCCACACAACACCGTGGGGGAAAATGATCATCAATCACTATCTTCATCTCCCCTTGGTACGGAGTAGGGTTACCTTTTTTGCATTTGAGTAATTTTGTTAAAGATGGTCCCTCAAAGAGGAGAGCCATGGGATTTTCTAGAACAGGGAAAAAAGATTGATAAAGAAGCTGATAATTTGCTGTTTTTTATTGAATACAGTGAATGAATTGGTAAATAATTGCACGGAAAAAAATCTTTTAAAATTACTTAAACTACGGAATTAAATATTACATATATCTCACTTTATTTGAGCAGTATTACGCAGAACAACTGTCTAGTAAAAGAAAAAAAAAATAATTTTACAATTTAGGTAAAAAAAAAAAAAAAATAATAATAATAATAATAAATCCCCCCGCCCCACACACACACACAAATATATATAATTTTTAATGACAATAATGAAAAGAATGAGAACGGAAACCAAACAGTTGAAAATAATTCACCACAGAAACCCACAGAAGCCGATTAGATAAGTAGCTAACTTAAATAAGTTAGTTTGGTGTTTTAAATTTATTTGAACAGTTATATATTAACTTAAATGTATTAAAAAGTTAATAAAATTATTTTTCTAATTTTAATATTTTTTTGGTTACAAAAAACGTAAACTTATAAAAGAAGGAATTTTAAAGGGAATTTAATATAAATATATTTTATTTATATAAAACCAATGTTTGTGCGTGTCGGTGTGTCTGTGGACAACGAAGCGTAAGGTTGGTACTCGTACAGTCAAGAGATTCACCAAGAATTCGCTTGAGGTGTCTTAGTGCATCTCGAAGCCCCATTTTTGAAATGTTCATTATTATTATTATTTTTATTTAATTAAAATAAGAAAATAATATTATAATAGTTTTAAAAGTTAGTCATTTAAATATTAGTTTACATTTAGCGCCAAAAACAATTTACCAATCTTTTCTTTTTAAACATGAAATATTTTTTTATATGAATAATGAAAGAAAACATAAAAAAAAAATATTTCTGAGAATAGTATACTTAGCACGAAAGCTAATTGAGCATCAAGAGCTCATAGTAATCTTGGGTAATTAACCCGTTAACGCCCAAATTAATTTTGTAAAATATTATTAGCTGATTATTTCACTTCTAAATTAATATACACAACTGACAGAAAAATATATTAACTTAAACAATTCTTCTGATAGTTTTAAATTTCAAGGCTATCCTCATTTATTGACGTTTAGTGTTCTAGCGAGAAAACTTCGAGATAGAAAAACTTTGAGATAACAGATTAATATCCTGTTATATGTTGACGAAGATTTCAAAAGTAAAGTATTATAATATATATTATTATTCAACTTGATTTAAGTTAGTATACCTGCGCAAAAAGCAAATGTATGTGCGACGAATGAAAAATCTTAAAATGACTATCCACATTATGAAATAATAATTAATAGTAGGCACATAAAACTTTCAGGGATCATTTAGAGTGACGCTATAAACTGTCACTAAAAAGCAGAAATCATTCCAAGAAACCACAAAAAATATACGTGTCATTTTATTAGCTGTCCTCAAATGAGGATACTGGGCGCTAATGCGTTAAAAAAAGAACAACCACACGACTCCTATTACACATTATACAAGTATTATGTGCACTTTTTGAAGAGAATTGCACTCAGAAGACATATAATTGACCTAATGAATGATGATTCGACTCCACTCTACTCGCTTTACTTATGAACCACTGCAAAGCTCTGCCCGCCTATTCGCTGCTTTGCTTTTTATTGAAAACCGATATTAACATGTTGAGCGCCATGTCAGTCATTCTAGATACTAGACATTTTGTCATATATCTTTAAGTACTGAAGGAATCATCTTGAAACTTTAGGAGTGTGCAGAACCTGTTATACTTCAAACATTTCAGTGAAAGTTTTACCGCTAAAGTAAAAGCAGTAAAAATTAAAAATTAAAACATTGAGCGCCCTGTCAGCCATCGGTGGCAGACAGTGTCAAATATGATATAAAGCCGCGTCAACCATCGGTGCGCATATAAAATAGGATATAAGACTAAAAATATAACATTTAATGATTGAAAAATTATTAAAATTTGCTTAATGTTCATGTATTACAGGAGGTATCATTATGGAATTTTAATGGATTTTAAGAATTTGCGTGGCGCTCAACGTGTTAATAGTCTATAACAAAAGATTAAAAAAAAAAAAAAAAAAAAAAAAAAGTTACAGAAATTCCCATATTCAATGTTAAATTGAAATTCATAACAATTAGTACCCCATTTCTTAAAATGAAATATTATGCTAAAAATCAGTATAATTTCTTTTCCATAATAGAAAGAAATTTGTAATATCCAGACCATTTGCTCTACTGCTTTAATATACGACCACTTAGAAACTATTAATTTTTTGTCATTATTTGTCGATTTTTTTTTTTTTTTTTTTTTTTTTTTGGTTATACATAGTTACTTGTAAAAAAGAAAGAAGGAAAATTACTTTTTTTTTGTTTTTGTTTTTGTCTATACTTTTTATTATGGAATTTTTCAGTTAATTATAGCATTGTATAATACTCTCTATATATTTTTAAGATAAAGCGAGGTAATAATTTTACACACTCGAAAATATCTGGGGGAAAAAAGTAATAATCTATTAATGTTTTATTGTGGACAAATCTCCTACAGCTTCAGTTTTAAATTCTTTCCTACATACTTTTTAAGGCGCCTGCCTACCTTTAAAATGCAATTTTCAGTCAAAACTAAGATTTTTTATTTTTGGTTTAGTATTAAAGCCTGACATTTAAACTTTCTAAATCAGTTTGAATTTTGTTTCTATCTTGCTTAGAATTTGAGTTACAGGCATCTAAATATTAGTCACTCGCAACTTTTTGAAACCAGAAGTGACCGGAAATGTTTGTTTTCATAAAAGTTTTACTCAGTATAAGCATCAAAATTTGTTACTGAATATAAAATGAATTTAAAAATAATAAGAAGAAATAAAAAACTTTGAAATAAATCAGGAAAGTTATTAAAATTATTTTTTATTTAATAGGTAAAATCTGGTTTTTAATTACGTTTTTTGCTTTTTCTGAGAATGAGATTTTTAACATTTTGCTTTTTCACAAAACATCATAACTCCAAAAGTTATTATATAAATCTTATGAAACTTTGACAAAATACGCTAGAGGAGTTGTTTTATGGACTGAACTACTACAATGAATCTAGCTTTTTTTTTTTTTTTTTTTTTTGTCGATAGAAGTTATGAAACATTTTATAACTTCACAAATGATTGATTCACTAATGATTTTTTCAGCATGTAAAATGTTATATTCTCTAAAATATTAAATAATATGGTTATAGTTTTGAAAATAGCTCACTCCCATAAAGACTCTTTATATCACCATGTTAGAGATTTTAATGATATATTCTATAACTACCACTTAATTTTCATGAATATTACAATGAGTGTATTATATACCTGGGGGGGGGAAGGGGGACCAATGGAAATAAAATGTATTCTTCTTTAAACTACACTATCATCGATCTAAACAAAAACTTTGCATAATAACGTACAATTTGTGAAAAAAATCACAGTAAGGTTAGACATACTTATGGATAGGGGGGGGGGGGGTTAAAGACGAAGGGGGGGGAGGACAGAGGAAAATAAAATATTTTTTATATCTCCATTTTACCGATTTTAAAGACATATTCTATAGCTACCACTTGCTTTTTATGAAGATCTCAAAATGAGTGCATTATATATTTGTGGGGGGGGGGGGCAAGGGGGACGCAGATAGAAGTAAAATATATTATTCCTTAAACAACCGCATTGTCGATTAAAAAAAAACTTTGTATCTATGCAACTTTCTGCTTATGAAAAATTGCAATCGCAGTGAGTGTACACATATCTGGACGATTTGCTAAGGAGGGGGGGGGGGGACAGAGTGAAGAAAATGTTTGTTTTTATATCACCATGCTACCTATTTATATGAAACTTTGTACGACTATCACTTTCATTTTATTAAAATTATAGTGAAAGTTAACTAAAGTTGATAAGGGGGGGGGGGGGGGGGGGTAGGGGGACAGATGGAAAATAAAATAATCTTTTTAAACAACACTTATTATCGTTTGTTTTATTGTTTATTTATATTTTGTGTGTATCGATTACTATTAATGAATAATTATAGTGAGTTATGCAAAAATTCGATATATGATTTAAATCTGTAAAAAAGTTAATCAAAAATGAATTTTCTTCTTTTAATCTGTCTCTTTTGTCCTCCCCCGCCCTATGTAGAAATAGAACACTTCCACTCTCGTTGATGTTAAGCATCAATTTTACAAGGAGAAATTAGGTAAAATCGGTAAAATGGTGATATTAAAAAATATTTTATTTTCCTCTGTCTCCCCCCTCTCTTTAACTCCACCCCCACCCCCAAGTATGTCTGATACTTATTGTGATTTTTTTCACAAATTGTATGTTATTATACAAAGTTTTTGCTTAAATCTATAATAGGGTGTTTTAAATGAAAATATTTTTTATTTCCATCTACCCCCCCCCCCTCCCCTGTGCCCCTCCAGGTATATAATACACTCATTGTAATCTTCATAAAAATTGTGGTAATATATTATTAAAATTGCTAAAATGGTAATTTAAAAATTTAATATATTTTCCTCTGTCCCCCCCCCCCTCCTCCAAGTATGTTTGACACTTACTGTAATTTTTTCACAAATTGTACATGATTATACAAAGTTTCATTAAAATCGGTAAGAGGTTTGTTCTATTTTTTACTATAAAATTTTCCTTCGATCCTTTTATTTTTTAAAGTTCTATAATGAATTAATGACAGTTTATCATATTTTCTTAAACAACATAATTTAGTTGCATTAACTGATGTATTATTTTTAAATTTATTTAAAAAATTGTAATATCTGTTCATATTTAAAGATAATAAATCAATAAACATTTTTTCCACATTTGAATTCAATGTTCTAATTATTTATTTAATTAATTAGTTTATTTACTTAATTAACTTATTTACCTAACATTAAACTATATTAATTAAAAAACGAAGTGAAATTACTAAATTAATACATTAAAAACCTTTACTAACTTCGTTGTTTGCCGTTAAACTTTTCCATCGGGATCCCGATTCTCATCAGACTTTGAATTAACTTATAAAAGTTAATTCTGGAGAAAACAATATCTACAATTTTAAATGCGTTAGAAATTCTGCTCTTTTTCTACAAATAATTGCCATTTTATCTTGATTTTCTTTATGCAGATTGCAGAAATATTTGATTAGGGGTGTTTAGACGCTATCACACTTTTTAAAATTTGGCCCCATAGGCCATAATGATAAAGAATTTTTCTTTGTGACCCTGTAAAAAAATTGTAAGTGCTAAATTCACCAAAATCTAAACAAATCGTGCAACTATGACCTATAACATGTGTACAAATTTTTTGCTCAGATTAATAAGACGTTTAGACGCTATCGCACTTTTAAAAATTTGGCCCAATAGGCCTTAATGATAAAGAATTTTTCCTGGTGTCCCTGTAAAAAAAACTATAAGTGCTAGATTCACCAAAATCAATAGGGTTCGTACTTTGGTGACTTGCAATATATGTACCAACTTTCAGCAACAAAGTGTTTAGATGCTAGCGTGTTCACTCACAGACACACATACATACACACACACATATATATACACACATACATACACACATACATACACACATATATACACACATACATACATCATCGTAAAAATAGTGAAAACGGACTCAGAGGACCTCGAAACGTATAGAAACATCAAAATCTGAATTTCGGATTTTTGACATGATTACAATACTTTCCTCACTATAGTGTTCGGAAAGTAAAAAGATGATGATATTTACTTATATTTATTAATTTTAATTTTATTTGTTTATTCATTCATTTCATTTTTTATTTATTTTGATGGATAGTGTAATTTCTTAGAACATTTTTTATACTTAAATTTTGAATTTTTATATTTTTTATTTCAATGCGTACTTTAAAAAAGTAATAAGATTCAACCACCGGGCGATTCTAATATTTATGAATTTATTTATGAATTATTTAATTAATTGGTTTATTTGTTTAATTTTTATAAACTTGTAAAAGATAATTATGGAGAAAACAAAATTTACAATTTTAAAATTTCGGATTTTTGACATGATTACAATACTTTCCTCACTATAGTGTTTGGAAAGTAAAAAGATGATGATATTTACTTATATTTATTAATTTTAATTTTATTTGTTTATTCATTCATTTCATTTTTTATTTATTTTGATGGATAGTGTAATTTCTAAGAACATTTTTTATACTTAAATTTTGAATTTTTATATTTTTTATTTCAATGCTTACTTTAAAAAAGTAATAAAGATTCAACCACCGGGCGATTCTAATATTTATGAATTTATTTATGAATTATTTAATTAATTAGTTTATTTGTTTAATTTTTATAAACTTGTAAAAGATAATTATGGAGAAAACAAAATTTACAATTTTAAAATTTCGGATTTTTGACATGATTACAATACTTTCCTCACTATAGTGTTTGGAAAGTAAAAAGATGATGATATTTACTTATATTTATTAATTTTAATTTTATTTGTTTATTCATTCATTTCATTTTTTATTTATTTTGATGGATAGTGTAATTTCTAAGAACATTTTTTATACTTAAATTTTGAATTTTTATATTTTTTATTTCAATGCTTACTTTAAAAAAGTAATAAAGATTCAACCACCGGGCAATTCTAATATTTATGAATTTATTTATGAATTATTTAATTAATTAGTTTATTTATTTAATTTTTATAAACTTGTAAAAGATAATTATGGAGAAAACAAAATTTACAATTTTAAATGCGTTAGAAATTCTGCTCTTTTTCTATCTTTCAATAAATCTTATATAAGGATTGTAAAAATATTATCTTCTTCACTTTCACCCTCTATAATTCTCCGATAGCAGTTTATCTTGAACCTTGAACGAAAGAGGGAACATGCTGGACAGGCGGGCAGGGGCTGTCCAAAGGTTTCAATGAGTTTCAATGAGGAGTGCAGACTGCCATAGCTAGACTTTATCGCTCTTTTCCCTGACAGCTTCAACAAAAGCAATCACAACCCTTGAGAGGGGTCGGGGTGGTCTCTGGGAATCTACCAGTTGTTTCGACCACTTTAGGTACTCCCTAAATATCCGTGATGATGATGAAGGATTGAATGATTTTTAAATCTTATCAATAATAATAATAATAATAGTAATAAATCATACATTTGGTTTAAACTTTTGCCGTTCCAATTTTACTTCACTTCTGTCAGTATTGTAAAACTTAGGGATTTTTTTTTATTCAATATCCACCATTAAATTTTAACTCTAAAGGTTGCCTAATCACTTCGAAAATTATTCGTCCATATTGTATGTCAAATATCACTCCTCAGAATTATTGGTGGTAGTTGAATAAAATAGTCCCTCCCTATATTTGGTAACACTTTTAGAGCGCTTTAGAGCCTTATAGTTGGCAAAGGGTTAATGTTAATGCATAGAGCCGATTTTGCAAAATGTTTAGTGCGCGAGAAATCCTCATAAAGGGCCAACTGGCAGTAAATGAATTTATCAATTGATCCATTCTATAGGTATATGATAGTTTATGTTAAAATATCAATTAACACCTAATGTATGTATTTTATATGAAAGTATGAACGTTTGATCATTAATTTTGATGAACAATTTTCTTATTTTCTATGTTACTTTACTTTCTTCAATAATAAACAGACGAAAGTATTCTTAAATATTTTTAATTTTCGATTTTTAATGGATTTGCACGTTTTGAGACTTCTAGAACACGATTTAATCAATTTGAGAAAATGCCTGTCTGTCCCTGTGTGTGATAAAAATCGCGTGTCAAAGGTAAATGTAGCTTCAGAACTACTGTCCATAATTTTATACAAATTTTAATGCACGCTAACATAAATTATTGCCTATCAGCTTCAGGTAAAAATCGCCCAATAGGTGGCAAAGCAATCCTGTTTTTTTTTTTTTTTTTTTTTTTCCCTTATAATTTTTAACATGGCAAAATATCATATAAAAGTGCAAAATGATAATTATTTTTAAGGAATTTTCATGAAATTTAAAGAATTATTTATCATAGTAATAGTTAACTTAGTTTATATATATATATACTGGGTGACTGATTTGAAGAGTACCCGTTTGTTTTTTCTGGTTATCTACATCTATAATAATATATGTAGCAAGCATATATTATAGATCTATCATCCCCATGATATCGAGCAAAAAATTTTGGTGCCGAAAAAAGTTCTAAAATCATTCATTCACCATTAGAGAGTATTGTAAAAAAGAAAAAAAAAAAAGAAAAATGAATTTGAAACTGTATCTGGAGTTTTTCATTCATCTTTAGTAAATAAATTATTCAAAAATTTTATTTACTAAATTATCCATGTGTATTCCTGTGTGTGATTTACTCGGGGAAAGTCAGCCATTAGAGTGACTTTTCCCGAAAAAAAAAAGTATCACTTTTTCCCTCTCGCTGATCAATCTATGTCTTATTAATATATCTATAGTAGCAAGACTCCAACATCATTACTTATTTAATATGTATTTAATATGCGAGTATCTTTTTTTTTTTATATATATAAATACAAAAATTCGTTTTTCAAACATAAATTCTCGTGAACATCATTAGTAAGTTTTTAATCCGGTTCTGCGAAAATGATTTGAGTAAATCGTTTGCTTCTTTCAACGTCATTATTATTATTATAATTATTGTTATTATTTTTTAATTTTTGAAAACTCATTGTGAAACACTATGAATGGCAATAATAAAAATCGTCTGCATGAACTAATTCTTAATGAAAATGGTTCGTTCATTAACATTAAACAGTTCTGTAAAAAACGTGTTTTTCCTTGCGTTTTTTTTTTTTTTGGTTATTTCAAAGATAAAGTTCCAGAGAACTCCTGTAAACATAAACATCGATGAATCAAAGCAAATCATAACTGAAGAAATCTCGTGAATAACACCAATAATGTTGCAATGTGCGTCAAAATATTCGGTTCGACGTGCTCATGTTTGCATTCAAAATGGTGGCGAACATTTTCAACATTTTCTGCAAGGAATGATAATGTAGAAAATTTGAATTAAATTATGTTTTTCAAAAATAAAATCATCACAGGATTAAGTAACATTGTGCGTCGCCATCTCTGTTTTACCTCACAAATAAAGTTGTAACGGTCCAACAGTGTTAGAAATTGTCTCCCACTCTTAAACAAGGTTCAAACATTATACTTCATTGTTAGAATAGTTGCCACATCCGTCAGACTTAAGGGTAATAAGAAAAACCAACGGGTATCCTTTTAAATTGATCACCCTGTATATAGGAGTATCGTTCATGGGTATAATTTTCAATATGCGTATTTTTAAAAAGAACTCGTCAATAACTTTAAAACGAATGGTTGAACCATACATATGTGATTATTCAAAACAAAATTATAGATTTGTTTTTGTTCTTAACATAATTTTAATAAATAATTTGTACTGCGTGAATTCATCAAGGGAAATATAGAAGAAAATTTTGTGAGGGCCACAAAGTACTAGTAATTCTTTCTTTTATATTTCTTTTTTTAAATGTGGTGATTACTGTGTGTTCTAATTTTGAGTAAAAATTTCCACACATTATTATAATTCTTTGATAACACTGGCGACATTTTAAAACTCGTTAGAGGTTAAATTTACTTCCACTTATTTTCAGTCATAATAAAAAATGCATGCGATGTCTAAATAGAATAAGTTTATTCTTCCCTCGTTTAAATACCCATTTTCTCGGCATAAATATTAATATTTAATTTATCGTAAAATTTGGGCCAAATTACTTTCTCTCAAAAACCTCATTCCGCTAATTCACCCAATAATAAATCTGAATACCTTCTAAATAAAACATAATCACTTAGTTCCATTGCCAGTCTCATAAATAAATATACATTCTTCCATAATTTAAAACCTAAAATATACATAAAAAGAAACAGCTCGTAAACAAAAAAGACCTCATTTGCATTCATGTTCCATTCATGTCGCCATACATGCATTTATTCAGTTACCATCGGACGCAAATAAATTTTAAATATTTTCAGAGGCATAATAATTCTAATATAGCTGCCTCCCATTTATGCAATATGCATATTTAAAATTTATGCATGTAACTGTGGCCCTTATATGCTAGTCGGGATTTTCCCAAAAATCACTCACATTTATGGGTAAAGCTAAAATCCCTTTCCCCCATTTATGACGCCTATCTATTTTCCAGTCCACTTTTCATAACGATGTCATGCATGTTTCAAGATTTATGTCAGCGACCTCCTCCCTCCTCTACTCACCCCTTATATATTCTTTTACAAGCTTAGGGTGGTGTTTTGCATACACCCCCATCTTTCCTTGAATTTCGAATGCGTGCCTGTAATTCATGATTATGTTCCTCTAGAGCACTAAAAACTAACATTATTACATTTTTTTTTTCGTTTTTTTTTTCCTACGACAACACTGATATTCAAACACCGCAGACGATATTTATGTCTAAAATGGAATGAGGAGGAAAAAAAAATTGTTTATGTAGGAATATTTTTAATCACTAGAAACATATTAGCAGGGGTGAAAGTTCTATAGAACATTTGGGGAAAAAGTATTTGAAGCCGCACACTCATCTGGCTTCGCAGACGATAAAGTGTCGATCGACATTTTTTCTATTTTTTTTTATGGGGATGTAACATCTTTTGTAGAGGTGAATGAAATGAATTCATGGATGAGTTGATTTTAAGAGATACTACACAGTGGGATGTTAGTATTTGGTGCTTTATATAATCGTTTTATGGGACCAACAATAGCAGGAGTGGATGAACTTGGTGAGCTAAAGTGTTTTTCCTGATTTATTGAGTAGAAAATTTAGCCACGGAGTCTGTATGTGGTTTGATAAGGGCTGCGGCAGATGGTAGGAAGAGAATTCTTCTCACAATTTGTCACCTGGATAGGTAGTAAAATCGTGAGCACATATAAGTACTGAGCAGGTGCACAGGTATACGCAAGTACGCACATAAATTTCGTATTTTATGAGGTAGTGAAAGTAAACGTACTTGTTATTATGAAAGGGTTGCTCTTAAGTCATTCATAAATTATCTGAAAGCACGTGAATAAGTATTGGACTAGTTATAGAGTAATCCAGATACTCGATTTCTCTCTCTCTCATTTTTTTTTCTTCTTCTTCTTTTTTCAAGGTGAAAGATACTTTTTTTTTTTTTTTAATTATTATTTTGTGCAAATAGCGATTTTGGGATGGATGGATGATTGGGTTTTACGTCGCACTAGTGTTGCGCTGATGGGCAATTGGCAACGGTCTGGGACATACCCCTAGAGGTGGTCCGGAGACATGCCATCACAATTTTGATCCTCCACGGAAGGGATGGCTCTTCCGCTTCGTTGACCCCCAGAGGTATAATTTTTGATGGGAACATGGAGGACATTGCGGCCACGGCAGATTCTACGTGCACCAGCCACCATTACTGTACACGACGGTCTTTGGCCGGCTCGAGTACCGAACCCGCAATCTTCCAATTATGAGGCCGGCGCTCTACCGACTGGGCTACCGCGGCCCCAGCGATTTGCATATAAAAAAAATTTAGTTTCAACACATATTTACCTCCTTCCCCTCCCAACTTAATGAAATAGCTTTTTCTTAACCCGTTAGCGCGCAGTGTTCTCATTTGAGGACAGCTAATAAAATGACACGCATATTTTTTGTGGTTTCTTGGAACGATTTCTGCTTTTTAGTGACAGTTTATAGCGTCACTCTAAATTATCCCTGAAAGTATGTGCCTACTGTTAATTGTTATTTCATAATTTGGATAGTCTTTTTCTGTTTTTTTATTCGTCACACCTATATTTGCCTTTTGCGCAGGTATACTAACATAAATCAAGTTGAATAATAATATATATTATAATGCTTTACTTTCGAGACCTTTGTCAACATATAATAAGAAATTAATCTGTTATCTCAAAGTTTTTCTATCTCTAAGTTTTCTCGCTAGAACACTAAACGTTGATAAATGAGGATAAGCTTTAAATTTAAAACTATCAGAAGAGTTGTTTAAGTTAATATATTTTATCGTCAGTTGTCTATATTAATTTAGAAGTGAAATAATCAGCTAATAATATTTTGCAAAATTAATTCGGGCGTTAACGGGTTAATGATATAACGCTAGACGCATTTAGTAAATGGTTCGTTTGTGACCCATGAAAATTCTGACCGTAGCAAACTCCTACTCAGTGGCACCCGGGAAGTCCTCGATTGAAGAAGTATTGGTTCTTCAATTCTCACCATGACAAACACTACCAAGCTGTTCGCGCTCCTTGAAATTCATGACTACGACACTTCTACCCTTGACAGATATCATCAGATTCTTTGCGTCTCGAGAAGTCCCTCATAATGCAAACTCCCGCTCCTTAACACGGTTCAACTCGACTCATTGCGTTAACATCACTACATGACTTATGAACTGAAAAAAAAAAAAAAATAATAATAATAATAAATATAAATACCTTTAGAGCTATAATGAAGTCAATTTTACTCTCCAAGTTTAATTTTTCATGAAGTTTTATATTAATTTTAATATTTACGCGAGAATTTCCTTTCATTACAAAAAAAAAAAAAAAAAAAAAAAATGAAAATCAACTCGTAAACTTTTTTGGCAACAATTAAAAAAAATCTGGAGTGACTCCACTCGACTTTCCGAGCATTGAGTAATTAACAGTTCTGTAGGTAAAGTAAAGAAAAAGGAGTTGTTAAACAAACAAAAGAGAGAAAACCATAATAGAGGTGTTTGAGTATTTTTCTCCATATATTATACGATGTTTTATTTAACGCTACTGAACTTTGAGCCCATAAGATCATAATGACAAAGATTTTTTCGTTGTGTCCCTGTAAAAACCTATAATAGCTAGATTCACCAAAATGCTTATAATTAGTGCAACAGTGGTTTATAAATTTTCAGCTCAATTAAATAAGGCGTTTAGATGCTATCGCACTTTTAAAAATTTGGTAACATAGACCATAATGATAAAGAATTTTTCTTTGTGTCCCTGTAAAAAAAACTGTGTGCTAAATTCACCAAAATCTACACAGTTCGTGCAACTGTGACCTATAACATGTGTACATTTTTTTTTTGCTCAGATTAATAAAGCGTTTAGACGTTATCGCACATTTAAAAATTTGGCCCCATAGGCCATAATGATAAAGAATTTTTCCTGGTGCCCCTGTAAAAAAAACTATAAGTGCTAGATTCATCAAAATCAATAGGATTCGTACTATGGTGACTTACAATATGCGTACCAACTTTCAGCTTATTCGAACAAAGTGTTTAGACGCTAGCGTGTTCACTCACTCACATACACACACACATACATACACACGCACATACATGCATCATCGTAAAAATAGTGAAAACGGACTCAGGGGACCTTGAAACGTATAGAAACATCAAAATCTCAAATTCGGATTTTTCACATGATTACAATACTTTCCTCACTATAGTGTTCGGAAAGTAATTAAAATAAATTACGTATTTTTGCCTAAACTAGTTGGCATAGGTCGACTCTGCTCAGTTCCCCATCCTATTTATGCTCTCACAAATTTCTAGTGCGAGACATATTATAATCATGTTAAAAGAAATGAATTTGAACAAAGCTTGATACAGTGACAGAATGAAATCCCCGCCTAATAGGCTATCCACCGTTCACTTCGATATATTTATCTTATTCTAAAGTATTTATTTATTTTATCAGGGTCAATTCCGTTGTTTAGTTTTCATGCTACTATTTCCAATGCAATAATCCTCAAAATTCAGATTTATATGAAAAATTTACAATTTCGCTGTGTTGATAAAATCGTAAATTACGAATAATTTACGAAATTTTCCTATGAGAATATTTGTATTCAATCATGTTCAAACCAATATCATAAATGTAATTTTGAAGTTGTCTAATGTATTTATAATCCTCAAAATGGAAGTTCATACTCAATTTTGCTTTATTCTAACATGTTAAGTAAATCGTAATTTTCCAATAACTTACGAAATTTTTATATTGGGAAATTCATAGTCATTAATATTCATGCCAGTGTCCTAAATAATATTTCAAAAGTAGTCTGACATCTTTACGATGAAAAATCTCTCAAAATTGACGTTTACGTGAAATTTTGCCCTATACTGTCATGTTAAGAAATTCGTAAATTTTCAATTACTTGCGAAATTTTTAAAGTAGCATATCTATAGTTACTGATGTTCATTCCGGCATCAAAACTGATATTTTAAAACTGGTCTGACATTTTTACAGTAAAACGTTTCCATTTAATGCACGTTTAAGTAAATTTTTGTCCTATTCTCCCATGTTAAGAAAATCGTAAATTTCTAATAACTTACGAAGTTTTTTAATTCGAATGTTGCAAATGAACAGAGTTCTTGCCAGTATCGAAAGTAATATTTTAAAACTGATCTGACCCCTCTGCGATCATTATTTCGTGAGATATCGTATAAACCGACTAACAAACTAACGGACGAACACACTAGCCCACTAACGGACTAACGCACTAACGGACTAACACACTAACACACTAACAGACACCCTACAGACAGACACCATACAAATTTTGTCATTTTCGGATTCCTCACACCTGAAAACTATAAAAAAGTCAAAAAACCGAGGTCGAAATTTTTCACGATTACCTAAGTTCCCCATACCTATAGTATGACGGAGAACTAAAAAGGGCTTCTTCAACTGTTTCGATACTGATTATTATTAATTTTCTTTTCTTTTTCTTTCAAATAAATAAATAAATAAATAAATATATTTTGATGAAATTCTGACAAAAGCAGAATTTAGTTTAATACGGAGGACTTTTTTTTTTCCAAAATTATAACATCGCTCTCAAATTATTCAACTATATTTTCGTTAAATTTTCGATTTCGATAAATGTACGCTGAATAAAGAGAGTGAGTTCATGGACTAGAATCTACCTGTTTTTTTATGAACTATTCTCTCACACACGAAAGTCGAAAAAATTTTCGTAATATTCTTTTATGTTATCATTTTTTACATTATTTTAATTTATGTATGTCTCATAAAAGTGATTTGCTAGCTATCTCCTCCCCCCTCCCCCCATAATAAAAAACTTATGTTCAGGTATTGAAAAATTGTTTAAAAAAGTTTATTATTATTATTATTATTATTATTATTATTATTTACTTTTGTGATTTCATACTTTTGAAAATTTCAAAATATATACTGAAATGTTGTACATGACTTTATTAAAACTTGAGGCATATTTTATTCCCTGGAATTATTTTCTATGGCGAATGAAAAAAAAAAATTGTAATTCATAGTGTTTAATTCCAATGCAATTTTTAACTGATTTTATGAAATGTCTTTTATTAATTTATTGTTATTATTACAATGTATTAACACAGTGCTTATACTCTGAAAGCTGATATTTTCAGCACCCATAAAAGATAAAGTCGTTCAAACTATTAATATAAATGTGTGTTAACAAATACTTGCACATTTAATTTCAAAAAAGGGAAAAAATGGATAAACGTTATTATTATTATTGTTGATGTTGTTGGTGTTATTTTCAAACAACGAGAAAAAGTTTTTGAAACCTACGGGATAGTAGGCGTTATAAATCGTTTTTGTAAATTACTGCTTTAGACTTACAAAATTTTGCATACATATGCTTTAAAATATATCAATATTAATAAAAATAAAAAATAAACATTTTAAAATTTATTATTATTATTTTTTTAATTTAAGTTTATATTTATTTTATTTATATTTTATTTATTATTATTATTATTATTATTATTATTATTATTTATAAATTTCCATGCTAACAGTTTTCCTCCTTTCAGTTTCACATTATTATAGTTTAACAATGTATTTCAAATTTAGATATTACTTTGTGAATTCATTGAAAAATTACCTTTAAAATGTACTTTCATATGTGAATGCTAAAAAGTTTGTATGAAATTTCAGCATTCAAACGCAATATATATAAAAATGCTTATCCTTATATGTGTGCTCTTTGGCATTATTACTTGTGATTGAGTCTTCTTCCAACTTAAAAATTAATTCTTCTTAATACTTTGTTTTTAATTCTTCCTAATACTTTGACTTCAAGTTCACATAATTTTGGGTTAATCATAATAAGTTCAATTCTTACCCTAATTAATTTAGGATTAACTTTAACATGTTCCAATATTCATAACTCTTATTATTTGATAGGTGCTAAAAATTCTCTTAATCATGCAGTCAATACTTCTTAATTACACTCCTTATTGCATTGGCTTTTTCTTCTGAGATAATTTTACTGAATTATTGTTTATTTAGCTACCGAAAGCTGGCGCTTGTTCACTGAGATCATATGCATTCATTCTCTAGTCTTTTACTTAAACGATATAATTATTAATGTTTTAGGTACTATTTAATTTAACTCTACTAGTTTAAAATTTAATTAACTTTAAAATATAATTTAACATTATCATTTAATATTTACTGTGTATTTTATCTTTAATGAAAATGTTCTGAAGTCCATTCGATTAATCGATTTTTGTAGAGCTTTAATTTTGATTTCAATTTCTGTTTTGGCAGCATCCTTTTCTCCAGTTTGTGCTAACTGTTTGACATGTGGTTGCAATGATTCTTTCGTGTTTTCTTTTTGGTTTCCTTGAGGATTATATTTAATCTTTGTTTTAATTTAATATTTCACTTATTTCTCATTCTATTTGGTTCTGCTGCTTCGATCGGGGTGGGGTGTGAAATGATATAAATTGCTATAATTAGCAATATCGTTTTACGAAATCGATGCAGCTTTCACAGCTTTATGAAGTACTCGCCCCTTGATAAGTATACTTCTAATTATAAGCATGTATATCCAATTAATTCTGTGGTTAATTATTTGTTTTCTTTGTCATTAGTTTAATGGTCCTTTTCTATTATCATTCAGGTCGGCGTATATATTTTAAGTTATCATTGTAACTCATTGGTTCTTAATCTATATCGCAATTTTTGTGTCAGTCTTTCCTCTATGTTAAATTCAGTTCTATATTTTTGTGTGTTGTTATTGTTTTAGTTCTATTAACTGCTAAATTTTAAGATTAAATTTTATTACGTCTATTATTTATATATTATATATATACATTATTAGTTTGATTATCCAAATGGTCTTTCATCATAATTAAATATATTAGACCTTCCTAATTTTGATTTATTTGTTTCATATTATAATTACTCATGGCAGCACTATTCAATTCATAATCTGTAATACTCTAAATCCTAGTTTAGGATTTCCTTTGATTTGGATTATGACTTCACTTTATTTACTCCATGATTTTTGCTATTACTGTATCGTGATTAACTGTACTTTTAACGGCTATCTGGTTATTGAATTTTATATGTGACACTCTTTTTGGATGCAACCGATAGTTGCTAATTTCTTTACTATTGTATAAGTAATTCTTATATGAAATTTTACTACATTTATTGGTGATATTGGTTTCATAATTCTTATATGTTTATCTTTTTTTGTGGTCAGTAATAAATTATTAACATAAACCTGTAGTGAATCGAGTTAAAAGATTATAAAAATTAACCACATGTCATGCGACTCCAAACTGAGAGAGTAACAATTAACAAATTGTCATCAGAACAATTCTAATAAGTAAGATAATAACTAGACTAGTAACGATTAATCGATAAATGTTCCAAATATAATCTCTCTACCCCTCTCTCTCTATATATATACACAAATATAATTAAGTTTTTATATTTGAACGTTAAAACTGTGAATGAAATTTGAGTATTTAAACTTAAAAAAAAAAAAAAAAAAAAAAAATATGAATCCACTTATGGTAATGGACTAAATAAGTTTAGAATGTATCGTTAAACTCTAATAATGTAAAATCGTGGAAAAAATTAGAATAAAATAAAATACTTAGCACGAAGTATTTAAAATTTTTTTGAAAATAATAATAATAATAATAATAATAATATTTAAAATTTGGAATTTTAATTTTTGAATTTAAATAGATTTTGAGAATTTTTAATGTACTTTATATTGTTGGATTTCAATGCTTATGTATGGGAATTTTTATAACTCTATGACAGCAATATATATATATATATATATATATATATACTTATTGATTGATACATACGCTTCAATCAAAGAGCTTACAAAAAATTAATGAAGGCATTAATTTTGTTTGAATTTCTGATAATAATAAAAAAAAAAAAAAAAAAGAAAAAGAAAAAGAAAAAGACAGAACAATTTAATTTAAAATAAGTAAATTTAAATCAACTAAAGGAAAATCCCAGGGTTAAAAGTAATATATAGTATTTAAATTATTAAAATTATTATTTGCTTTAAAAAAAGAGAGAGAAGAAGAAGAAGAAGGAAAAAAAAAAAAAACAGTAAATGTAATTTAATATATTTATGACTTCCTTAATGGTTATACATTATATATATAACCTCATATATGTAGGTTATATTACCTCATAAAATTATTTTTATTTGTTGTACACTCTTTAGTATTTGCAGTATAATACCTGCCCGGAGCGGAAAGAAATGTATATTACAATCAGTTTTATTTTTGTTGTGTTGGCATTGGCATGTATCTATTAAGTGCTAAAATTTTAAGGTTAAATTTTATTATCTATCATTTATATATATATATAGATATATATGACGTAATATCCGAATAAAACATATATACACGAAAATAGTAATAACATTGAATTTAAAATTAAACGTACGGTAAAAGCACAATTATTACATTAAACAAATATTTAAAATTTTAACTCTTGTAAATTTTAACTTCAAAATATAAAACTTTTAATTAAATTATTTATTTATTTTTTATAAGAAACATGCAAATTATACAATAATAATAATATATCTTTATAATGTCCAAAAACTATAAAGCAAACCCATGGTAATGTAATAAATATTAAGTATTAAAAAAAAAGACAATAAGCAGTTAAAGTTTATATATTGAAAAGGCTAATATATGTAACTAAATATGATTAAAATAACTAAATAGCTATAACTAAAATATGATGAAAAAAAAAATGTTTATTATATTAACTTAACATTAATATATATTAAATTTATTTTTTTCTTTCGATTTCGACATCTTTCTCTGCGATATTCGAATTATTATATCGTATGTCACTGCATTAATATCATTCTTATTAAGAATTTTTACAATGTTTTCTTTCGTTGTGTAATTCACTATAGTGCACTTTGAAAATAAAATAAAAATGCTAATGAATGCATTCTCAGAAAAATATTTTTCAAATCAAACGATATTTATAGTTACATACAGTTTCTTATGAATACGTATTCCTTAAAAATTCTAAGAAATGCGATAACGAAAAAAATAACTTTCTACGGAAAATGAATTTTGTTTATTTTATGAAACTGTTTCTCAATTCCAATTAAAATCTTCAGGCATAAATTGGAAAGACAAACTTATTAAGAAAGAAGGGATAGAAGAGCTTTTAGACTGATGGAAATGGAAAGATGGAAAAAAAAGAAAGAAAGACAGATTTAAGGAATTGCCTAAAAATAAAAATAGAAAAAAGAAAAGAAACGTCTTAAAATAAAAAATCTGACTAAAATCACAAAGTTCCCATTTAAATATTTCCAAGAAATAATAATGAAAAAGAAAACTGCAGTTATTACACTAAAAGTATTCTAAAAAAAATTAATGAAAGAGAATACATATATTTCATAAAGTATGTACAAAAAAAGAGAGAGAGAGAGAAAATGTTTCAACAAATGCCAAGCTGCCAAGCAATTTTTGTTGCCATTATTTTGGAAGGTTAATTAATAAAGCGAAAGCACAAAGGCAGACGATTTTTTCTCCCTTTTACACTAATCCACCAAAAAAGATTTATTGTTTTTAGAATGAATATTTTTACTAGCATTCTCCATTTAAACCTTATTGCATTTATGTGAAAAGGGAAAATATGCAAGTGAAATAAATTATGTTGAAAAAATTATTTTAAATGAACAAGTTATTAATTTTTTCAAATTAAAATAAATTTGAGATATATAGTTTATGGACATTACTAATCAAAAGATGTAGTTCTAATAAATAAAATTAAAATAAACTTAAAATAATATTTTAACAGACATCTAGTTTTCAAAAATGTACGCAGACGATTTTTCCTCTGAAAATATAGTTAAATTTTCTGAGGAATATCATCGAAAGTAAAAATTAAAAACGATTGAGATGACAGGTATGTTTCATAGATCTAGTAATATATATAGATCTATCATCCCCATGTTATCCAGCAAAAATTTTTGATGCCGAAAAAATGTTCTAAAATCAGCCATTAAGGGGTATTGGAAAAAAAAAAAAAAAATGAATTTGAAAATGTATCTGGAGTTTTTCATTCACCTTGAATAAATAAATTATTCATAAATTTTATTTGCTAAATTATCCGTGTGTATTCCTGTGTGTAATTTATTCGAGGAAAGACAGCCATTAGAGTGTCTTGAAAAAAAAAAAAAAAAAGGCATCACTTTTCCTCCTTCCATGATCAATCTATGTCTTATTACTATATCTATGGCATGTTTATAAAACACTTACATCTCACTTTCAAGTTGCTTTCTATGTGTATATATATTAATCAATGTTGTTTTCTGTGTTTAAAGAAAAGTTTAGTGTACTATTAGTAGTGTAAAATTGTTCGTTCTACGCCCGCTGCACCGCTGCACGGGCGAGCCGTGCTGCTGCCGCACCATTATCTTATCAACATCTGGTGACGCATGACCTTATAAAAGATAAGGAGGGTTAGAATTAAGATCTTATCTTGAATGATAATGAATATTATTTACATTAATTAATGATTAATCTTAATTACGATTTTAAAAGAATTATGGTAATTTTAAACTTAGAAAAAATTGTGCTTTAAAAAGATAATTTTAATTATGGTTTTAATTATCACTGTCATCTATTAGTTGATTTGAGAGAATTTATTTTTTCTGTCATACGCAGTAATAGAGTGATTTATAATTGTGTAATCCACGGTTTATCCTTCAAATAGTGTATTTAAAGAACTTTATCAGTGTACTTTCTTAAATTACGGGATGTTGATATTATCTTTTACACTTGTAATTTTTAGTTTGAACTTCCATTTTATAATAAAATAGTTATATTATCTTCTATCCTAATATATGTCAAATAAATAGAGAATCTTGTAAATGAGTTGTCTTAGAAATTTTGCGAAGGACAATTTAAATAATGTGATAAGTGCGTATTTTCGGATATATGTAGAAATAGTGATTAAGAATTGTGTGTTAACAATTGTTTATCTTTGCAATTCAGGAAATGCTTAAACATGTATTCATGAGATCTTGGTCATAAACTTTTAAATAGATAAGGAATCTTTTAAATGAGTTGTATTAGAAATTATGTAAGAATATATTTTTATGTAGATAATTGTTAGATAAGTAGTTTTCGTTTAAAATTATGTGATTTCGGATAAAGTCTATTGATATGTTTTTATCAACTAGTTACTTTTGGTGAAAAGTTTAACTAAGAATTAATAATTGCGTCGAGGATTTGAATGTGTAATGATGATATTTTTAGACATGTACTCATCTTTGATATGACGTAGAATTGAACCCGTCACCTTTTCAACTTAAGTGGTCATAGAGATATGAATATTATTTACATTAATTATCAATTTTAAAATTAATTTTAAACTTAGAAAAAAAATTATGATTTTTAAAAAGAGAATTTTAATGATCGGTGGTGTTAGTCGATCTGAGAGAATTTATTTATTTATTTTTATTTTTTTAATAAAGAATTTAATGAGAGGCAATGTATTTCGAGGACTTAGCATTTTTCGCAAGCACTTAATACGTCATACTACAATAAACTCATTTTGTTTGATTATCTTATATAGTTCTACTAAACTAGTTAAAAAACTTTTTTAAATTATTCACCTTAAAGTGAAAATACTATACTACAGAGTTACCATTTATTTAATTCATTAAAAAATATACTTCTTGAAAATAATGAGCTATCTAGAAGTATTTTTCATTGATATGTAGGATATATTTATTCAATAATATTAATTTATGAACTTTATTTTATAAATTAACTTCTATTAACAAATAATATTTTACCACATAACAGAGTTATAGTAGATTTAAACGAAATTATTTAACTTATCATAAGCTAAAATCAAACCAAACACTTCTTAATCTTATATTCATGTATTTGCATTTTTTTTTTTTTTTTTTTTTTTTTTTTATGCATTCTTAATTATTTCATTACAAATGCACTTTTAATCTGATTAACATGCATATATATGTATATTCATCTATTACTGTTTAAAGTATATGCACAAGAATTTTTTTTTTTTTTTTTTTAAATTAAAATAGTCACACGAATTTATTTTGATAAAGTTAGAAAAAATAATATATTTATATCTTATAAGAAAGTAATGATTAATAGAATACGAAAATTATACTTACACGAGCATTTTCTACACTCCAAAGAAACAAATGAGTGATAAGCTTATTTCTTATCGACCATGTTGATACTACGTAATACTACGATAAACTCATTTTGTTTGATTATCTTATATAGTTCTACTAAACTAGTTAAAAACTTTTTGAATTATTCACCTTAAAATGAAAATACTATACTACAGAGTTACCATTTATTTAATTCATTAAAAAATATGCTTCTTGAAAAATAATGATCTATCTAGAAGTATTTTTTCATTGATATATTTATTTAATAATATTAATTTAAGAACTTTATTTTATAAATTAACTTCTATCAACCAATACTATTTTACCACGCAACAGAGTTATAGTAGATTTTATTTAACTTATCATAAGCTAAAATCAAACCATGCACTTATTAATCTTATATTTATGTATTTGTATATTTATGCATCCTTTAGTATTTTAGTTATGTAATATTTTAAAATGTAATTGAAAAAAAAAAAAAAAAAAAAAAATATTTCGCATTATAAATGTAATTTAAGTTTATGCACGCACACACATAGAAAAATTTAATTATTTATTTTTTAATCTTAATAGATTAAAACGGAAATTTTAAAGTTAAGCATATGTACATTGCGAAATTGATTAAGATTTAATATTACAAACTTAATTATATTGAATGAAATTAGGATGTAGCTTATTAGAGGAACAATAGTTATAAATATTGCAAAAATGTTGTAATACATTAAGGTTTATTACTTAGTTATATTTTATGTGCATATTTAGTACTTTTGTGATGTAATGTAGCTTATTAGATATCCAATAGTTATAAATGATGCAAAAATGTTGATACACATTATGGTTTAATAGTTATAAATGTTGAAATACATTAAGATTTATTACTTACTTAGTTATATTTTATGTACATTTATAGTACTTTTTGTGATGTAATGTAGCTTATTAGGTGGACGATAGTTATAAATGATGTAAAAATGTTGAAATACATTAAGATTTCTTACTTACTTAGTTATATTTTATGTGCATATTTAGTACTTTTGTAATGTAGCTTATTAGATGTCCAATAGTTACAAATGATGCAAAAATGTTGATGCACATTATGGTTTAATAGTTATATTTTATGATAAACAATACTTATAAATGATGCAAAAATGTCGAAGTACATTAAGGTTTAATAGTTGCATAGTTATATTTTATGTGCATGTATAGTACTTTTGCGATGTTGTGTAGCTTATTAGAGGAACGATAATTATAAATGATGCAAAAATGTTGAAATACATTAAGGTTTAATAGTTATATTTTATGCGCACTTTTTGTGATGCGAAACAAAATATTCTCAGGGGATAGTAGTTTTCAAAAAATTTAACCACAGGAATACACTCTATTTAAGATAGAAATAGGTGCACTAGTATTGAACATGGTGGCTTTTTGGGGTCACGTGATTTTTTTCGTCCAATCAGAAACACGGAATTTTAATGAATAGTATTATAAAATTAAGTTTTTTTTTATATAAAGATATTTTTGAAGTTCCATGAACCAATCAAAACCAGGGATTTTTAATGAATAGTATTATAAAATTAAGCACTTTGTGGAATTAAGTGTTGATTGTGTACAAATAATTTTGGTGTTTTTTTCAACCACATGGATTTTTAATGATTATAAAATTAAGTGATTTGTGGAATTAAGTGTTGATCATATTCAAATAATTTAGGAGTACCATGAACCAACCAGAAGCATGGATTTTTAATAATTGTAAAATTAAGTGATTTAAGTATGCAAGTTTCGGAAAAAACCATGAAAAACTTCAAACGAATAGCCTACAAGCTTTAAAATCTGTGATGCACAAATTATTTGTTTTAACATGTTGATAAACTAGATTACATTAAAAAGTTTGGGTATTAAAATGATATATATTTGGTGTGATTAATAGGGGTTCTAAAGAATTTGGCTGCTTTTCCTGGTGTATGAATTTAGCTTATATTTGGCGTGATTTCGCCAATAATTACAAATTTGGTGGTAAACCTGCAGTATAAATGCATTCGCAAAGAAAATTTTGTCAGTTGCTGCTGTATTTTTGAGGAGTGCGCACGTTTAATTTATCAACTTGTATTTTTTATAACACTTTACTTTTTAGTGAGAGAGATGGATTTATCTGCAAAAATGCCTATTTCAAATAAGGTGTCATCAAGCTTGGATACTAAGAAAGTACCAAAAACTTTTAGCTGTGTTTCTTGCAGTGTGGTATTTAAACGAAAATGGGATTTGCTTCGTCACATGAAAATTCATCTCAACGAAAAATCTTTTATTTGCAATGTATGCCAGAAAGCATTTACCAGGTCAGATGAGTTAAAGAGACATTTAAAAATTCATGAAAAGACTTCTATTGAACATAGATGTGGGCAATGTGATGAATCCTTTAATCGCAAGTATCAGTTGCTGATGCATATTAGAAAAAATCATCGAAAACCTTTACCAGCGCATTCCTGTGATCAATGTGCAGAAACATTTAGACAGAAATATAAACTTTTTGAGCATGTTAGAGAAAATCATCGAAAACCCTTATCGCAAGCAACATTAAAGGGAATATCAAATTCTGACCGAGATTTTCTTAAGGAGAAAATTATGCATTTTAAAAGAAAAAATGCTCTTAATACATTTACAATAACCACATTTGATAATAAAAACAAAGATTTGGATTTAACGTCATTTTTTAATAATTTAAGAACTGACATTTTAAACGAATTAAACTTTCAATTAAATGATCAAGGATCATTGAAATGGTATATTAATGTAGAAGTTATTTTTAGTTGTATTTATGAAAATGGAGAGAAGGATTTTATTACACAAAATTTTAGGTCAAAAAGTATAACAACTCTTTTAATAAATGATTTGAATAATGATCTTGAAAACGCTTTTAACAAGATGAAAAAGTGTTTTGATGAATTTAGTGAACAAGGATCAGGTTGGACATTAACAGAAATTTTCAAATTAGAACTTTGTATGACTAAATATGGTTCTTTTCAAATGTAATATCTGATTTTACTATATATATATATATATTGAAAATTGTTAGTTGAATCTTATAAAATTATTGTAAACTTTGTATAAAAATGATGCATGTAAAAATTGTATTTTTAATTATTTATCTCATATAAAAATTTTATGTAAAAGTTTAAACTATTAATCGGATTTTTAAAATAAATGCACTTATGTAAACATGTTTAAATAGAAAGTTTTATATTTATTTTATCAAAGTAATTTTTTATTTATTTATTTATTTATTTATTTATTTTTTTAATATGATTTTAAAACTATATATTTTAATATGATTTTAAAACTACATATTTTTTATAAAACGTTATTTCATAAATAAATTGATATTTTATAGTAAATATAATCTTACCAATTTTAGAGATTGTATCAAAAAATCATGAACTTTCCAATTTTAACATTAACCATTTAACATATAGTCTAGGGAAATACTAACCTGCTTAAAAGTTTAACTTTTCTGCATGCTTGAAATTAGACATCAACAAATTATTTGTTTCGACATGTTGATAAACTAAAATATTTTACGAGATTTTTTAATGGGATTGGGGATATTTTTCAAGATTTGGCTATTAAAATAACATATCTGCTAAGATTTGGCGAGATTTTTTAATATATTTGGCAATAAATACTAATTTGGCATTAAACATAGAGTATAAATTCAGTGTCGTAGAAAATTTAATCAGTTGCTAACTTGTTTTCGTGGTTCATATAGCATTTTTAAAGTTTTACTTTGATTATATTTATAATGGATCTATCTGAGGAAGTGCAAGTTTCTGTTCATCAACAAGCCACTTCATCATGTTTTGAAGATGAGACTTTTCACTTAGAGGATGCAAAACCCTATATTTGTAATGTGTGTAAGAAAGCATTTAGTAGATCGTACGGTTATAAAAGACACTTAAAAACTCATGAAAAACCTCGCATAGGATATGGGTGTGAATACTGCATGGAAAATTTTAGTCGTAAACGGGATTTTTTAAAGCATAATGCAAAAATTCATAAAAAGACTTTGCATAATCACTGTTGTGATGAATGTAGTGAAGTGTTTAGGACTAAACAAGATTTATTGAATCATAAAAAAATGCTACATCGAAAGGTTTTACATGAATATCTATGTGTAGAATGCAACGAAAGTTTTCGATATAAGTATGAATTATTACAACATAACAGAAAAAATCATCGTAAAGATTCTTCTGCCTACGTATGTACAAAATGCAATGGACGAAATACTCTCAACTTAGACAGTGAAAATATGAACTTAACGAATTTTTTGAATAATTTAAATACTGCTTTTTTAACCAACACCTATTCTTTAGCCAAAAGCTTTCATGATGAAAATAACAATACGTATTTTTTAATATTTTTAAATAATGAAAATATGAATACCGAACGCATAACACAAAATATTGACTCACCGACCAACAACTTTGAGAGTGCAAATGCGAACTTAACGAATTTTTCAGATAATCAAAATATTGTTTTCGGTTCATCAACCAGTGAAAATGTGATCTTATCAAATGTTTTGGATAATAATGAAAATGCATACAACGTTTTACCCACTGCTAATGGAAATATGAATACTGAATGTTTGACACAAAGTAATATTTATGACTCACCAACGAACAGCTTTCAGAATAAAAATGTGGACTTTACGAATTTTAATGTAGAGTGTATGAGTAATCAAAATAATTTTTCACCGGTGAGTGTTGATAACGACTTGTTGACATTTTTGGATAATTTTAATGTGGAATGTATAACTCAATGTAACCTTAACGATTCAACAACAATTTAGATTTTTATGAATCTGTTTTTATATTGACAATAATAATGTAAAATAAATTATTTTAATCAAAAATTGTGTTTTTATTATGAAATTACTTTCTACACACCATTTTATATTACAATAGATACGTTAAGTCACGAAAAAAATCTAAACATGTATAAATATATTTTTGCTTTCTTATTAACTAAATCGTTTAATACATTTATATACAATAAGACTTGGTGATTTTAATTCGTTTTAAAGAAATTCTCTCCCAACAAATTGGAATGGGACGAAGTGACTTATAAAAACCGTAAAATTAAGAACTCTAATATTGCTGATTTATTAAATATTTTCTACGAATAAGAAAGTGCCTATCAATGCACAGCGCGAATTGTTGCAAGCTCTTAATGATATGCCTAAAACCTTTATTAAAAACAAATTTTTGTTATCTTCTGTACCCAAATGTAGCCCCACCTATTGGTTAAATTTTTAATATAAAACACTGGTCTCTTTATTTATCTTTAAATAAATAATATAAAAACTGGACTTACCTCAACACAGTTGTTAATTTGCGTCCTTCTCTTCTACTCGCACGGTGTGAAATGAGCGATAACGCTATTTCTTATCAAGATCACGTGGTAAGCTTTCTTATCTACTATGTCACGTGACATTGTCTAGTATGACGTAGTAAGCTACCTACGTCACATGACATTGTCTACTATGACGTATCTAGCACGTATCTACTACGTCACATATACTACATTAGTGTAGGGTTTGTGTTTAGCTTACTACGTCATACTAGACAATGTCACGTGACATAGTAGATAAGAAAGCTTACTACGTGATCTTGATAAGAAATAGCGTTATCGCTCATTTCACACCGTGCGAGTAGAAGAGAAGGACGCAAATTAACAACTGTGTTGAGGTAAGTCCAGTTTTTATATTATTTATTTAAAGATAAATAAAGAGACCAGTGTTTTATATTAAAAATTTAACCAATAGGTGGGGCTACATTTGGGTACAGAAGATAACAAAAATTTGTTTTTAATAAAGGTTTTAGGCATATCATTAAGAGCTTGCAACAATTCGCGCTGTGCATTGATAGGCACTTTCTTATTCGTAGAAAATATTTAATAAATCAGCAATATTAGAGTTCTTAATTTTACGGTTTTTATAAGTCACTTCGTCCCATTCCAATTTGTTGGGAGAGAATTTCTTTAAAACGAATTAAAATCACCAAGTCTTATTGTATATAAATGTATTAAACAATTTAGTTAATAAGAAAGCAAAAATATATTTATACATGTTTAGATTTTTTTCGTGACTTAACGTATCTATTGTAATATAAAATGGTGTTTAGAAAGTAATTTCATAATAAAAACAGAATTTTTGATTAAAATAATTTATTTTACATTATTATTGTCAATATAAAAACAGATTCACAAAAATCTAAATTGTTGTTGAATCGTTAAGGTTACATTGAGTTATACATTCCACATTAAAATTATCCAAAAATGTCAACAAGTCGTTATCAACACTCACCGGTGAAAAATTATTTTGATTACTCATACACTCTACATTAAAATTCGTAAAGTCCACATTTTTATTCTGAAAGCTGTTCGTTGGTGAGTCATAAATATTACTTTGTGTCAAACATTCAGTATTCATATTTCCATTAGCAGTGGGTAAAACGTTGTATGCATTTTCATTATTATCCAAAACATTTGATAAGATCACATTTTCACTGGTTGATGAACCGAAAACAATATTTTGATTATCTGAAAAATTCGTTAAGTTCGCATTTGCACTCTCAAAGTCGTTGGTCGGTGAGTCAATATTTTGTGTTATGCGTTCGGTATTCATATTTTCATTATTTAAAAATATTAAAAAATACGTATTGTTATTTTCATCATGAAAGCTTTTGGCTAAAGAATAGGTGTTGGTTAAAAAAGCAGTATTTAAATTATTCAAAAAATTCGTTAAGTTCATATTTTCACTGTCTAAGTTGAGAGTATTTCGTCCATTGCATTTTGTACATACGTAGGCAGAAGAATCTTTACGATGATTTTTTCTGTTATGTTGTAATAATTCATACTTATATCGAAAACTTTCGTTGCATTCTACACATAGATATTCAGGTAAAACCTTTCGATGTAGCATTTTTTTATGATTCAATAAATCTTGTTTAGTCCTAAACACTTCACTACATTCATCACAACAGTGATTATGCAAAGTCTTTTTATGAATTTTTGCATTATGCTTTAAAAAATCCCGTTTACGACTAAAATTTTCCATGCAGTATTCACACCCATATCCTATGCGAGGTTTTTCATGAGTTTTTAAGTGTTTTTTATAACCGTACGATCTACTAAATGCTTTCTTACACACATTACAAATATAGGGTTTTGCATCCTCTAAGTGAAAAGTCTCATCTTCAAAACATGATGAAGTGGCTTGTTGATGAACAGAAACTTGCACTTCCTCAGATAGATCCATTATAAATATAATCAAAGTAAAACTTTAAAAATGGTATATGAACCACGAAAACAAGTTAGCAACTGATTAAATTTTCTACGAGACTGAATTTATACTCTATGTTTAATGCCAAATTAGTATTTATTGCCAAATATATTAAAAAATCTCGCCAAATCTTAGCAGATATGTTATTTTAATAGCCAAATCTTGAAAAATATCCCCAATCCCATTAAAAAATCTCGTAAAATATTTTAGTTTATCAACATGTCGAAACAAATAATTTGTTGATGTCTAATTTCAAGCATGCAGAAAAGTCAAACTTTTAAGCAGGTTAGTATTTCCCTAGACTATATGTTAAATGGTTAATGTTAAAATTGGAAAGTTCATGATTTTTTGATACAATCTCTAAAATTGGTAAGATTATATTTACTATAAAATATCAATTTATTTATGAAATAACGTTTTATAAAAATATGTAGTTTTAAAATCATATTAAAATATATAGTTTTAAAATCATATTAAAAAAAAAAATAAAATAAATAAATAAATAAATAAATAAATAAATAAATAAAAAATTACTTTGATAAAATAAATATAAAACTTTCTATTTAAACATGTTTACATAAGTGCATTTATTTTAAAAATCCGATTAATAGTTTAAACTTTTACATAAAATTTTTATATGAGATAAATAATTAAAAATACAATTTTTGTAGGCATACTTTTATTTTTCAAATTATAAGATTTTTACATGCATCATTTTTATACTAAGTTTACAATAATTTTATAAGATTCAACTAACAATTTTCAATATATATATATATATAGTAAAATCAGATATTACATTTGAAAAGAACCATATTTAGTCATACAAAGTTCTAATTTGAAAATTTCTGTTAATGTCCAACCTGATCCTTGTTCACTAAATTCATCAAAACACTTTTTCATCTTGTTAAAAGCGTTTTCAAGATCATTATTCAAATCATTTATTAAAAGAGTTGTTATACTTTTTGACCTAAAATTTTGTGTAATAAAATCCTTCTCCCCATTTTCATAAATACAACTAAAAATAACTTCTACATTAATATACCATTTCAATGATCCTTGATCATTTAATTGAAAGTTTAATTCGTTTAAAATGTCAGTTCTTAAATTATTAAAAAATGACGTTAAATCCAAATCTTTGTTTTTATTATCAAATGTGGTTATTGTAAATGTATTAAGAGCATTTTTTCTTTTAAAATTCATAATTTTCTCCTTAAGAAAATCTCGGTCAGAATTTGATATTCCTTTTAATGTTGCTTGCGATAAGGATTTTCGATGATTTTCTCTAACATGCTCTAAAAGTTTATATTTCTGTCTAAATGTTTCTGCACATTGATCACAGGAATGCGCTGGTAAAGGTTTTCGATGATTTTTTCTAATATGCATCAGCAACTGATACTTGCGATTAAAGGATTCATCACATTGCCCACATCTATGTTCAATAGAAGTATTTTCATGAATTTTTAAATGTCTCTTTAACTCATCTGACCTGGTAAATGCTTTCTGGCATACATTGCAAATAAAAGATTTTTCGTTGAGATGAATTTTCATGTGACGAAGCAAATCCCATTTTCGTTTAAATACCACACTGCAAGAAACACAGCTAAAAGTTTTTGGTACTTTCTTAGTATCCAAGCTTGATGACACCTCATTTGAAATAGGCATTTTTGCAGATAAATCCATCTCTCTCACTAAAAAGTAAAGTGTTATAAAAAATACAAGTTGATAAATTAAACGTGCGCGCTCCTCAAAAATACAGCAGCAACTGACAAAATTTTCTTTGCGAATGCATTTATACTGCAGGTTTACCACCAAATTTGTAATTATTGGCGAAATCACGCCAAATATAAGCTAAATTCATACACCAGGAAAAGCAGCCAAATTCTTTAGAACCCCTATTAATCACACCAAATATATATCATTTTAATACCCAAACTTTTTAATGTAATCTAGTTTATCAACATGTTAAAACAAATAATTTGTGCATCACAGATTTTAAAGCTTGTAGGCTATTCGTTTGAAGTTTTTCATGGTTTTTTCCGAAACTTGCATACTTAAATCACTTAATTTTACAATTATTAAAAATCCATGCTTCTGGTTGGTTCATGGTACTCCTAAATTATTTGAATATGATCAACACTTAATTCCACAAATCACTTAATTTTATAATCATTAAAAATCCATGTGGTTGAAAAAAACACCAAAATTATTTGTACACAATCAACACTTAATTCCACAAAGTGCTTAATTTTATAATGCTATTCATTAAAAATCCCTGGTTTTGATTGGTTCATGGAACCTCAAAAATATCTGTATATAAAAAACACTTAATTTTATAATACTATTCATTAAAATTCCGTGCTTCTGATTGGACGAAAAAAATCACGTGACCCCAAAAAGCCACCATGTTCAATACTAGTGCACCTATTTCTATCTTAAATAGAGTGTATTCCTGCGGTTAAATTTTTTGAAAACTACTATCCCCTGAGAATATTTTGTTTCGCATCACAAAAAGTTCTATATACGCGCATAAAATATAACTATTAAACCTTAATGTATTTCAACATTTTTGCATCATTTATAAGTATCGTTCCTCTAATAAGCTACACAACATCGCAAAAGTACTATACATGCACATAAAATATAACTATGCAACTATTAAACCTTAATGTACTTCGACATTTTTGCATCATTTATAAGTATTGTTTATCATAAAATATAACTATTAAACCATAATGTGCATCAACATTTTTGCATCATTTGTAACTATTGGACATCTAATAAGCTACATTACAAAAGTACTAAATATGCACATAAAATATAACTAAGTAAGTAAGAAATCTTAATGTATTTCAACATTTTTACATCATTTATAACTATTGTCCACCTAATAAGCTACATTACATCACAAAAAGTACTATAAATGTACATAAAATATAACTAAGTAAGTAATAAATCTTAATGTATTTCAACATTTATAACTATTAAACCATAATGTGTATCAACATTTTTGCATCATTTATAACTATTGGATATCTAATAAGCTACATTACATCACAAAAGTACTAAATATGCACATAAAATATAACTAAGTAATAAACCTTAATGTATTACAACATTTTTGCAATATTTATAACTATTGTTCCTCTAATAAGCTACATCCTAATTTCATTCAATATAATTAAGTTTGTAATATTAAATCTTAATCAATTTCGCAATGTACATATGCTTAACTTTAAAATTTCCGTTTTAATCTATTAAGATTAAAAAATAAATAATTAAATTTTTCTATGTGTGTGCGTGCATAAACTTAAATTACATTTATAATGCGAAATATTTTTTTTTTTTTTTTTTTTTTTTCAATTACATTTTAAAATATTACATAACTAAAATACTAAAGGATGCATAAATATACAAATACATAAATATAAGATTAATAAGTGCATGGTTTGATTTTAGCTTATGATAAGTTAAATAAAATCTACTATAACTCTGTTGCGTGGTAAAATAGTATTGGTTGATAGAAGTTAATTTATAAAATAAAGTTCTTAAATTAATATTATTAAATAAATATATCAATGAAAAAATACTTCTAGATAGATCATTATTTTTCAAGAAGCATATTTTTTAATGAATTAAATAAATGGTAACTCTGTAGTATAGTATTTTCATTTTAAGGTGAATAATTCAAAAAGTTTTTTAACTAGTTTAGTAGAACTATATAAGATAATCAAACAAAATGAGTTTATCGTAGTATTACGTAGTATCAACATGGTCGATAAGAAATAAGCTTATCACTCATTTGTTTCTTTGGAGTGTAGAAAATGCTCGTGTAAGTATAATTTTCGTATTCTATTAATCATTACTTTCTTATAAGATATAAATATATTATTTTTTCTAACTTTATCAAAATAAATTCGTGTCACTATTTTAATTTAAAAAAAAAAAAAAAAAAAAAAAAAAATTCTTGTGCATATACTTTAAACAGTAATAGATGAATATACATATATATGCATGTTAATCAGATTAAAAGTGCATTTGTAATGAAATAATTAAGAATGCATAAAAAAAAAAAAAAAAAAAAAAAAAAAAAAATGCAAATACATGAATATAAGATTAAGAAGTGTTTGGTTTGATTTTAGCTTATGATAAGTTAAATATTTTCGTTTAAATCTACTATAACTCTGTTATGTGGTAAAATATTATTTGTTAATAGAAGTTAATTTATAAAATAAAGTTCATAAATTAATATTATTGAATAAATATATCCTACATATCTATGAAAAATACTTCTAGATAGCTCATTATTTTCAAGAAGTATATTTTTTAATGAATTAAATAAATGGTAACTCTGTAGTATAGTATTTTCACTTTAAGGTGAATAATTTAAAAAAGTTTTTTAACTAGTTTAGTAGAACTATATAAGATAATCAAACAAAATGAGTTTATTGTAGTATGACGTATTAAGTGCTTGCGAAAAATGCTAAGTCCTCGAAATACATTGCCTCTCATTAAATTCTTTATTAAAAAAATAAAAATAAATAAATAAATTCTCTCAGATCGACTAACACCACCGATCATTAAAATTCTCTTTTTAAAAATCATAATTTTTTTTCTAAGTTTAAAATTAATTTTAAAATTGATAATTAATGTAAATAATATTCATATCTCTATGACCACTTAAGTTGAAAAGGTGACGGGTTCAATTCTACGTCATATCAAAGATGAGTACATGTCTAAAAATATCATCATTACACATTCAAATCCTCGACGCAATTATTAATTCTTAGTTAAACTTTTCACCAAAAGTAGCAAGTTGATAAAAACATATCAATAGACTTTATCCGAAATCACATAATTTTAAACGAAAACTACTTATCTAACAATTATCTACATAAAAATATATTCTTACATAATTTCTAATACAACTCATTTAAAAGATTCCTTATCTATTTAAAAGTTTATGACCAAGATCTCATGAATACATGTTTAAGCATTTCCTGAATTGCAAAGATAAACAATCGTTAATACACAATTCTTAATCACTATTTCTACATATATCCGAAAATACGCACTTATCACATTATTTAAATTGTCCTTCGCAAAATTTCTAAGACAACTCATTTACAAGATTCTCTATTTATTTGAAATATATTAGGATAGAAGATAATATAACTATTTTATTATAAAATGGAAGTTCAAACTAAAAATTACAAGTGTAAAAGATAATATCAACATCCCGTAATTTAAGAAAGTACACTGATAAAGTTCTTTAAATACACTATTTGAAGGATAAACCGTGGATTACACAATTATAAATCACTCTATTACTGCGTATGACAGAAAAAATAAATTCTCTCAAATCAACTAATAGATGACAGTGATAATTAAAACCATAATTAAAATTATCTTTTTAAAGCACAATTTTTTCTAAGTTTAAAATTACCATAATTCTTTTAAAATCGTAATTAAGATTAATCATTAATTAATGTAAATAATATTCATTATCATTCAAGATAAGATCTTAATTCTAACCCTCCTTATCTTTTATAAGGTCATGCGTCACCAGATGTTGATAAGATAATGGTGCGGCAGCAGCACGGCTCGCCCGTGCAGCGGTGCAGCGGGCGTAGAACGAACAATTTTACACTACTACTATTCAATTTCAATGTGTATTTTTAATTATATTAAAGATGGGGAAAAAATCATGTTTATAAATATTTCATAAATGTATGTTTTTTAATCAAAATGTTTAAACGCGTTGATTGCGCATAACCTAATTTGATCAAAATGTGTCCAAATTGTGAACACATTACAACCAAGAGGCAACTCCTGTTATTTATTATTGTCACATAATATGGGAAGATAGGTTCACAAAAAGTAAAAAAAAAAAAAAAAAAAAAAAATATATATATATATATATATATATATATATATTGTATATGTGAATTTTAAGACATGATACTAAAGTTATTTATTATTATATATATTATTTAATTCTAATTCGCCCAATTTAAAAATAAACAGGCTTAACAGAAAATCTATAAACACGTTAAAAAGTCACGCAGTCACACAGAATTCCGTGTCAGTAGTCACACAAAATGATTGAGATTTCAGTTGTTTGTTTCTTTCCTTTCCTTACTTTTTTTTTTTTTTCTTTTTTTTTTTTTTAAGTATGTTTGTCATAAGGTAGTATTCCATTTCGCATGATAGTCATTTACATTTTTAAAGCGCAAAAATTTTACCTATTTTGACCAAAAAAAAAAAAAAAAAAATGGCTAAGAAGAGTGATTGTGAGTTCAAAGTTCAAAAACAGGTTAAAAATTGACGTTTTATTTATTTATTTTTTAAGTAATATTTAATTCAAAGAAAATTTTGCGTTGCCACTTTACAATCTGCGATCTAGCGTTCTTTCAACTGAAAGATTATACAGAAAAATATCATTTAATTAAATTTAAATCTGGGTTATTTATAAAACTGGCTTTACATTTGTTACAGCAGATTTGTATGATTAAATATTGTTAAAATTTAGTGGTGGCGTCGGAAACATATCTGTGTGTGACTGTACTATATTTATTGATATTCTCTTGAAAAGTCGGTAGAGCGCCGGCCTCGTAATTGGAAGATTGCGGGTTCGGTACTTGAGCTGGCCAAAGACCGTCGTGTACACTAATGGTGGCTGGTGCACGTAAAATCTGTCGTGGCCCCAATGTCCTCCTTGTTCCCATCAAAAATGATACCTCTGGAGGTCACCGAAGCGGGAGAGCCATCCCTTCCATGGAGGATCAAAATTGTGATGGCATGTCTCCGGACCACCTCTAGGGGTGTGTCCCAGACCGTCGCTAATTGCCCATCTGCGCAGCACTAGTGCGACGTAAAGCCCAACCAACCAACCAACTAACCTGAAAAGCCATAAAAATGGTTATATATATTTAGAACGCACTAATCAATTAAATCAATTGTCCGGGCAATCCATCATTAAAACAAAATATTGCGTGCAGCGCGTAACACTGGTAAAAAAAATGCATCGTGAAGAAAGAATGGGCAAATAAAACTTGCATCAAAAGAACAATTAAAACCTGCAATCGAAAATAAAAACACGAGAAACCATTCCATTAAAAAAGAGCATCGTAATGTTTTTATCAAGCTAATTCGGAGAGAAACACATTTTTGCTACTTAGCTATCGTGGCCTAGTGGTTTGTTTGTCACGCTTTTCTAAAGAGAAGAAACTCCTACAGGTTTGCCGAAGCATGAGAAAGTGTTTATAGATGGTTGGCGCCAGATTGGCGAATGAGAGACGATCTAATGTTATTTCATATTTTATTGAAGGAAAAAATATGTAAGAAATATGAATCCTTGTTACTTGGTTGTAGCCAATCGTAAAACAAGATTTTTTTTCTTCACTATTTCCTTCTCAAAGCAATGTGTCAAACTGCACATAAGCGTCTCTTTTCCTCTTTCCTCTCTCCCTGTGTGTGTATATATATATATATATATATATATATATAATCAAATAATTGAAAAAGAAAAAATATTTTTTTAAAAACATAGAAATGTCTGCGAAAATCATTATATACTAAAATGTCAATTGTCCTCCTCTTTTATTATTATAACTTAATCTGTCTTTCCTCCAATATTTGTGGGGGCCGCTGTAGCCCAGTCGGTAGAGCGCCGGCCTCGTAACCGAATGATTGCGGGTTCGGTACTCGAGTCGGCCAAAGATCGTCGTGTACACCAATGGTGGCTGGTGCACGTAAAATCTGCCGTGGCCGTATTGTCCTCCATGTTCCCATCAGAAATTATACATCTGGGGGTCACCGAAGCGGGAGAGCCATCCCTTCCGTGGAGGATCAAAATTGTGATGTCATGCCTCCGGACCACCTCTAGGGGTGTGTCACAAACCGTCGCCAATTGCCCATCTGCACAGCACTAGTGCGACGTAAAACCCAACCATCCATCCCCAATATTTGTGTTACAAAGTTTTTCCCGCGGCGCATTTATGTTTTAAAGAAATATAAAAATTCGCATATCGTATCATGTCCATGATTATGGAATTACCAATAATTCTTATAATTCTGCATATTTGCATTAAAGTATGTATTTATAGACTTTTCAGGCAGTTAAAAATATAAGAAACGTTAGCGCAATAAATTGTTAAATCTAAAAATAAATAAATAAATAAAAACTATCCAGTTTTATCTTGCTTTCTTTAATGTGAATATCATTTCTTAAGTAGAAGGTAATTACAAAACAGAAGCGGTGATACTCAACGTATCTACTGTTTAAAGATATCATGATCCGCACATATATCATATAAACATGACCATGATATGATTATGTAAATATTAATAATTCTTATCATTCTACTTATACATGCACATAATTATGTATTTATATCCTTTTCACGCCGGTAAAAATATAAAAAGCAGTCTTACCACAAAAAATACATATTAACACTAACAAAAAAATCTATAAAATTTTATGTTGCCTTCTTTAATGTAAAAGTATTTTGCAAATATTAAATGATTCTCAAAGTAAACTGATAATATATAACCAAACTGATAATATGTATCTAAACTGATAATTATGTAGCAAATTATATTACATTCAAGAGAAAAAATTCTCATTTGATTTACGAATTAAATGGTTATTCTGTATCTTAATATGGTATAGAAAATTACAAAGAAATGCCTAATTTTAACTTATTCCCTTTAATTAAAATACGCTGTTCTCTTATGGAATTAAAATTACAGAAACACGCAAGTATTCGCATTCGAAAACCTAGAACATCAAAACGCAAAGCGATCAGACGATATTTCCGAAAGAATAATTCTTTGTGGAATTTTTCAATCTGAGTGAAGAGCGCATAAGTTCGATATAAATCCTTAATGATACATTTTAGATATCTGTTGCTAGGGAAAAATGCATCTCGAGAACAAAAGATTGAATATCGTAACGACTCATATGATGAATATTAGATGGGAGATTATTTAGAATTCACTGAATGGCAACATATAGATAATTCAAGTAAACAATGCTCTCTCTGTTCAAATGATCTTTTCGCTAAAGGTCTATGCAAATTTAACGAAAGGAGAATGTCAGTATCGTTTTCGGGTAAAGAAAGAATTCAGAATTCAAGGCGAACAAATATTCTCTTTGTTGTTAAGATGTCAATATAAATTTGCATCATAATATGTATTAATGTAGAATTTAGAAATAGTATTAAATATTAAAAATATATTTTGAATGTATAATATTTCATAAAATTTATATGATTCTGAATATTCTAAAGGAAACATATTGTAAAACTAGTAATAATACTTATATGATGATATTTGCATGTATGTATAATATATCACTAAAATTTTAGAAATTTTTTCATTTGAATTACATATACAACTTTGTTCATTAGAATTGTTTCATAATATTTGTATAAATGCCTGGAGACTGATTTTTGAATCTTTTCAATATTTCTATAAAGGCCTGGAGACTGATTTTTGAATCTTTTCACGAGAAGAAACATAAATTAGATACAATACGTTCAGTGAATTTTCAAAATTAATCTATGACATTTATTCTTTATTATTTATTATTTAATTAATCTATGACATTTATTATTTTTTTTAATCTATGACACATTTTTATAATTAATCTATGACATTTTAGCTTTCCAACGATGCGTAAATCTAAAGGTTAAATAAAAAGTATGTGTACAATACAGAAATTAAAAAACTCAAAACTGCTTTCTTTCCTATGGAAAAATCACATAATATTCATTCTCGTCTCTCTCTCCTGGTCTGCATCACGTGATAATTTCGCTGGGGAAGCTACTTCATGTCGCAGACAGATAATGAGAGGGGATGCGTGGTCTATTATATAAGGTCTATGTCTAAAACGTAAAGGTAACGTATTTTTTCCCCCATTGAAAGCGTTTTACCGACAAGAAGCCTTATGGAGCATGAGTAGTGTAATTTTGACAGTTGAGCAACAGCTGCACCGCTGCACGGGCGAGCCGTGCTGCTGTCGCGCTGTTATCTTATCAACATCCGGTGACGCATGACCTTGTTAAAGATAAGGAGGGTTAGAATTAAGATCTTATCTTGAATGATAATGAATATTATTTAAAGAGAACTTTAATTATTGATTTTTCTCAAACTTATTTTTTCTGTAGTGCTGACATCTATTGAGGAATTATTGAACTCGTTTATTTTCAAAAATGATGCTTTGCCGTCACTTAGGATCGAACCTGCTATCTGCAGATTGGGAAGCCGGCGTGCTATCCACTCGACCATCATGTGTTGATAGCGTAAGTTTTAATTACTTAGTGTATCGTTTTGCGATGAAATTTATTTTAAATGTAAGTTATTTTCTGATTTAAGAAATGAATGTATTAATATTAGTGCATAATTAATATTTTAATTGTTTTCGTAGATTTTATGTGCATAATTATTATTTTAATGATAATTTGGGATAAAATATTAAGAAATTTTTTCTTGTGTTTGAGTGATTAAAAATTTTCGTTCAAGTGTGTTTGATCAGTGGAAATATATGATTTCTACTGTTATATGTTCAAACATTTTTTTTTTTTTTTTTTTTCTATGTGAACATATATTAAATTTCTTTTTTATTTAATCTTTAGAACTCTGCTAAAGAGTTACTTTTTTTTTTTTTCTGTGAAATTCTCAAAAGAGAATTTCTTATATATGTTCAAACAGATTTTTTAATCTGTGTGAACATATTTAGACAGTATTTTTAATTATGTAAAATATACGATTCTTCGCGAATGGTTTTCACTAATATTTTTTAAGGAAAAATTGTGATATAATTTAAATGTGTACAAAATTTAATAAAATGATTGCAAATTAAGGAAATTTTCTCTCATGTAAAATATTAGCATATGTGTTGCCATCAAAATATTAGCATATGTGCTGCCATCTTGCGATTATTTATTGAAACAGAGAAAAAAAATTAATATTATTGAAGTAGAGAGTTAGAAAAAATATATTCAGGCAGAAATAGAGGTATTTATTTCATTTAGTAATAAAGGATTAGAAAAATTAACTAAGATTTTGTATAATTTAGTGCTCATAGAGATATGAATTTACATTAATTATCAATTTTAAAATTAATTTTAAACTTAAAAAAAAAAAAAATAAATAAAAAAAATAATAATAATATTGAAGTACAGAGTTAGAAAAAATATATTCAGACAGAAATAGTGATAAAGGATTAGAAAAATTAACTAAGATTTTGTGCAACCAATAACATTTTACCACGCAACAGAGTTATAGTACATTTTATTTAACTTATCATAAGCTGAAATCAAACCATGTACTTATTAATCTTATATTCATCTATTTGCATATTTTGTATATTTATGCATCCTTAAGTATTTTAGTTATGTAATATTTTAAAATATTTTGCATTATAAATGTAATTTAAGTTTATGCACGCACACACATAGAAAAATTTAATTATTTATTTTTTAATCTTAATAGATTAAAACGGAAATAATTTTTTTTGAACTTTCATTTTATAATAAAATAGTTATATTTCAAATAAATAGAGATTCTTCTAAATGAGTTGTCTTAGAAATTTTGTGAAAGAAAATTGAAATAATGTGGTAAGTGCGTATTTTCGGATATATGTAGAAATAGTGATTATCATTGCATTACAGGAAATGTTTAAACATGAGATCTTGATTATATACTTTTAAATAGATAATGAGTTGTATTAGAAATTGTGTAAGAAGATATTTTTATGTACTTAATTGTTAGATAAGTAGTTTTCGTTTAAAAATATGCACCTTAAAGTGAAAATACTATACTACAGAGTTACCATTTATTTAATTCATTAAAAAATATGCTTCTTTTCTACACTTCCAAAGAAACAAATGAGTGATAAGCTTATTTCTTATCGACCATGTTGATACTACGTAATACTACGATAAACTCATTTTGTTTGATTATCTTATATAGTTCTACTAATCTAGTTAAAAAACTTTTTGAATTATTCACCTTAAAATGAAAATACTATACTACAGAGTTACCATTTATTTAATTCATTAAAAAATATGCTTCTTGAAAAATAATGACCTATCTAGAAGTATTTTTTCATTGATATATTTATTTAATAATATTGATTTAAGAACTTTATTTTATAAATTAACTTCTATCAACCAATAACATTTTACCACGCAACAGAGTTATAGTGGATTTTATTTAACTTATCATAAGCTAAAATAGAACCAGGCACTTCTTAATCTTATATTCATGTATTTGCATATTTTGTATATTTATGCATCCTTAAGTATTTTAGTTATGTAATATTTTAAAATGTGATTGAAAAAAAAAAAAAAAAAATATTTCGCATTATAAATGTAATTTAAGTTTATGCACGCACGCACATAGAAAAATTTAATTATTTAATTTTTAATCTTAATAGATTAAAACGGAAATTTTAAAGTTAAGCATATGTACATTGCGAAATTCATTAAGATTTAATATTACAAACTTAATTATATTGAGTGAAATTAGGATGTAGCTTATTAGATGTCCAATAGTTATAAATGATGTAAAAATGATGAAATACATTAAGATTTCTTACTTACTTAGTTATATTTTATGTGCGTATTTAGTACTTTTGTGATGTAATGTAGCTTATTAGATGTCCAATAGTTATAAATGATGCAAAAATGTTGATGCACATTATGGTTTAATAGTTATAAATGTTGAAATACATTAAGATTTATTACTTACTTAGTTATATTTTATGTACATATATAGTACTTTTTGTGATGTAATGTAGCTTATTAGAGGAACAATAGTTATAAATGATGTAAAAATGTTGAAGTACATTAAGGTTTAATAGCTGCATAGTTATATTTTATGTGCATATATAGTACTTTTTGTGATGTAATATAGCTTATTAGATATCCAATAGTTATAAATGATGCAAAAATGTTGATGCACATTATGGTTTAATAGTTATATTTTATGATAAACAATACTTATAAATGATGCAAAAATGTCGAAGTACATTAAGGTTTAATAGTTGCATAGTTATATTTTATGTGCATGTATAGTACTTTTGCGATGTTGTGTAGCTTATTAGAGGAACGATACTTATAAATGATGCAAAAATGTTGAAATACATTAAGGTTTAATAGTTAAAAATTTAAGCGCGTATATAGCACTTTTTGTGATGCGAAACAAAATATTCTCAGGGGATAGTAGTTTTCAAAAAATTTAACCACAGGAATACACTCTATTTAAGATAGAAATAGGTGCACTAGTATTGAACATGGTGACTTTTTGGGGTCACGTGATTTTTTTCGTACAATCAGAAGCACGGAATTTTAATGAATAGTATTATAAAATTAAGTGTTTTTTATATACAGATATTTTTGAGGTTCCATGAACCAATCAAAACCAGGGATTTTTAATGAATAGTATTATAAAATTAAGCACTTTGTGGAATTAAGTGTTGATTGTGTACAAATAATTTTGGTGTTTTTTTCAACCACATGGATTTTTAATGATTATAAAATTAAGTGATTTGTGGAATTAAGTGTTGATCATATTCAAATAATTTAGGAGTACCATGAACCAACCAGAAGCATGGATTTTTAATAATTGTAAAATTAAGTGATTTAAGTATGCAAGTTTCGGAAAAAACCATGAAAAACTTCAAACGAATAGCCTACAAGCTTTAAAATCTGTGATGCACAAATTATTTGTTTTAACATGTTGATAAACTAGATTACATTAAAAAGTTTGGGTATTAAAATGATATATATTTGGTGTGATTAATAGGGTTTCTAAAGAATTTGGCTGCTTTTCCTGGTGTATGAATTTAGCTTATATTTGGCGTGATTTCGCCAATAATTACAAATTTGGTGGTAAACCTGCAGTATAAATGCATTCGCAAAGAAAATTTTGTCAGTTGTTGCTGTATTTTTGAGGAGTGCGCACGTTTAATTTATCAACTTGTATTTTTTATAACACTTTACTTTTTAGTGAGAGAGATGGATTTATCTGCAAAAATGCCTATTTCAAATGAGGTGTCATCAAGCTTGGATACTAAGAAAGTACCAAAAACTTTTAGCTGTGTTTCTTGCAGTGTGGTATTTAAACGAAAATGGGATTTGCTTCGTCACATGAAAATTCATCTCAACGAAAAATCTTTTATTTGCAATGTATGCCAGAAAGCATTTACCAGGTCAGATGAGTTAAAGAGACATTTAAAAATTCATGAAAAGACTTCTATTGAACATAGATGTGGGCAATGTGATGAATCCTTTAATCGCAAGTATCAGTTGCTGATGCATATTAGAAAAAATCATCGAAAATCTTTACCAGCGCATTCCTGTGATCAATGTGCAGAAACATTTAGACAGAAATATAAACTTTTAGAGCATGTTAGAGAAAATCATCGAAAACCCTTATCGCAAGCAACATTAAAGGGAATATCAAATTCTGACCGAGATTTTCTTAAGGAGAAAATTATGCATTTTAAAAGAAAAAATGCTCTTAATACATTTACAATAACCACATTTGATAATAAAAACAAAGATTTGGATTTAACGTCATTTTTTAATAATTTAAGAACTGACATTTTAAACGAATTAAACTTTCAATTAAATGATCAAGGATCATTGAAATGGTATATTAATGTAGAAGTTATTTTTAGTTGTATTTATGAAAATGGAGAGAAGGATTTTATTACACAAAATTTTAGGTCAAAAAGTATAACAACTCTTTTAATAAATGATTTGAATAATGATCTTGAAAACGCTTTTAACAAGATGAAAAAGTGTTTTGATGAATTTAGTGAACAAGGATCAGGTTGGACATTAACAGAAATTTTCAAATTAGAACTTTGTATGACTAAATATGGTTCTTTTCAAATGTAATATCTGATCTTACTATATATATATATATATATATATATATATATTGAAAATTGTTAGTTGAATCTTATAAAATTATTGTAAACTTTGTATAAAAATGATGCATGTAAAAATCTTATAATTTGAAAAATAAAAGTATGTGTACAAAAATTGTATTTTTAATTATTTATCTCATATAAAAATTTTATGTAAAAGTTTAAACTATTAATCGGATTTTTAAAATAAATGCACTTATGTAAACATGTTTAAATAGAAAGTTTTATATTTATTTTATCAAAGTAATTTTTTATTTATTTATTTATTTATTTATTTTTTTTTTTAATATGATTTTAAAACTATATATTTTAATATGATTTTAAAACTACATATTTTTATAAAACGTTATTTCATAAATAAATTGATATTTTATAGTAAATATAATCTTACCAATTTTAGAGATTGTATCAAAAAATCATGAACTTTCCAATTTTAGCATTAACCATTTAACATATAGTCTAGGGAAATACTAACCTGCTTAAAAGTTAAACTTTTCTGCATGCTTGAAATTAGACATCAACAAATTATTTGTTTCGACATGTTGATAAACTAAAATATTTTACGAGATTTTTTAATGGGATTGGGGATATTTTTCAAGATTTGGCTATTAAAATAACATATCTGCTAAGATTTGGCGAGATTTTTTAATATATTTGGCAATAAATACTAATTTGGCATTAAACATAGAGTATAAATTCAGTCTCGTAGAAAATTTAATCAGTTGCTAACTTGTTTTCGTGGTTCATATACCATTTTTAAAGTTTTACTTTGATTATATTTATAATGGATCTATCTGAGGAAGTGCAAGTTTCTGTTCATCAACAAGCCACTTCATCATGTTTTGAAGATGAGACTTTTCACTTAGAGGATGCAAAACCCTATATTTGTAATGTGTGTAAGAAAGCATTTAGTAGATCGTACGGATATAAAAGACACTTAAAAACTCATGAAAAACCTCGCATAGGATATGGGTGTGAATACTGCATGGAAAATTTTAGTCGTAAACGGGATTTTTTAAAGCATAATGCAAAAATTCATAAAAAGACTTTGCATAATCACTGTTGTGATGAATGTAGTGAAGTGTTTAGGACTAAACAAGATTTATTGAATCATAAAAAAATGCTACATCGAAAGGTTTTACCTGAATATCTATGTGTAGAATGCAACGAAAGTTTTCGATATAAGTATGAATTATTACAACATAACAGAAAAAATCATCGTAAAGATTCTTCTGCCTACGTATGTACAAAATGCAATGGACGAAATACTCTCAACTTAGACAGTGAAAATATGAACTTAACGAATTTTTTGAATAATTTAAATACTGCTTTTTTAACCAACACCTATTCTTTAGCCAAAAGCTTTCATGATGAAAATAACAATACCTATTTTTTAATATTTTTAAATAATGAAAATATGAATACCGAACGCATAACACAAAATATTGACTCACCAACCAACAACTTTGAGAGTGCAAATGTGAACTTAACGAATTTTTCAGATAATCAAAATATTGTTTTCGGTTCATCAACCAGTGAAAATGTGATCTTATCAAATGTTTTGGATAATAATGAAAATGCATACAACGTTTTACCCACTGCTAATGGAAATATGAATACTGAATGTTTGACACAAAGTAATATTTATGACTCACCAACGAACAGCTTTCAGAATAAAAATGTGGACTTTACGAATTTTAATGTAGAGTGTATGAGTAATCAAAATAATTTTTCACCGGTGAGTGTTGATAACGACTTGTTGACATTTTTGGATAATTTTAATGTGGAATGTATAACTCAATGTAACCTTAACGATTCAACAACAATTTAGATTTTTATGAATCTGTTTTTATATTGACAATAATAATGTAAAATAAATTATTTTAATCAAAAATTGTGTTTTTATTATGAAATTACTTTCTACACACCATTTTATATTACAATAGATACGTTAAGTCACGAAAAAAATCTAAACATGTATAAATATATTTTTGCTTTCTTATTAACTAAATCGTTTAATACATTTATATACAATAAGACTTGGTGATTTTAATTCGTTTTAAAGAAATTCTCTCCCAACAAATTGGAATGGGACGAAGTGACTTATAAAAACCGTAAAATTAAGAACTCTAATATTGCTGATTTATTAAATATTTTCTACGAATAAGAAAGTGCCTATCAATGCACAGGGCGAATTGTTGCAAGCTCTTAATGATATGCCTAAAACCTTTATTAAAAACAAATTTTTGTTATCTTCTGTACCCAAATGTAGCTCCACCTATTGGTTAAATTTTTAATATAAAACACTGGTCTCTTTATTTATCTTTAAATAAATGATATAAAAACTGGACTTACCTCAACACAGTTGTTAATTTGCGTCCTTCTCTTCTACTCGCACGGTGTGAAATGAGCGATAACGCTATTTCTTATCAAGATCACGTGGTAAGCTTTCTTATCTACTATGTCACGTGACATTGTCTAGTATGACATTGTCTACTATGACGTAGTAAGCTAAACACAAACCCTTCACTAATGTAGTATATGTGACGTAGTAGATACGTGCTAGATACGTCATAGTAGACAATGTCATACTAGACAATGTCACGTGACATAGTAGATAAGAAAGCTTACCACGTGATCTTGATAAGAAATAGCGTTATCGCTCATTTCACACCGTGCGAGTAGAAGAGAAGGACGCAAATTAACAACTGTGTTGAGGTAAGTCCAGTTTTTATATCATTTATTTAAAGATAAATAAAGAGACCAGTGTTTTATATTAAAAATTTAACCAATAGGTGGAGCTACATTTGGGTACAGAAGATAACAAAAATTTGTTTTTAATAAAGGTTTTAGGCATATCATTAAGAGCTTGCAACAATTCGCCCTGTGCATTGATAGGCACTTTCTTATTCGTAGAAAATATTTAATAAATCAGCAATATTAGAGTTCTTAATTTTACGGTTTTTATAAGTCACTTCGTCCCATTCCAATTTGTTGGGAGAGAATTTCTTTAAAACGAATTAAAATCACCAAGTCTTATTGTATATAAATGTATTAAACGATTTAGTTAATAAGAAAGCAAAAATATATTTATACATGTTTAGATTTTTTTCGTGACTTAACGTATCTATTGTAATATAAAATGGTGTGTAGAAAGTAATTTCATAATAAAAACACAATTTTTGATTAAAATAATTTATTTTACATTATTATTGTCAATATAAAAACAGATTCATAAAAATCTAAATTGTTGTTGAATCGTTAAGGTTACATTGAGTTATACATTCCACATTAAAATTATCCAAAAATGTCAACAAGTCGTTATCAACACTCACCGGTGAAAAATTATTTTGATTACTCATACACTCTACATTAAAATTCGTAAAGTCCACATTTTTATTCTGAAAGCTGTTCGTTGGTGAGTCATAAATATTACTTTGTGTCAAACATTCAGTATTCATATTTCCATTAGCAGTGGGTAAAACGTTGTATGCATTTTCATTATTATCCAAAACATTTGATAAGATCACATTTTCACTGGTTGATGAACCGAAAACAATATTTTGATTATCTGAAAAATTCGTTAAGTTCACATTTGCACTCTCAAAGTTGTTGGTTGGTGAGTCAATATTTTGTGTTATGCGTTCGGTATTCATATTTTCATTATTTAAAAATATTAAAAAATAGGTATTGTTATTTTCATCATGAAAGCTTTTGGCTAAAGAATAGGTGTTGGTTAAAAAAGCAGTATTTAAATTATTCAAAAAATTCGCTAAGTTCATATTTTCACTGTCTAAGTTGAGAGTATTTCGTCCATTGCATTTTGTACATACGTAGGCAGAAGAATCTTTACGATGATTTTTTCTGTTATGTTGTAATAATTCATACTTATATCGAAAACTTTCGTTGCATTCTACACATAGATATTCAGGTAAAACCTTTCGATGTAGCATTTTTTTATGATTCAATAAATCTTGTTTAGTCCTAAACACTTCACTACATTCATCACAACAGTGATTATGCAAAGTCTTTTTATGAATTTTTGCATTATGCTTTAAAAAATCCCGTTTACGACTAAAATTTTCCATGCAGTATTCACACCCATATCCTATGCGAGGTTTTTCATGAGTTTTTAAGTGTCTTTTATAACCGTACGATCTACTAAATGCTTTCTTACACACATTACAAATATAGGGTTTTGCATCCTCTAAGTGAAAAGTCTCATCTTCAAAACATGATGAAGTGGCTTGTTGATGAACAGAAACTTGCACTTCCTCAGATAGATCCATTATAAATATAATCAAAGTAAAACTTTAAAAATGGTATATGAACCACGAAAACAAGTTAGCAACTGATTAAATTTTCTACGAGACTGAATTTATACTCTATGTTTAATGCCAAATTAGTATTTATTGCCAAATATATTAAAAAATCTCGCCAAATCTTAGCAGATATGTTATTTTAATAGCCAAATCTTGAAAAATATCCCCAATCCCATTAAAAAATCTCGTAAAATATTTTAGTTTATCAACATGTCGAAACAAATAATTTGTTGATGTCTAATTTCAAGCATGCAGAAAAGTTTAACTTTTAAGCAGGTTAGTATTTCCCTAGACTATATGTTAAATGGTTAATGCTAAAATTGGAAAGTTCATGATTTTTTGATACAATCTCTAAAATTGGTAAGATTATATTTACTATAAAATATCAATTTATTTATGAAATAACGTTTTATAAAAATATGTAGTTTTAAAATCATATTAAAATATATAGTTTTAAAATCATATTAAAAAAAAAAAAAAATAAATAAATAAATAAATAAAAAATTACTTTGATAAAATAAATATAAAACTTTCTATTTAAACATGTTTACATAAGTGCATTTATTTTAAAAATCCGATTAATAGTTTAAACTTTTACATAAAATTTTTATATGAGATAAATAATTAAAAATACAATTTTTGTACACATACTTTTATTTTTCAAATTATAAGATTTTTACATGCATCATTTTTATACAAAGTTTACAATAATTTTATAAGATTCAACTAACAATTTTCAATATATATATATATATATATATATATATATATATATATATATATAGTAAAATCAGATATTACATTTGAAAAGAACCATATTTAGTCATACAAAGTTCTAATTTGAAAATTTCTGTTAATGTCCAACCTGATCCTTGTTCACTAAATTCATCAAAACACTTTTTCATCTTGTTAAAAGCGTTTTCAAGATCATTTTTCAAATCATTTATTAAAAGAGTTGTTATACTTTTTGACCTAAAATTTTGTGTAATAAAATCCTTCTCTCCATTTTCATAAATACAACTAAAAATAACTTCTACATTAATATACCATTTCAATGATCCTTGATCATTTAATTGAAAGTTTAATTCGTTTAAAATGTCAGTTCTTAAATTATTAAAAAATGACGTTAAATCCAAATCTTTGTTTTTATTATCAAATGTGGTTATTGTAAATGTATTAAGAGCATTTTTTCTTTTAAAATGCATAATTTTCTCCTTAAGAAAATCTCGGTCAGAATTTGATATTCCCTTTAATGTTGCTTGCGATAAGGGTTTTCGATGATTTTCTCTAACATGCTCTAAAAGTTTATATTTCTGTCTAAATGTTTCTGCACATTGATCACAGGAATGCGCTGGTAAAGGTTTTCGATGATTTTTTCTAATATGCATCAGCAACTGATACTTGCGATTAAAGGATTCATCACATTGCCCACATCTATGTTCAATAGAAGTATTTTCATGAATTTTTAAATGTCTCTTTAACTCATCTGACCTGGTAAATGCTTTCTGGCATACATTGCAAATAAAAGATTTTTCGTTGAGATGAATTTTCATGTGACGAAGCAAATCCCATTTTCGTTTAAATACCACACTGCAAGAAACACAGCTAAAAGTTTTTGGTACTTTCTTAGTATCCAAGCTTGATGACACCTCATTTGAAATAGGCATTTTTGCAGATAAATCCATCTCTCTCACTAAAAAGTAAAGTGTTATAAAAAATACAAGTTGATAAATTAAACGTGCGCACTCCTCAAAAATACAGCAACAACTGACAAAATTTTCTTTGCGAATGCATTTATACTGCAGGTTTACCACCAAATTTGTAATTATTGGCGAAATCACGCCAAATATAAGCTAAATTCATACACCAGGAAAAGCAGCCAAATTCTTTAGAACCCCTATTAATCACACCAAATATATATCATTTTAATACCCAAACTTTTTAATGTAATCTAGTTTATCAACATGTTAAAACAAATAATTTGTGCATCACAGATTTTAAAGCTTGTAGGCTATTCGTTTGAAGTTTTTCATGGTTTTTTCCGAAACTTGCATACTTAAATCACTTAATTTTACAATTATTAAAAATCCATGCTTCTGGTTGGTTCATGGTACTCCTAAATTATTTGAATATGATCAACACTTAATTCCACAAATCACTTAATTTTATAATCATTAAAAATCCATGTGGTTGAAAAAAACACCAAAATTATTTGTACACAATCAACACTTAATTCCACAAAGTGCTTAATTTTATAATACTATTCATTAAAAATCCCTGGTTTTGATTGGTTCATGGAACCTCAAAAATATCTGTATATAAAAAACACTTAATTTTATAATACTATTCATTAAAATTCCGTGCTTCTGATTGTACGAAAAAAATCACGTGACCCCAAAAAGTCACCATGTTCAATACTAGTGCACCTATTTCTATCTTAAATAGAGTGTATTCCTGTGGTTAAATTTTTTGAAAACTACTATCCCCTGAGAATATTTTGTTTCGCATCACAAAAAGTGCTATATACGCGCATAAAATATAACTATTAAACCTTAATGTATTTCAACATTTTTGCATCATTTATAAGTATCGTTCCTCTAATAAGCTACACAACATCGCAAAAGTACTATACATGCACATAAAATATAACTATGCAACTATTAAACCTTAATGTACTTCGACATTTTTGCATCATTTATAAGTATTGTTTATCATAAAATATAACTATTAAACCATAATGTGCATCAACATTTTTGCATCATTTATAACTATTGGATATCTAATAAGCTATATTACATCACAAAAAGTACTATATATGCACATAAAATATAACTATGCAGCTGTTAAACCTTAATGTACTTCAACATTTTTACATCATTTATAACTATTGTTCCTCTAATAAGCTACATTACATCACAAAAAGTACTATATATGTACATAAAATATAACTAAGTAAGTAATAAATCTTAATGTATTTCAACATTTATAACTATTAAACCATAATGTGCATCAACATTTTTGCATCATTTATAACTATTGGACATCTAATAAGCTACATTACATCACAAAAGTACTAAATACGCACATAAAATATAACTAAGTAAGTAAGAAATCTTAATGTATTTCATCATTTTTACATCATTTATAACTATTGGACATCTAATAAGCTACATCCTAATTTCACTCAATATAATTAAGTTTGTAATATTAAATCTTAATGAATTTCGCAATGTACATATGCTTAACTTTAAAATTTCCGTTTTAATCTATTAAGATTAAAAATTAAATAATTAAATTTTTCTATGTGCGTGCGTGCATAAACTTAAATTACATTTATAATGCGAAATATTTTTTTTTTTTTTTTCAATCACATTTTAAAATATTACATAACTAAAATACTTAAGGATGCATAAATATACAAAATATGCAAATACATGAATATAAGATTAAGAAGTGCCTGGTTCTATTTTAGCTTATGATAAGTTAAATAAAATCCTCTATAACTCTGTTGCGTGGTAAAATGTTATTGGTTAATAGAAGTTAATTTATAAAATAAAGTTCTTAAATCAATATTATTAAATAAATATATCAATGAAAAAATACTTCTAGATAGGTCATTATTTTTCAAGAAGCATATTTTTTAATGAATTAAATAAATGGTAACTCTGTAGTATAGTATTTTCATTTTAAGGTGAATAATTCAAAAAGTTTTTTAACTAGATTAGTAGAACTATATAAGATAATCAAACAAAATGAGTTTATCGTAGTATTACGTAGTATCAACATGGACGATAAGAAATAAGCTTATCACTCATTTGTTTCTTTGGAAGTGTAGAAAAGAAGCATATTTTTTAATGAATTAAATAAATGGTAACTCTGTAGTATAGTATTTTCACTTTAAGGTGCATATTTTTAAACGAAAACTACTTATCTAACAATTAAGTACATAAAAATATCTTCTTACACAATTTCTAATACAACTCATTATCTATTTAAAAGTATATAATCAAGATCTCATGTTTAAACATTTCCTGTAATGCAAAGATAATCACTATTTCTACATATATCCGAAAATACGCACTTACCACATTATTTCAATTTTCTTTCACAAAATTTCTAAGACAACTCATTTAGAAGAATCTCTATTTATTTGAAATATAACTATTTTATTATAAAATGAAAGTTCAAAGAAAATTATTTCCGTTTTAATCTATTAAGATTAAAAAATAAATAATTAAATTTTTCTATGTGTGTGCGTGCATAAACTTAAATTACATTTATAATGCAAAATATTTTAAAATATTACATAACTAAAATACTTAAGGATGCATAAATATACAAAATATGCAAATAGATGAATATAAGATTAATAAGTACATGGTTTGATTTCAGCTTATGATAAGTTAAATAAAATGTACTATAACTCTGTTGCGTGGTAAAATGTTATTGGTTGCACAAAATCTTAGTTAATTTTTCTAATCCTTTATCACTATTTCTGTCTGAATATATTTTTTCTAACTCTGTACTTCAATATTATTATTTTTTTTTTTTTTTTATTTATTTTTTTTTTTAAGTTTAAAATTAATTTTAAAATTGATAATTAATGTAAATTCATATCTCTATGAGCACTAAATTACACAAAATCTTAGTTAATTTTTCTAATCCTTTATTACTAAATGAAATAAATACCTCTATTTCTGCCTGAATATATTTTTTCTAACTCTCTACTTCAATAATATTAATTTTTTTTCTCTGTTTCAATAAATAATCGCAAGATGGCAGCACATATGCTAATATTTTGATGGCAGCACATATGCTAATATTTTACATGAGAGAAAATTTCCTTAATTTGCAATCATTTTATTAAATTTTGTACACATTTAAATTATATCACAATTTTTCCTTAAAAAATATTAGTGAAAACCATTCGCGAAGAATCGTATATTTTACATAATTAAAAATACTGTCTAAATATGTTCACACAGATTAAAAAATCTGTTTGAACATATATAAGAAATTCTCTTTTGAGAATTTCACAGAAAAAAAAAAAAAAGTAACTCTTTAGCAGAGTTCTAAAGATTAAATAAAAAAGAAATTTAATATATGTTCACATAGAAAAAAAAAAAAAAAAAAATGTTTGAACATATAACAGTAGAAATCATATATTTCCACTGATCAAACACACTTGAACGAAAATTTTTAATCACTCAAACACAAGAAAAAATTTCTTAATATTTTATCCCAAATTATCATTAAAATAATAATTATGCACATAAAATCTACGAAAACAATTAAAATATTAATTATGCACTAATATTAATACATTCATTTCTTAAATCAGAAAATAACTTACATTTAAAATAAATTTCATCGCAAAACGATACACTAAGTAATTAAAACTTACTCTATCAACACATGATGGTCGAGTGGATAGCACGCCGGCTTCCCAATCTGCAGATAGCAGGTTCGATCCTAAGTGACGGCAAAGCATCATTTTTGAAAATAAACGAGTTCAATAATTCCTCAATAGATGTCAGCACTACAGAAAAAATAAGTTTGAGAAAAATCAATAATTAAAGTTCTCTTTAAATAATATTCATTATCATTCAAGATAAGATCTTAATTCTAACCCTCCTTATCTTTAACAAGGTCATGCGTCACCGGATGTTGATAAGATAACGGCGCGACAGCAGCACGGCTCGCCCGTGCAGCGGTGCAGCTGTTGCTCAACTGTCAAAATTACACTACTAGCATGCTCAGACTTTTTTACTCATGTCTCTAAATCTAATCAAAATTTTGAAATTTTCGATACATATAATATTAAGTTGGGTACAGACCTAAATCCCAGCCAAGTGTCGTTGAATTCCATCCAGTCATTCTCACGTGATACCTGGACAAAAATAACGTTACATACAGATACACGCACACACAGAAAAATTTCTGAAGTCATTTTTGGCTTTCACGATGTGTGAAACATAAAGATATCGCAAAATGTTTTGATACTGAGAAATTTACAGACAAGATACTAAATTACAAGATCTAATTTACAGATTTTATTAATATAGATAGTCTAAATAAATTATTTAAAACTAAAATTTATATTGATAAATTTAAATTATCGTTAGTGAAGTAACTTAGATGCTACAAAGTAAAGAATTTCGGTGAAATAAATTAAAATAAAATATAGTTTAGCGTAATTTTGAATTAGATTTGGTTTATGATGTATACTGTATCCTATTTGTAAACATTTTGTGAAGTTGATTAGAAAATAATTTTAGATTATTAAAAATTTTCCGATTGTAATGAAAAGACTGTACATCCACAGAGCTTGACAAAGCTAAATTAAAATTCAGGGCTCAATAGGCATTGGAACCTCCTCCATCCCTTACTATTCAGATAAAAAAAAAAATTAAACATTTTCTTATAGTTTAAAATATATTATATGAATTTATAAATCAGTATTTGTAAGCATACAGTACTGCGTACACAGATAAGGAAATTTGTTAATCTCTCCTTTTTAAAGCTTCGACGTGAAATATTAATGAAGATTAATTGAAATATATATATATATATATAATATATACATGTATATGTATTATAACTTGACTTAAAAAAATTTCCGGTATGATTTTTTTTATATGCAATTACGTTCTTAGAAAACTAAAATATTATATTCAGAAACCACTGTTATGGGGCACTGAAAATTTTATTTCAGAGATACTGGTTGGAATCTGCTAGTATCTTCCGCTCTGTACCCAGTTGTACGCCATGTATTTATTGGAAGATCTTTAACATCTTTGGAAGATATTTTTATAAAGATTTTGTACTACTCTTTAAAAAGAAGATTTTTTTTTTTTTTTTTTTTAGGCAATTTGCATTCAAAATGCATAATTGAGTGAAATATTCAACTTTGCAAAAAATCATCTTCATTTTGATTTTAGTAATAAAATTTTCATGTTAAAAAAAAAAAAAAAAATCTTTTGGATATTTTTACCAAAGCTCTTGAAGAGAGAACGGAATTTCGGACCTTCAGAAATCAAGGGGCATTGGACAGTGCTCAGTCGGTTCGTGCAGAGTGCCTAGAATGATAAACCTAAAATGATACCGTAGATGCCATTCAAGCAAAGTCTGATCAAGCCGAAAGTGGGCCAAAGGCTTGATATGCATTCGAGTCCCCCATATCTCGTTTTGGCAAAAATAAATAAATAAAAGCCTTAAATTCCCCTTCCATTTTACCCAAAAATACATATTTGAGAATAATTTTACTTTTATAAAACTTTTTATTATACTTTCCGAGTAAAATTCTCATGAAGTGCTATTTTCAGGAGCATTTCTGTATATTTTTAATTAACATTTTTTGAACTGTAAAAGAAATTTTGCCTCCTTCCCCATGTCAAGCCACATCCCTGTTGGCTCGTGCGTGAATCAAGCCCAGTATTCAAGGCGAGCCCTACTAGCTTCAAGATTCAAGGTACCCTGGATGGATGGATTGCTGAATTTTACCTCGCACTAGTGCTGCGCAGATGGGCAATTGGCGAAGGATTGGGACACACCCCTAGAGATGGCCCGGAGACATGCCATCACAATTTTGATCCTCCACGGAAGGGATGGCTCTCCCGCTTCGGTGACCCCCAGAGGTATAATTTTTCATGGGAATATGGAGGACATTGCGGCCACGACAGATTTTACGTGCACCAACCATCATTAGTGTACATGACGGTCTTTGGCCGGCTCGAGTACCGAACCAGTAATCTTCCAATTACTAGGCCGGCGCTCTACCGGATGGGCTACCGCGGCCCTCAAGGTACCCTGGAGGTTCGCAAGTTATTCACAGGGCTGCCACAGGCGATTTTTTTTTTTTTTTTTAATTCTTTTCGTACCAATATATCGAAAAAATAAAATTTATAATATATTTTTGCAGATAATTGGTTATACAAATATTGGAACGGAAATAATAATAATAATAATAATAAAATTGCCGGTGGCAATCCTGTATTTACGTCTTGAATATTTGTTTTTAAAGATATCTTGTCTTGTATCGCGTTTTCTACAGTGTCTCTTTTTTTTTTTTTTTTTTTTTTTTTTTTTTACACCAAAACGGCGATCGATTGCCAAACCTATCACGCGATTTCACGCAACATCAATCCTCAACTTTAACTACTTCTTGACTGTCTTCCAATTATGCACGGCATTATGCTGAAAACTCCAGTAGGAGTGGTCTGTGAAAAAGAAAACAATTACCCCCCCCCCCCCTTTTTCTTTTTTCATCATATCTGTAGACCAGGTAAAATGGATGGTCTATTTAAATAGAGGAACCTCAAAAGCTTCGTTCTGTGCGCCAAGAATAGATTTGGCGCCCCGTACCGTCGGGAACGACAGTTTTATTGTTATTGAGTAGGTTTTTATGACTGTCTACGTGTGCACAGTTTGTCTAGTAGCTTGCCACTGTGATATATTTCTTTTGTTTTTGTTCCTCTTTTTTATTTTTTTCCCTCTTTTCTAATGTCTTCTGTTCTTTACTTGAATACGTAAGTGGTTCGAAATACATACAAGCGAAAATTTGTGTTCGTTCTATGAAGTTATATATTACGAACGAAAATATTATGACATTTACAATCTTATATCAAACTAATAGATTGCTGTGAAAAACAGAATGTTGTGCGTTCAGTAATGCCACTTCGACATGAGAAAGTTATCAATAAAACAATATTTAGTTGAGAATTTATTTGTTATGTTATAAATTACTGAGGGAAGAAATTTGAATGTTATTTTTCTTAGAGGTAAAACAAGAAATTTACATACATTTGTTTTTACATGATTATATGTAAAAATCTATATTTTTCTTTTGTTTTAATAAATCTCGCTAACATCTAAATAGAACACTAAAATATAATAATTAATAATAATAAAAGTAATATTTTCATTGTTATCGTCTGGAAGTGTACAAGTTTTTGTACAGGAGAAAAGTTACGTTGTAGTGGAGTTCCTTGTTATGAAATCGACAAAAAAGGAAAAAAAAAAAAAAAAAAAAAAGAGAGAGAGAGAGAGAGAGAAGAAGAAGAAGAAGAAGAAACAGTATTTATTATTTTACAAATTGATTAACACGGTAAACTCATTGGTGTTGTAATACAGCTTTATTATTATTATTAATTTGGGGTAAATTAATCAGCAATACTTTATTAGAAAAATGTTTATTTTCACTTTAAATTATTGCTGAAATATTTTTCATGTGATATTTTTTAGTGGCAGCAAGCAGTGTATATGATATCGATTGTTCAAAGTAAAGAATAAAATATCGATGTTTTCTTTTAGAATTCATTTAAAAGTTATTATCGTTGAATTATATTAGTAAGAAAAATTGGGTTGAAGTTGAAACACAGATCCTGTTTCACTCAGTGAATGCACAGAAGGTTAATTCCGAAACATATAAAAATAAGTAATTAATATACATCGACGGACAATTTTTGCGAAAAATAATCTATCTATTGTAATTTAGCAAAACTGAAAACAATTCTTATACATTGGGAAAATCTTCTATGTAAAACATTATTTTAACGGACAATTTTTGCAAAAAATAATCTAACTATTGGAATTTAGCAAAACTGAAAACAATTCTTATACATTGGGAAAATCTTCTATGTAAAACAATATTTTAACTATATTTTTCTGTTATTTATACAGATGATATCCCGCTTGGTTCACAACGTTACATTTTAGAAGAGTCTGAGAAATATTATATAGTACAGATTTTGACTATAGCACTCTCCACAGTGTAAAAGATTTATTATTATTTATCTTTTTTTTTCCCTCGAAAAACTATGTTTTCCGTTTGAAGAATTGGTTTTAACAACAGATTATTTTATTTTGTTTATTTATTATCTTATCTTATTTATTTATTATTTTATTTTTACTTTATTTTATTTGTTTATGTTCTGGTGTTAAAACTAATTTTATAACTTACATAACGGTAAACTGTGAAATTGTAGAATTAGTTTTAACATGAGTATTTTTTTTAAAAAAAGTTTTTCACATTGTGTTTTTCTCAGTGTGGAATGCTGCATTAAATATAGTAAGTAGAAAGATTTAAAAAAAAATCTGGTGCTTTAACAAATTTTACAGGAAAAGAAAAAGAAACAAAGTCCAACTTCATTTGTTTCTTTTTTTGGCAAAAACAAGACATGTGAAGAAATTTTTATGTTTAAATATGTGTAGCTTTAATTGCTTTTCCAGGTAATCATAAAGTGCTACTTTATTTATTTATTATTATTAAGATTATTATTATTATTATTGTTATCATTAGTGCGACGTAAAGTCTAATCAATCAACCATTTTTCAAAATTAGTCGTGATTATTAAATTAAAAAAGTTCTTACGATTTGGCAACACTTTATAGAAGTATGGTTTTCAGACTTTTTTTTTTTTTGTTGTTGTTGTTGTTTGTGTCAAATTATAGATAAATAAACCAACTAAATTTCCCTCCTCGGTTATTTTCTCAGAATATTTCTAGATTCATGAAAAACTCAGTTCACGTTCTTGAAGCCTATATGACAGGGTCCGATCAAAAAGCTTTGGTTCGCCAATGTCAAAAAATAAAAAAATAAAAGTAAAACAAAAATTCTTTCTAAGAAGCGAAATTCTTTTCTGCTTTCTTTATTTCGTATTTTCTATACCCTGTGTCAAAAATGGCTGCTTTTATTTCGCAAAACTTTTGTTTTTCTTCTTTCCACGCATAAATTCGCCATTTTTTTTTTTTTTTCCCTCTCTCTGTTTCTTTTTTAACGTGTTCAAATTCTTTGCTTTATTTATTTTTTTCTCTCCCCCCCCCCCATTCAGACGAGAATATTTCATAAATATTGGAAAATGCTAAGCAGAATAATATTTTGCAAGTTGTATTTTTATTGGATTTGGGCTGTGTGACACTTCGGCGTTGTGAAGCGATATTTTATGAGTTTATTTTAAATGTCATAAACTTAGACGCAGTTTTTGGAATAGATATTAGGTTCATTGCATTTTCGTTTATGGCAGCAGTCGAAGATTTCGGTATTTTTTGTTGTTAGTATTATTTCATTTCTTTTCCTCTTTCTTTTTCTTACGTAGATAAAAATGGAGGTAAAAAAGCTTTTCATGGTAAGATTCGTAAAGCATTTGGTGTGTGTGTGTGTGGGGGGGGGCTTTGAATCTATATATTTAAAGAGACCAGTTATTAAATAAAAAGAAATTGATTTCTACTTTCTTAAAAAAAAAAAAAAAAAAAAAAAAAAAAAAAATGTTTTATACAAAATATATACAGTAAAGCATCACTTATGGGTCTTTTACATTTATACTTCCTTTTAGTGATGTCCCGATTCATTCCTATTCACTTTAATGCAAAAAGTTCTTCGTTTATACGCCGCTCATATCGGTTATACGTCTTTTCCACTTTACTAAAATTTGCAAAATTTCTTAACCTGTCATTATTTTCCATTCTAAATAAGACAAATTTTTTCTTAGAAAAGATCTTAAATGGAGGAATGCTGTAAAGATCGAAGAATACTGATCAAAGAATCAATTGAATTATCAGTAGAATTTTTAATACTCATAGACAAGCAGCAAATTAGACAAATATTAAAGATTTTTAGTGTTATAAAATAACTATCTGTATGGACATAAATCGTATGCTTATTGTTAAAGATACGCAATGTATATAATCAATATTCAAAATGTGTTTATATAGTTCTTGAGATATGTAATATAATGCTCAATATATGATGCAATATGTAATTAGTACCCAGTCATGCATTAATAGTATGATTTTTCTCACTTTTTATAATAAATATATATATATTTTTAATTATTAATTGTTGTCTTAAAAAAGTATAATATACATTTACTAACTTAAGAAATTTTATTAATTAGTATTTTCATATAAATTTTGCTTAAGTGTTATTAAATTTGTAGTAATCAAAGAGTTATTATTAAAATTTCGATTATACGTCTTTTCATTTATACGTCCTTTTACGTCAGTCTCTTGAAAGACGTATAAACGGTGCTTTATATATTTAAATATTGTTCAGACAATTTATGAGACAGATTTTACATGTTATATATTTGCTAAAATTCTTACTTTATACCTTTTCTATGTAAAGTAGACCGTTTACAATTCATCAATCAATCAACACAGGTCTACATCTTAAATTTTAATATGATAACTTCTGCTAAGTTTTATGTTTTTTGATGTGTTGAAATCGAAATTGAAGCCAGTTTTTCTCTGTCACGTGTAGATTTTTTTTTAAATACAAGGTGTCTCCTGACACAATTTCTTCTGTGACTCTTCTACCAGTGTAATTATATGGCAACTTTTATAGCACGTTTTCATGATTAAATATGATTAATTATGGAAACATACTAGAAATTACCGAAAATGAAGAAGTTGTGTCGAAAGACACCCTATATTGACAAAAATCTGTACATGATAGAAAAAAAAAACTGGACTCATTTTCGGTTTCAGCACAACAACAACAACAACAACAACAACAACAAAAAAAAAAAAACATATGTATAAGCTAAAATTACGAAATCAAGTTTTGTTAACATTATTTTTGTAGACCTGGTGTAATCCAACAGCCTCAGCTAAAGACACTTACTAGAAAAATTTATTAAGTTGTTTCCAGATTAATTATTGGGTGCTGAATATTTATTCGAGAAAAGAAGACTTTTAATTTTTCTGTAATTATTTTTAAATCAAGAATTCAAAAAGCAGCATATACATAAAAACTCTTTAATTGGTATTTTTAAAAAGTTCTTCTTCATATTTTTATTAATAAAATTTAATTAACTACAGTTGAGTTATATTCCTACAAAGGCCCAACATCTTAAATAAATACTGAATATTACTACATCTGAACTACATCTTAAATTAATACTGAAGAAGAACAATAAAACTAATTTCTAGAAATAAATATAGTACAGAGAAAAAAGAAGCACGTTTAGTGTACAGCTGTTAAAAATTTCAAAAGAAAACCTTCTTCAGTTAATAAAAAATTCAAATCGTAAAGAAAACTTTAACATAGTTTTATTAATTTTTTGTGGTTGAGCATACGACGCCTAAAAATCCATAAAGAGGAGAAGAAATAATTTTATAAATTTGGGATACAACTATTTACAAATATTAAAAAAAAAAAAAAAAAAAAAAAAAAAAAACTTTCGTCATTTTCAATTTTTAATTTTTCTGTAATTCGTTTAAAATCAAGGTGAAAAACAAAGAATTCAAAAAGCAACATATCTATAAAAACGTTTTAATTGATATTTTTGAAAAGTTCCTCTTTTTATTAAAAAAATAATAATAATTAACTACAATTGAGTTACATTTCTAAAAATGCACAAAATCTTAAATAAATAATTAAAAAATATTGTTCTATACTGAAGAAGAACTATAAAAATAATTTCTATAAACAAATATAGTACAGAGAAAAAGAAGCATGTTTAGCGTACAGCTGTTAAAAATTTCAAAAGAAAACCTTCTTCAGCTAATAAAAAATTCAAATTACAAAGAAAACTTTAATATAGTTTTATTAATTTTTTGTGGTTAAGCATACGTTGTATAAAAATCCATAAATAGAAAAAGAAATAATTTTATAAATTTGGGATACAACTATTTAAAAATATTAAAAGAAATTTTTCTCATTATAAAAGAAAGACAGAATAAATAATTTTAAAACTATTACTGGTTACTGAAACAAGAACAATAAAAATAATTTCTATAAAAACGAATACAGTACAGGAGAAATGAAGCACATTTAGCGAACAGCTATTGAAGATTTCAAAAGACAACCTTCTTCGGTTAATAAAAAATTGAAACTTCAAAGAAAAAAGTAATAGTTTTATTAATTTTCTGTGTTTGGGCATACGATATCTCAAAATATGTAAAGAGAAGAAGAAATAATTTTATAAATTTAGGATACAACTATTTAAAAATATCAAAAGAAATCCTTTGTCATTATATAAGAAAGACAAAATAAATAATTTAAAAAATATTATTTCTTATTGAAATAGGAACAATAATAATAGTTTCTAAAAACGATTACAGTACAAGAGAAATGAAGCACATTTAGCATACAGCTGTTGATGGTTTCAAAAGACAACCTTCTTCGGTTAATAAAACATTCAAATTTCAAAGAAAAAAGTAACAGTTTTATTAATTTCCAGAGTTTTAGCTTAGGATGTCTAAAACTCCATGAAGTGAAGAATAAATAATTTTTTTTAATTTGAGATATAACTATTTAAAAATAGCAATGTCATTATATAAGAAGGACAAAATAAATAATTTTAAAAATATTACTCCTTATTGAAATAAAAACAATAATAGTAATTTTTAAAAACAAATACAGTACAGGAGAAATGAAGGACATTTAGTATACAGCTGTTGATGATTTCAAAAGACAACCTTCTTCGGTTAATAAAATATTCAAATTTCAAAGAAAAAAAAGTAACAGTTTTATTAGTTTCCAGAGTTTTAGCTGATGATGTCTGAAACTCTATGAAGTGAAGAATAAATATTTTTTTTAATTTGAGATATAACTATTTAAAAATATGAAAAGAAACCTTTTGTCAGTATAAAGGAAGACAAAATAAATAATTAATGTATATATATATATATATATATATATATATATATATATATATATATATATATGTGTGTGTGTGTGTGTGTGTGTGTGTGTGTGTGTGTGCGTGTGTTACTCCTTACTGAAACAAGAACAATAGAAATAATTTCTAGAAGCAAATATAGTACAGAAGAAATGAAGTACATTTAGCGCAAGCACAGCTGTTGAAGATTTCAAATCTTATTCAGTTAATAAAAAATTTAAATTTACAAGAAAATATAACAGGAAAGAAAATTAAAAATTAACAAACCTAAAGAGGGACATTTTAAGATTTTGAAAAAATAAATTAATAAGAATAATAAATGAATAAATAAACTAAGTAATAAATAAATAAAAACAAAATTCAGAAATTTTAACTTTTAATTAAAACAATTTTGAAGAAATCAGAGTATTGTTGCAAAGGATTAGATCTTTTCTCTTACACCAATTCTGTTGTTGCAGTGAAAGTAGTTTTACAGTCAAAGTGAAAATAAATGACATTTCCATTCAGATCTAGTAAAGTCAGAATCCAAATTTCATTAAAAATGGTAGTTTACGCTTCCCGAAGTTTCGAGGTTTTACCTTGAGTAGGAACTGAGATCTGGAACTTTCCATTGGATTCTAAAAGAGAACCATCGCCAAACTGTCAAGTTAAAATGTATAAATAAAAGCAAACTGACTTCAGCGAGTCAGTGTTATTCAGAAAGTTATTGAGAACGATTGCACTTTTGAGAATGTGTTGCAAGCGGCTAAACGTTATTGTGGATCAACTAAATACCTGCTCTGTATAGTACAGTTGAACCTCGAAAATCCGGATATCCAAAATCCGGACATTTTTCCGGTTTTAGTTTTACTTTTAAAATAAGATTTTACTGTATCTTATTTCTACATTTCATGTGGAATGCAGTTTCAAATCCTTTTAATTGAACACTGATACATGAATATAGTCATAATCTTACATATTTTTACACTGCTTGATTGGTAATTACAGATTTTTTTTTTTTTTTTTCTTTTTTTAGAAACAGGTAAGTTAAAAAAACGGAATTAAAAATAAAATAAAATATCCCATAAGGGTAAAATAGCTTTAATTGCTGAAATGTTTTTAAAAAATCGACATAAAAATTACTTTGTTTCTATAGTTTTATTTGAGTACTTTTTAATGAATGAATAGTTTATTAGCAGTTATTTAGCAGGCATTATCAGTTGTCTATAACATTTTAGTTTAAAGTGTTTATATTTTAATTCTAAATTATTATTTAAATTCTAAATTAAATCTATTATATTTCTATTTTATAATTAAAATTCGCCAATTTAATCGTTGTTTATTTTCACTAGCATAAGAATTGCATTTTGTATGTTATTATAATATCATAAAAAATTAATTTTTAATAAATGTCTAAAATCCGGAAAGTTCGAAAATCCAGAATCGATGCGGTCCCGCCGATTGCGGATTTTCCAGGTTCAACAGTATTTGACACTTTTTGCTTTACTCTTGTAGAACACTTCTTGGACAGTTTACTGACGAATACTGACTTTTGTGTACGAGGGACAGTTTTATTGTATTGTTTCGAGAATATTTTTTGAATTAATAGTACAATTGAACTGTTTCGAAAATGCTACTGGAAATCACAGTTTTGTTGTACTTTTTTCAGAAGGTTCGCTGAAATGCTTCATCGACTAGAAACTGTTTGTTTCTTTACGAACTACTTTCGCCACTCGAGAAAGTCGGCATCTTTCATAACAATATATATTTAATGTCATTATATTTTAGTGCACGTGTATGCAAAACTTCTCAATCTTTTAACCGTGCAATGGTCCTATTTTTTATGTGCATTTAATTATTTTGTTATCACTATTTCCAAACAGTATTTTTTTTTAATACTATTGCAGCATTAAAGCTTTTACATAAATTTTATTTTAAAATAATGGTTAAAAGAAGTAATAAAATGCATGCGAAAGTATAGGACTGTTGCGATCCTAATTTTGTTTAGTATCATTTTTCAGATTGTTTAAGGTGAAGATTATAGTTTAAGGAAAATTTAGGATCTTTTGGTTTTTCATGGACTGAATATGAATTTTTATTACTAACTTAAAAAATAGAGTCCAAATTCATACATCCTTTAAAAATATAACACAATTACAATCACATTTGAATAAAAACAATAATAACAAGTATGCTATAGTCTTATTTTTTATTCTGTATTTTTCTATACAAATTCACGCAGTACAAATTATTTATTAAAATTATGATTTATTTCATTATTTATCAAAATTATTATTACTTATATTATTACCATCCTCTTCCAAAAGAGGGGAGGGGAGCAGCAATATTCCTACAAACACAAAAACAAATACGCACACACACACACAAAAGAAAATCAAACTGTCCCCGGAAATGTTTTATAAAATTTTTCTTTTATAACTTAGAGAATATCTTCATTTATTTCTTGTCTTTTAATATCGTTGGTGATTTCTGGTGGCTGTTGATTTTAAATGAGAAAAATTTGCTTGTCCTTGAAAGGGTTAAACAAAATTTTATCCTAATACTGCCATATTTAAAATTATAATAAAACGTGATGGTAACTCCGTCTGTTGGGTAATTTTCTCTAAAAATTGATAAACATTCATTTATGTCAAGGTACATCTACATATAAATTTATGTGAAATTTTGTGCATTAATTTTATTAGCCAAATCTGTATCTACCACATGATTTTGTCATATACATACACAGACACACAGACATTTTCTAAAAAGGGACAAATCATGTTCGGGACCTCCCAAAAAATTTAAACTCATCAAAAACAGGAAGTCGGAAATACTTGAGAATCAGTAAAAAAATAAAGTAATATCTAGAATATGATATGCTACGGCATTAAACGCACACACACACACAAAAGACTGTTAATTTAAGAGTTAAATTTATTTAATTTTAACTTTTTTTCGTTACTACATAAATGTTTTCTTGGGGAAAAACTATTATTATTGTTATAGTTTATTATTATTATTTCTAATGTTATTGTACTTTTGAAAGGAATAATAATTTAAAATTTATTTATCCAACAACCTCTCTGGAACAATACGAAAGGAAACCATTGAAAAATATTTGTGACATGGCAGATCATCTTTGCATAATTTTATTAATAAAAATCAAAATATGCGCGGAACAACTCTTTTCGTCTCTAGATGGCGCTATCGTACAGAGGCTCTTTCAACTTGGGAAAATGATGTCTGTGAAGTGAATAGGGATGTTTTGGGAGGGTGTGAATCACCACTCGGAGAGATAGATAAATCTGGCCGAGATGAAATGAGGAGGGATCCAGGAGTAATATAAAAGCCATAAATCAGGGGATGGTTATTCAAAATTTAATTATTGAGTTCACTGAATAAAATTGAAAATTTAGTCATTTGTTCATTGATAATGCAATGCATCATATGCAATGCAGATGATGAACTTGGTTTATATTAATTACTTATTTATAATCAGTTTTGGATTAAAACTTGAGCGAAATAATTTTAATCTATTTCTGTATAAAATTTTGTATATACTTATTGAGTGAGATTACGTATACATTAAATGTATTAATTTATACTTTTTATGCAAATTCACGCCGATGTAGTACGAATAAAATAAAAATCCTATCATTATTAAAAAAAATCAGGTAAATTCTTGTTTTATGCATTTCTTGGACTTGGGGGGGGGGGGGGGGGTGATTTGAGTTTGCCTATCTATAAAGAACAAAAACAAAAATACAATCATTTTTCACTAAAGATTATAAAAATGTTGGGGGAGGAGGTCGTATTTACTTGTAATCTAGGTGTATGTAATCCACAGGGTAGGAATAGCATATAAAAGCTATAAATTAGGAAAGGATTATTCAAAATATAATTATAGAATTCCTCGAATAAAATTGTAAATTTAGTTCTTTGTTCAGTAATTTGTGTTGATCTAGGATACTTGCATTGCAGATGATAAACTTACTTTATAGTTTACAGCAATCCTTTATAATGAATTTTCAATTTAAGCTCCTACGAAATAATTTTATCCTATTTTTTAATCAAATTTCGCATATACTCATTAAGGTTAAGTATATTTTAAATGTATTTTCAGTCTGCTCTTTTAGGGGAAAAAAAAAGTATTTTTTCCATTAAATTTATAAAACTATTCGTACTAAGCAGCAAGTGTTGGTGAGATGAGGGTACTTAGGGATAATATGAAGGATATATAAGTGTAGTATCTGGAAGTAATTAAAAGCTATAAATCAGAAGATTATTCAAAATTTACAGTCGACAGCAAAAGTATCCGAGCACTAGCGAAAATTCCTATCTAAAAAAAGTACACTTAATAATAGTATACTTAATACACAGTTGTTAAACAGATACTTGTCGAATCCTGTTCTTAGTCAGTGTAAGAACATGATTTGACAAGGATTTATTTAACAAAACAGCATTAAGTATACTTTTTTTTATATAGGAATAATTGCTAGTGCTTGGATACGGTTGCTGCCGACTTTAATTATTGAGTTCACTGAATAAAACTGAAAATTTTATAATTTGTTGATTGATAATCATGTGCATGCTATGCGGATGATAAATTTGGCTTGCATTGATTATTTATAATCATTTTTGGATTAAAACATGAGCGAAAAAGTTTTATTGTAGTATTATAATTTAATATTGCATTACAAAAAAAAAAAAAAAAAAAAAAAAAAAACAGTGAATCATTCACGGATGAATATCCGTACGAGATATAATTTTGACGTCAAAATAATAATAAGAAGAAGTAGAAGAAGAATAAATAAATATAATATAATATAAATAAATAAATAAAAAGTGTGCATTGAGATACAAAATAATGTGAGACATATTGATATAATATAGTTTAACACTTAAAAGTCGATTACTATCAACAGGAGAAAATTCCAAGGAAATTAAATTTAATTATTATTATCATTTTTTAATGTTAAAATGGCCACTACATGATGGTAAACTAAAAATAATTTAATATAATAATATTAATTTAAATTTTTTTCTTTCAGACAAAAAAATGTTTTGTAACTGCGTCGCGTGTCACATGACAGAAAAAAAAAAAAAAAATAATAAAAAATAAATAAAAAATACTGTATTTTATAAAATTATGAAAATAAATAAATAAATTCAAATGTATAAGACTTTTTGAAAATTCAAATGACAAGTATATTTATTAAATTTAATGAATGGGTATAAATAATCAGATTTTATTCGGCAATCATTTTTGTTGAAAAAATAACAAACAAATGTTACGAAATTAGTTTTAAAAGTAATTCATACACGATTTTTCATCGATCTGTAATAGCATAAAATAAATAAATAAATGAAAAAAAAAAAAAAAAATGTTACAAAATTAATTTTAAAAGTAATTCATACATAATTTTTCATCGATGAGCACTGTAATAGCATAAAATAAATAAATTAATGCAATAAAATAAAATAAAAAACAAACAAATGTTACGAAATTGGTTTTAAAAGTACTTCATACACAATTTTTCATTGTTGAGCACTGTAATAGCATAAAATAAATAAATAAATGAAATAAAATAAAATAAAAAACAAACAAATGTTACGAAATTAGTTTTAAAAGTAATTCATACACAATTTTTCATTGTTGAGCATTGTAATAGCATAAAATAAATAAATAAACGAAATAAAATAAAATAAAAAAAAAACCGCTACATTTCTTTAATATTATATTTCTGCTTGAAATAGCATTTAATAATAAATTCCAGTATATTACTTATCGAAAGAAAAGCTAAAATTAAATAAAGTTAGAAAAATAATTACAGTGAATATCAAATTACAAAAGATGAATGCGGTGTATTTAGAAATAAAAAGCAATTATTTAAGTAGTTATTTTGAATAATAATAATAACAATGATAATAATAATAATGAAGGTATTCCGTACAAATGTATAATTAATAATATATATATATATATATATATATATATATATAAATATCTCCCATTTACTATATTTTTTCCTTTTTAACTGATATTTACTCATTTATGATTTGTCATTTATTAAGTCACATCTGTGCAAAATGTTTAATATGAATTAATAATGTACAACGATGTTTTAACACACCCATTATGATAAATTCATAAATAATCTAAGCATTTTAAATAAATACATTTACTTTTATTCAAATGCTTTTTCTAGTATATTAGATACCTATTATAATAATTATATTTATTCACTGGTCCGTGTGCAAATATATTTATATAGAATTCAATAATAAGTTTAAATACATATTAATTTATTATTATTAAGATTTCGGGTTTACTTATTTTTTTCTTAATTATGTACTTATGAGATTTCTGCTAAAAAAACCAAAATATATAATTTCTATATTTATAATTATTTCATCTAAGACTGAGAAATAATAATAATAATAATAATAATAAAATCATAAAAAAGTGTAATGATAATTTTATACATTACGTACAATATATTACTCATGTAAAAAAATAAATAAATATTAGTAAATAATAAATATATTTTAGAAATAATTATGCATTAATTATTTAAGTATGTTAAAAATGTTTTAATCTTCAAAGATTTACGTTAAGAATATACCGCAAATATAATTAAATCTTGGTATTCATTCAATGAACTCTGCTATTTTTTATCCCGGTTTTTAAAATAACTGTCTTCAATAGCAACTTTTTTCTTTAACCGATCATTTATAGTTCAATAAAAGGGATAAAAATAAAAACCAAAACACAAAAATCTTCTATTTTCCAATACAGAAAAAAAAAAAAAAAAAAAAGTATTTTTGTGAATAAACGTTTTTATTGTTAAAAATACTTTTTTTTTCAACAATCGTTAAATCTTTTACGTGTTTCAATACTGTTTTGCTTCGCAAGAGAATGTTCAGCAAATTTCTAGCAAACATCAGAATCTAATATAATACCTCTTCAAATATTTCTGAAGCACGAAACTTATTTCTAGAATACCTGATAAAGACGATAAAGAACAAGATATTCGTGAATCATCTGTGTATCCTACTTTTAAAATAACTATCTTCAATGAAAGTTACAGTTATTTTTTTTGTTCCCACGATAACTCATATTTATAAAAAAAAAGAAAAGATAAAAAAGCAATCGTTCCAATAGAAGGGGAATGGGGGGGAAGAGGAGTCAGAGCAAGTCTCCCTCACTCTCTATTACAACAATCCCCATTTAGAACAGAAAATTTCTACATCACAGGAGAGAGCGAAGAACACGTCACCCTCCACAATACCTGCGTTTACCCCTGCGTCTGGGAGTGGGAAGCGCTGTGCGCTGTAAGTGCCATCTTTCGACGAGTTTTAGTAACAGCCCGAGGAAGAAAAACTGAAAATACTTCGTTCTTCAGGACTTCAGGTGATACTGGGAGAAGACGGACGTGCGTGAGCTGCGGTCCGCTTAACTCGAAAAACCCGTTCTGTGATTGGCGACGCCGCAGCCGGTTTTCAGGTTCGATTTCGTCTGCTTGTAAAGTTATCTTCGTGTTTCTGTGCTTCACATCATGTTTGCTACAAGGTGATGGAAATGTGTACGAATCACTGGAATTTTGAGCAGCCGAATTATTCGTGTCCATGTTGTGATGTACGCGTTTTAGTGAGCGTGTTGGTTTTGGAACTAGTATAGTAGTTCGAGCTTAAACATAGATTCTATTAAATGGATGAACACTCCAGAAAATTTCAAAGGCTTTTCGGTCATGAACTTGTGACCAAAGCATTTTTATAGAAACGCTCTTGACCAATAATTGGATATAGTCTGTGATTATAATACAATCAGATTAAGAAATTTTTTTTTCCTGCAATTTTGAAAAACTAATTGTGATTATTTAAATCAGAAAAAATTGTACAGAAAAAAAAAAATAGTTTCGCTTTTTGCTATGCAAATCTCCCTTTTGTGATATTAATTTATATATGTATATATATATAAAATATCGTGATATTTAGAACTATGGAAATTAATTTATCTAAAAATATTTATTTTTTTGTCCCGCATAGAGCACTATAATAAGAATGGAAATGTTTGCTTGTATTTGGGAACAATAATAGCGATGTTCCTGTTTATTTTTATCGTTGCCAGTGTGTACGGCGTGTGTGCCGGTACTCGAGGTTACGTCGCACCACAAGATTGTGAGTGGACGGCCGCTGGTAGTTCCGAATCGGTAGCGCTTACGTGTATAGTTCGGACAATCAACGGAGCATTTGACAGTACTAATTTCAGTCTCATTCAACCCCAAAACACCGTGAGTCTGAAAGTAAAGTGTGAAAATGTTCTTTTCGAAAGTGCTTTAGCCAATAATTCGTTTTACCATCTGAAAGAACTTAGGTCGCTTCACATCGAATTCTGCAAACTGAAAGAAATTCCCGTAAAAGCCTTCTGGGGTCTTTCGGAGTTAGAAAATTTGACCGTCAGGACTTATAACAGTGACTGGGGGGAAATATTCTTGAAAGTGATACCGGGTAGTTTGTCACCACTGCAAAAGCTTTATAGGCTTGATCTAAGTCGTAATAATATGCCTGCCTTGGCTCCTTCACTCTTATGTTCCTTACCAAATCTTCAACATTTAAATCTTAGCTATAATGATTTTAGTGAGGTTGTCAACTTGGGATTTGCTGCTACAAACCGGACACCTTGCCCAGTGCATGTCCAACATTTGGATTTAACAAGAAATCGTTTGAAAGTGCTTAGTGATCATGGATTTTCTGCACTCAGGCACTTGAAGAGTCTTCAGTTGTCTTCTAACAGGATATCTAGAGCCGAGGATACTGCACTGTCTGGTTTAGGTAAGCTACAAACTATAGATCTCTCTAATAACCAATTAATTGCTCTACCGCCTGGCTTTTTTAGACATTCGGAAATGCTAACTGAACTATATCTCCAAAATAACTCTATGAGTGTTTTACCTCCAGGCTTATTTGCCGGACTTCAGCAAATGATGGTGCTGGATTTAAGCCGAAATGCTCTTACGAGTCAATGGCTAAATAGTGATACTTTTGCCGACATGACACGGCTTGTAGTCCTAGATCTTAGTTATAACAAACTTTCTCATCTTGATTCTGGCACTTTTCGATCTCAATATAGTCTTCAAGTACTTCACTTGCATCACAATGAATTGGTCAGCGTTGCAGACAATGCTTTTTCGTCTCTGTACAATCTGCAGACTCTAATCCTTAGCCATAACAACCTAACATATATTGACGCGTTGACATTTAATGGCCTCCAAATGCTATCTGTTATTTCGTTAGATTTTAACAGCATTCAGGCAATACACAGTGAGGCGCTGAAAAATTGCACAAATCTTCACGAGCTGAATTTAAACGTTAACAAATTAACTGAAGTGCCAAAGACTTTAAAATTTTTACAGCAGCTAAGAAGTCTTGATGTCAGTAATAATAGAATTTCTGTGATAAGCAATGCATCTTACCAAGGATTAAGACACCTGTATAGTTTAAGATTGGCAGGAAATATGATTGGAAATTTAAGTAAAGGTGTTTTCCAAGATCTTCCCTCAGTTAGGATTCTAAATATAGCTAATAACAATGTACAATCTATTGAACAAGGAACTTTTGATGAAATTCCCGAACTTCATGCTTTAAGATTAGATTCTAATATAATATCGGATATAAATTCTTTATTTATTAATTTACACGATTTACTTATGTTGAATATATCTGCCAACAAAATTTCATGGTTTGACTATGCACTGATACCTATAGGCCTTCAATGGCTAGATGTGCATGATAATCAAATAGAAACTTTAGGAAATTATTATGAATTAGAATCGGTGTTGAAACTACGTACTCTGGACGCATCCTTTAACAAAATTGTTGAAATCGATGCATCTTCCTTACCAAATAGCATTGAAATAGTTTTCCTCAACAATAATTTAATCAAAAATATTCAACCTTTCACTTTTCTTGGCAAACAGAATTTAACTAGAGTCGAACTGAAAAACAATTATTTATCGAGTTTGGAAATGAATGCTTTTCGATTGAGCGAAGTGCCAAGTCGCAAACCTCTTCCTGAATTTACTGTTTCCCAAAATCCCTATATCTGTGATTGCAATATGGAGTGGCTACAGCGTATGGCTACTTTAGATGAGTCCCGACAATATCCGAGAATGACTGACATAGAAGATATTCAATGTAGTTTAACTTTTACCCGTAGAAGATCTACCGTTTCTTTAACTCGTGCTCAGAGCTCACAGTTTTTATGCAATTATAAGGTTCACTGTTTTGCATTGTGTCACTGTTGTGAATTTGATGCCTGTGACTGCGAAATGGTTTGTCCAGAAAAATGTACTTGCTATTATGATCAAAGCTGGAATACTAATATTGTTGATTGCGGAGGTAAACGCCATACTGCAGTACCTCGAAAAATACCGATGGATGTTACTGAATTGTACTTAGATGGCAGCGATATTCCGACACTTTCAAGTCACACTTTTATCGGTCGTAAAAATATGAAAATTTTGTATCTAAATAATAGCAATGTTCACACAATTGACAACCGTACTTTTAACGGCCTGCGAGATCTGCTGGTGTTGAATTTAGATCATAACAGACTAACCACTCTTCATGGATACGAATTTGAAAGATTAATTTACTTGCAAGAATTATATTTGTCTTATAATATGATCACCAGCATCAGTAATGTTACATTTTCTGCTCTGAAATCAATAGAAATATTGCATCTTGATCATAATTTCATTTCTCATTATCAAGTGTGGTTACTGAATTCAAATCCTAGGTTACAAGAAATTAGGATTGCTCATAATCCTTGGACTTGTGAATGTTCTTTTGTTAGTGAACTTAAAGAATTTCTACATTTGAAAGGCGACTATGTTCGTGATATTTACGATCTAGAATGCAGTTTCAACCACTCTAGCAATCATTTATTGTTAGAATTTAACACTACATCTTGTAACAATTTTTCGGCTACAGCTTTGCGAAGAAGTTTCAATATTTCTGACATACTTCCCATCTTAATCATAGCTGGATCTGTGCTCTTTGGTGTGATATTTGCCATCGTCTTAATCTTTGTGTATAGAAAAGAAATGGGTGTATGGTTTTATGCAAAATATGGCATAAGACTTTTTCAAGACGGCAAAGGTCGAGCTTCCCAAAGGGGTGGAGGTGACGAAGACAAGCTGTTCGACGCTTTCGTCTCATACAGTAAGAAAGACGAAGCTTTTGTGACACAGATACTCGCTCCAGAATTAGAATGTGGATTACCAGCTTATCGCTTGTGCCTTCATTATAGAGACTTACCTGTTGGTGGTTATATGTCCGATGCAATAGTCGAAGCGATGGAAAGCAGCCGAAGGACTATACTAATTCTTTCTGAAAACTTTTTAAAGTCAGAATGGTGTCGTTTCGAATTTAAATCGGCCCACAGGGAGGCCCTGAGTGCATGCCAACATAGACTTCTGGTCATTGCACTGGGCAAAGTGGACCCCCAGGAACTAGATCCGGATATTAGACTCTGGATGAAGCAGAGTCCGGTGCTCCGGTGGGGTGAGAAACAGTTCTGGGACAGACTAAAATATGCTATGCCTGATGTTAGACACCGTAAAACTGAAAGGAACAGAAATGACGTCAGTGTGGCTGTACATATATGAAAATAGTGCTTTTTTATTGTGGATAATTAATTTGAAAGCGACCACGTGCACCAGACGAAATGGTGAGTTAATTTTCTTATTATTATTTTAAGTTTAATAATAGTTTTTATATTCATATGTGCGTTTTCAGCTTATGAATCGCACACTAATCGTGAACCTACATTATCAATTTCTAATTTTTTAAGTAAATAATGTAATAACTCTAAACTAATAAATAAATAAATTTAATTTCTAAATCTAGCTATTGCACCCAATTTAGAAACAAATTAGAGTATTTTATGTTAAAATATTAATGTAAAATGTAGAGTTGAAAGTTTTTATTTCCAAATGTGTATAAAAACTAAAGCTAAATTATGAGTTATAATGCTGGTATAATACAATTTTTATAAATTAAGTTTCAGATAAGATTAAATATATTTTTGGCATTTACGTAATGATAGGATATTTTTTTTAATTAAAAATATTATATTAAGGAAATTTAAATAAGTTTTTCAATGTGTAATTTAGAAATAAATTTTTAAGAAATTTGCAAAATCTTCTGATATATTTATGTATGAATTAGTAAAAATTATCCTAAAGTTATTATTTTTCATTTATTTTAATAAATACATAAAACTGAATCTTAAAATATAAATAACGAACATTAAAAATAATATTTAAAATCAATGTTTAACATTTTCGTAAATTATTTCATAGTGAGAAATTTTAGAAAATTTCTTTTTTAAGAGAGTCTATTTGCTTAATCGAATTATAGTATTTTTTTTAACAAGAAATGCTACTAGAAATTTAACAATGCACTGTATTTTGTGTACGAAAATTCCAGTGATGAGAAAACGCACGCAGAATTAATTTACATTAGTAGCACGGAAATCGTCTGTTTTTCGTCTCCGCAATTGTTGCCATTTAGTGAGGATAGAAATAAAATAATTATTTTAGAATGTTTGTTTATTGATTAACCTGAAATACAGGATGAACTTTTTGTTGTGCCGGGAAATTTTGCGTGTTCTTTGTTATAAATATTAATAACATGAATTAAAAATATTGATTTGTTCCATTTGCTTTGATGGTTTTGCTTAGTTGTATTGGTAAATGTGCCTTCTTATTTGATGCACATTTTGTTAGTACTAGAAATTTCTTACAGAACTTTGGCAATGCCTTTCATTTTTTCATCAAGAATGTTTTAGACATAAATATAGTAATAAGACATAGATTGATCAGCGAAAGGGAAAAAGTGATACCTTTTTACTTGGGAAAAGTCACTCTAATGCCTGCTTTTCCCCAAGTAAATCACACACAGGAATAAACACGGATAATATAGTAAATAAAATTTGTGAATAATTTATTTACTAAAGGTGAATGAAAAAACTCCAGATACAGTTTCAAATTAATTTTCCTTTTTTTTCTTTTTTTCAATACTCTCTTATGGCTGATTTTAGAACTTTTTTTCGGCATCAAAAATTTTTGCTCGATAACATGGGGATGATAGATCTATATATATTACTTTTTGTATGGTTTTAGATATTTATTTAATAAGTGGTTTTGATTCAGGCATTTATAAAAGTATTTTTCGTTGTTAAATAACTTACGAATTTATTCTTACAATGTCACAGAATTTTCATTTTTTATTAGCCGAAAATATTTATTAATTCTGTGACATTTAAAAAAAGACGTAGTTTTATTCGAATTTCTTCTTTGAGAATAATATTTCTTATTTCAATTAATTTTCTTTACTATGGGTTTTTTAGATGTCTGAACTCTGTTATCGAATTTTGTTTTCTGAAAAAATTTGAAATGCAGGGGAAAAAAAAAAAGTTTTGGCAACAGTTCTGCATTTGGCACTTTTTACGAAACCCACTGATGATTGTTTAATTCCAATATATTTCTAAGAATAATTCATGTTTAAAGTATTACATTCATGGCTGATTTTGGCAACGTCTTTTAGATTTCTGCTGAAAAGATTTGTTTGTTGTTTATTTTCTGATTGGTTTGATACCGACATCAGTATATGATTTGTTTTGAAATTGCTCAAATTGATTTAAATGCAATAATCTTGCATTACTAAATAATGTTTTATTCTTGATTATTGTTTTAATATTCTCTAAAATTTAATCTGAAATTTTTGAATAATGTCATTTGTTTTATTAAAATTCTTGAATTAAATAGGGGAAAATATTTTTAAAAAATATTTTTTAAATACTTGAAAATTATGTTAGTGTACTGCATAAACAAAAAAAGTAAGGAAGAAAAACCTATTATAGTTTATATGCATGCTTTAGTTTTTATACCAGTTTACCATGTAAATTAAAAGAAAAAAAATCATGATTTATCTGTTATGTGTTAGATTTTTGAATAACAGTATTATTTTTTAGAGAATTTCTTTATAAAGAGCTTTTTGTGGCAGATTTCTATGATTAAATATGTTAAAGATATCTAAAAAATATATACTATAATATCGAAAAATCTTAATATTTGACAGCTACCGTTTATCTGTCATATAAAAAACTTTTTTTTCCATTAATATGAGATATGAGTGTTCTTGATATGAGTCAGTAAAGATTTTTGTGTTTATTATTTGACATTTTTGACAGGATAGTATATTTGAATATTAATGCAGTATTAATTTCTGACGATACAATAATTGTAATTTTTTTTTTTTTTTTTTTCCGTAATACGTGTGTTAAATAACATTCCTTATACTCATTTTGCAACGTGTTAGTTGATTTTTTATTTTTTTTTAACAAATAATAGAAAAAAGACAATCCCTCCCCTCCCGTGATAGGTTTAAATGCTTAAATTTGTAATATTCCAGAAGATGGGAGGAATGCTTTTATCAAAGTTATTACTCAAAATGTGTTTTCAGTAAGTGCTATAATGAAAAACAAAACAAGTGACTGAAATATTAAAAGTTTAAAAATCTGATATAGCGATATATTACATAAGATATAACGTAACATATTTTTTTCGTGTTATAAGTTTACGTGTTTATCATTAAAAATGTACAAATAAAGAAAGTAGACTGAAATAACTGTTTTAATGAGATAAAAAAAAAAATGTTGGATAGCAATTATTATTATTATTATTGTGCACGCCCATACCCACACTTGTGTATATATTTTATTGATATTTTTACTTCTCATTCTAGTTTTATTCTAAAGTATATTATTATATTTGTTTTGAAGTATTTCAACAATGCTTTTGAATAATAATGATAATAATGAATAACAAAACATTTGTCTTGTATGTTTAAAAATTTTTATTCCATCTCATCCGGAAAATTTTAAACATATCAATTAGAATATGTAACTCTAACACTCCGTAAAATTAAAGGAAAGAAAACAAATGGAGCTTACGATAATGATGCGTTTAATTTAAACATGCATCTCATTGTCATTTATAAAGGCGCTCAAGTATTTATTCCCAGCAGAAAAAGTATGCTCATAAATAATTAAAACTTAAAATCTGACGTCCACTAATGCAGGAAAAACAATCCCCCCCCCCCGTACATTGATGTATATGACATTATAAAATACATGATGGTGATGACCGTAAACAAGAATTTGTGACAAATTGTAATTTTTTTTTAAATATGCAAACATTATTTTGTAAATAAACATTGATTGTGAACGCGAGAAGTGATGCGTAAAATAATTCAGATTCACTTGTCAAAAGAAAAGTCATTGAAATGCGTACAAATCTAACAACTTCTTAAGATAGTGCGGTATTCGTCGGTATTAGCGTACGAATTCGTGCGTACGAATTTTATGTGAACGAATCACCTTTTAACTCTTTGACGCAGATGGGACACCGGTGTCCCTTTTGCTTATTTATTTTTTGACGCTCTTATTGCAAATATTATTATGTATTATATGATAGTTTTTTATTATAAAAGAGAGTCTAATAGTTACTACAAAAAATCTTATAGATTATCAGAGTAAATTTTTTACTAAAATAAAAATGTTAAATAAAAGTAGTTTGAAAAAATTTTATCAACCAATTTCAAAAATTTATTTCTAATTAAATTTGATTATTTAAAAAAGATCAGTAATGAATTATTGCTACTCCTATATCTAAGTAATTGTAAATAAGTGTAATTTGTAAAAATATTTATTCATGGGACGCCCGTGTCCCATGATGAATTTACCTTTAACGCAGAAAGGGACGCAGGTGCCCCACTATATTTTAGAACCAAAATTAATTAAAATTTTAAATATAACATTTTCCACTTATTTAGATCTAAAATAACTTAAAACTATCAAAAAAGTGTAAAAATTATGTTTGATGAGAAATCTGCTTCAAAGGCGCTCACACGTTGAACGCCACGCGAATTCTTAAAATCCATTAAAATTCCATAATGATTCCACCTGTAATAAATAAAAATTAAGCAAATTTTAAATAAATTTCCAATAATTACTCAAAACAATGTAATATTTTTTAGTTTTATATGCTATTTTACACTGTCAACCACCGATGGTTGACGCAGCTTTACATCATATTTGACACTGTCAGCCACCGATGGCTGTCATGGCGCTCAACGTGTTAATTTTTTTATTGGTACTGTTTTTACTTTCGGGGTAAAACTTTCACTAAAATGTTTGAAGTATAACATGTTCTGCCCACTCCTAAAGTTTCAAGATGATTCCTTCAGTACTTTTAGAAATACTATATGACAAAATGTCTAGAATTTAGAATGGCTGACATGGCGCTCTACGTGTTAATATTGTGAATAAACATTCACTGTCAACATTTAAAATTGATATATGTAAAATAATTCACATAATAATAATAATAATAATAATAATTGAAGTAAAGAATCATTCAAATGCATAGATATCTTCAATTTTTTTAAAGTACATATCGTCAGCAATATCTTTATACAGTATTTTCACGAATTTGAATAAAAGTGTACATATTATAAAGAAACTTTTTCTCTGAAACATACAAAGTGGCGCGTAAAATAATTCACAGATAAATAGTTTAAAACCCATATTTCACCATCGTCCTAAACATAGGACACATACATAAGTGGTATTTATATAAATTATTTTGAATATTTTAATTCAAATTAAGGGCGATATATTATTTAAAAGTCTAATAAATACATGTGTCTTTATCGTTAGTTTAAATTAACGTTTAATATATATATATATTATTTATTTTTAAAATGACGATATTTGAAGATTTATTCATTACATTTTCAACACGTTATTACTTAAAAAGGTTTTACGTTCAAGAATAACGTACATATAAATTTATTGAGGTAATATTCTACACTTTTGTACTGGTAAAACAATTACTATATAAAAAAATATATCTAGATGGTCTGTTTTCCTTATATTTTCGACTGTCCTAAACCATTGTCCTATTTTTAAGACAGCCTGTACCAATTAAGCTAATGAAAGGTTGGTTATTTTTTTGATTTTGTGTGTATACATAGGCTTAAAGAAACATATATTTAAGATTTTATAAAGAAAAAAAATATTTTTTTAATGCTTCGTACGATATGGGTTAAGATTTAAAAACCATTTAGAGGCGTAAAGTTCTTACAACTTTATAGTGCTTATTATCCGTCAGCGTTATTTACTGCATACGAATTTTACTCGAATAGTATAAATAGTAACATAATATAAAGTCATAAAAGTTATTATATTGTAAATAAACTTTACTGTAAACATATTATGATGGCGTAAATTAATTTACAAAAAAAAATTTTGAGGAAAAAATCGTAGAAATGCATAAAAATCTCGAAATTTGATAAAAAGGTGGTACTGCTCGTCAACATTAATTATGTGCATATGAAAATATTCACTTTAAAAACAAACAAACAAACAACAACAACAACAACAAAAAGTTATTGTTTTTAAATATAATGTTAATGAAAATTTTGAAAAAGAAGTACGAGCTCGAAAATAATAAATTTTAAATCTTCTGCTACGGTTTAAAAATGTTTAACATATGCATTTTCTTTGATATGCTTGTATGAGTAATAAATAATAAATGATGTAATAAGAATATAATCAAATAATGCGATCAATAAGTAAATAAGTAATGGGGGATGGACAGTTTAAAAATTCGACATTTTTACATTATTGTATTAAAAAACTTCGTCGTGAATACACAGATAGATGCTTAAATTTATCCACAAATCAAATAGTAATAAATAAATAAATAAATAATTTTATAATTTTTCCAAATTCGAAAGAAAACACCATATTATTCCGTCAGTATTAGCTTTGAGCTTACGAAAATATCATTTTATTTTATTTTGTTCATTTGTGTAAAAGGAATTAAAAAAAGAAGTATATATATATATATATATATAAAGTATGGATTTTACATTTTACTAATAAGTGATAACTGTGCAAATATAATCGAAAGGTAATTAATAAGATAAAAAAAACTTTTTATATGCCATGTTTTTAAATTTTCTCTTGAATCATAGCTCTAGAACTAACTACATTAGCACTTTGACAATGTGTATAAAAATTTTAATGTGGTAATGACGTCAATTTTCGTGAGATGCCTAATTTAACTCTTTATAATTTTTTAATGTTCACGTTTAATTAAATGTATCTATTTTTATGTCGAATGAACTCGTAATTTCTTTTTGGCAACAATTAAATTATAGCTGATATTTTAATGACTATTTTTTAAGCTATTTTGGCTATTATTGGTTACTATTCTCATATCTTTATTAATTAAAAGAAAAGTAATCAAAAATTCGAAAATCGGGCATCATTGTGTTGCCATCGGGTTCTGAGCTATTCTGAAAGTTACAGATAGTAGGGAAGTTATCTAGTAGGGAAGTTAATTATAGGTCGATTGCTAGATTTGTACAGAACAAGCAAGAGTAGAAGTTAATTAAAATATGGTAAAATACATGTACATCAGACTTTTCAAACAATGATGGAATATATGTTGCAGAAACATGTATTTGCATAAAAAACAAGCGAATTAAATAATAATATTAATAATAATTCTGAAAACATGAAACTGTACATTATTATAAATTAAATTTGTTGATTACGATATTATAATAGATAATATATGGAATTTATAGATACTGTAGGATAAATGCATATTAGACATATTTTGAATCCCGAAAATGCGAAAATGTCCACTATTATAAACTAAATTTGTTTGATTACATTATACGATATTTATACATTATTGTATGGGATTTATAACTAATGTAATGTAAGACAATTCATATTATACATCTTTTGAATTACGAAAAAATGAAAATGCCCACTATCATAAATTAATTTTTCTGATTACGACTTTGCATGATATTGATATATTACACAGGATTTATGTCTAATTGTAAGATGCCTATTATACATATTTTGAATTCTGAAAACACGATATTCACTTATAAACTGTTCACTTATAAACTAAATTTGTCTGATTACGACATTATACGATATAGGTACATTATGCGGGATTTATAGCTATTTTAGGACAATGCATATTTTACATATTTTGAATCCTGAAAATACAAAAATGACCACTATTATAAATTAAATTTGTCTGATTACGACATTATACGATATAGATACATTATGTGGGATTTATAGCTCTTTTAGTTCAATGCATATTTTACATATTTTGAATCCTGAAAATACGAAAATGACCACTATTATAAATTAAATTTGTCTGATTACGACATTATACGATATAGATACATTATGCGGGATTTATAGCTGTTTTAGGACAATGCATATTATATATGTTTTGAATCCTAAAAATACGAATATGACCACTATTATAAATTAAATTTATTTGATTACGACATTATACGATATAGATACATTATGCGGGATTTATAGCTATTTTAGGACAATGCATATTTTGCATATTTTGAATCCTGAAAATACAAAAATGACCACTATTATAAATTAAATTTGACTGATTACGACGTTATACGATAGGACAATGCATATTATAAACCTTTTGAATCTCAAAAATGTGAAATTGTCCACTACTATAAACTAAATTTGTCTGATTACGGCATATAAGATACTGTTACATTACGCAGGATTTATAGCTATTGTAGGACAATGCATATTATATACCTTTTGAGTTCCGAAAATATGAAAATTTCCACTATTATAAATTAAGTTTGTCTGATTACAAAGTTATATAATATTGATATATTATACGGTATTTATAACTATTGTAAGACAATGCTATGCGTATTTTGAACCCTGAAAGTACGAAAATGTCCACTTTTATAAACTAAATTTATCTGATTACAGTGTTATACGATATTCATGCATTATTCAGGATTTATAACTGTTGTAAGGCAATGTATATTATATATATTTTGAATTCTGAAAATATGGAAATGTCCATTTGATTACGACATTATACGATATTGATACATTACACTGGAATTATAGATTTTGTAAGACAGTGCATATATATATATATATATATATATATAGAAATACAATAATATAATATCAGTGCAAAAATTTTTGAAATTTAAAGATGATTTAACTTCAGTATTAAAACAATTCCTCGGATCATAAGCGAAGACTACCCATATCAAATCAAAAAAGAATTAAAGAACAATCAAAATGAATATTGGAAATTGGAATGAGAAAAAAGAATTATTTGCATTCTAACGTTTTCAAGGGCCTGGTTGAATGCAAATATGCTAAAATATGGATGTTTTTCTGTCACAAAGAAAGCAAAAACTAAGAATTTCTTTGTTCACAGGCCCGAAACACCCATAGAAAATCCATTAAAAATGAAGATCAAAATAAAACTATTACCTAAAATGATATTCCAAAACCATATAAAATGTAGATTAAAATAAAAATTCAAAATTACTTCATAAAATATATTTGAAAAGAACACAACTCAAATGAAACACATGTAATAGTCAATTCAGAAAAAACGAAGATCATAATAAAACGAAGATCAAAATAAAACCATTGCCTAAATATGAAAATCCATAACCTTTTAAATGTAAGATTAAAATAAAACCCATAAAATTGTAGAATAAAATATAGAGTACTTTAAACTTAATAAAACCCATAAAATTGTAGAATAAAATATAGAGTACTTTAAACTTTATAAATGAAATTTATGCAATAAACGTTGCACATGTAAAAATTTAACAATCAGATATCAGTTAAACACACAGATAATTAGTACAAAATTGCAGAGACCATGGAATATATATATATATATATATATATATATGTAATGCATGTTTGTTTTGTAAAGTGATATGTCGCAAAAAAATGAGGCAAATAATGAGGCGAAAAATCAATATTAAAAAATAAGGTCAAAATAATGTTTACGAGTTAAAAATTTAAAAGCAATCGAGATATCGAAATAATTGGTTACAGGTTATATTACGATGTTATGCGTAAATCGAAAAAAAGTCTGCTTTATGTATATCTAATAATAATATAGAAGGATTATAGTTCGTTTGATATTAAAAAAAAAAAAAAAAAACGAAAACACATTTTACTGCTATTATTGTATGTATGCAATTCATGCTTCTTTTAAAAAATGAAATAAAATAAAATCGGAAAATTATACAATAATCCAACAGTGGAAAAGAAAAAGAAAAATGAATAAATTTTCAAAATGTGGTATAATTTAAATGCAATTGAAGTATGTTAATAAGCCGTTATATAAACTTAAATATCAATGCTGCATAAGGGGAAAAAATTAGTATTAGGGATAACTGAACAATAAAATAATTATATAGTATAAAACAACATTTTGAATTATAAGAATTTCTGTTTTTTGAAAAAAAAAAAAAAAAAAAAGAGTCGAAATAAGGACGAAAAAATTTAATAGTCAAACAAGAAAAGAAAAGAAGGAAAAAAAAAAAAAAGTGCGTGAAAGAATTAATATTTTTAAAAGTTATGGAAATATGGATTAGTATATTCATTTAATTATATAATTTTTATGCATTTCCATAATAATAATAATAATAATAACGATATCTTAAAAGGCTTTTTGAGAAAATCCAATAAAAGAATATATATAAAAATAGTTCTCCCATGAAACAAATTTTTCACAAAAAAATTAAAATTATTATTAAAGTTGTTTTCCACAATGAATGCAGACGACTTTTTTCTGATCGATGTATAACACGCTAAATTAAAAAAAAAAAGTCGTAAAGTTTCCATCTTAAAGAATTCGCTTTTCTTTTTTAAATTATTTTTTGTTTGTTAGAAATGAAAAAAATCGATAACGTTGCTTTAAATTATCACAGATCAATGGTTCAGCCATTTGTTTTAAAGGTATTGACGAGTTCTTTTGAAAGATATCCATGGTCATTTAAAAATGTGTCCTGCTTTGGGAGATTTCTCCCAGGGGGAGAAGAGTAGCTCCTACAAGTCCAAATATTTTTTCCTACTTGACTACTACTATCATAAATAATTATTTTTAATGTCAAACATTCGTTAAAAAAAATTTTCAAGGTCCACATTTATAGAAAATTTGTACTATACCGCAATGTTAAAAATTTAGAAAAAACGGGAAGGCTACGTCGACTATTGGATGATGCACTGAAAAAAAATATATATCGCTTTCATCTAGAACGAATAGGTGGCCGTTTTCTAAATCACTGAACTAAATATATAGATTTCCGAGCTATGAGTATAAGGCACTCCAATACACTGAGAAAAAATTCTATAACTGACATCTAGAATCTAAATTAATTGTGATTCTAGAAAAAATAATTCCATGTCATCCTTATAAATTTCTTATAAAAATTTTTCTTGTCCCATTCGAAAGCGAATTTTAGAGAATTCTATTAATTATTCTATTAGAGAAATTCTATTAGAATTCTTGAGCGTTTGCCTGTACTATCGAGAACAAACCTATTTGAAAATATCTCCACATAAATGTGAATACAAGAGGCGGGTTTCAGCAGCTATAATCTTTTTTTATGACCCAAGTCTAGAAAATCAAGTGAGAATTTCTCGTAATACAAGATTCAGAATATTTTGTTTCACCATCTAGAAATGTGTAGATTAGAAATTCTCGACCATTTCGTCTATTCAGTTTATTGGCGTGCCTTATGCGCATAGGTCGGAAATCTATATTTCTAGTTCAAGGATTTAAAAAATGACCATTCATTCTAGATGAAGGCGGTATATTTTTTTTATCAGTGTGTTCACCATAAATTGATGGGCATTGATCTATGTCAAGGTATAACTACAAATTAGTTTGTACGAATTTATGTGTAGTAGTTCTTGAGATAGAGTTGCCACAGAATTTTTGTCACACACAGACAGACATTTTCTAAAATGGTCAAATGTTGTTCTAGAGCTCTTAAAACGGGTAAATCCATCGAAAGCCTGAAGTCGGAAATTTTTACAAAACCAATATTTTCTTTTATTGGTTACAGAAGAAAATAAAACGTAAACGTGTTTTACAAACGTAAAAATACATTGAATGGTTATAATTACAGGGTGTTTATAAAGTCCCGGACCCATTTTGATGTTTAATAACACATAAAATAATAAAGATAGATTAAAATTAATAACATAAATGGTTAGATAGACTCAAAAAGTTTCATGACCCTTGTCAATGAACTTCCACGTGTGCCCCCTTCGTCGCACGGAGAATATCAAGTCGATAGTCAATTTCACGCCAGGTAGCGGCAAGCACAGGGCTATAGAAAGAGCCCTGGGCAAGCATGTCGGCATCCACAGAGGCTATTGCGGTTGTAATTCTGACTTTTAGGTAATTATTCGACTGCCGCTCGAATAAAACATCACATACAAAAAGTGCTACATAGAACAAACACATCAAAAGTAAACATAACATTGCAATAGTTGCCAAAAACAAAAGAGAGAAAAATGCAATTAATAAGCAGACGATATTTAGAAAAGTACAGATATTTAGACTGGAAAATGAAATTATCTGAAATTAACCACACGCGCAAACGATATTTACAAAAGTAAAGATATTCAAACCTGAAAAGAAAATATATGAGTTATTCCATCAATAAATGCCATAAGTTTGTTTATATCTTCATTATTTTATGAGTTATTAAACATCAAAACGGGACTTTATAAACACCCTGTATTTCTAAAATACTAACATCCGGGAATAACTTGGTTGTAAACCTTTACCTATCATAAACGGAAAGTGAATTTTGTTGAAAAAAAATGCGTCTTTTCGATTAAAAAAATATAGAAAATATTACATACCGCTGCGAACTATAAGCGCTTTATTATAAGAGGTCAAAATGTTAAAAAGAAATAATGCGCAACTTAAATTGGCTACAAACCTAACCCGTGTACAAATATGAATAAAATTTCTATATACTGTTAAAATACTGAAATAATTCCCTGCAAATATTTGTTAGATTATCGCATAAAAGGTAAGTGAATGTCGCTGGGAGAAAACGATACGATTATCCAATAGTGTAAAAATGCATTGCAATGTAAAATAAGCTTTTTATCATGTAGTCTTCAAAAGCTGTAGAAATATGAAAATGCATTCACTCTATATTTTATGCATTTTCATAAAAGAGAAGGGAATATTATGAAAAACGGAAGTTATGCAAAAGAAAAACTTTTCCACAAATGCAAAATAAGCGTGATAAAATGAATTACATGTGAAGTTGTTGAAAATTTGAATTTGCAAAAGCATTCATTCTCTCTAAACATTTCATATTTACTTACTTACATAAAAGGAAAAAATAAATGCTTACGTAAGGTATAAGCATAAATGAGATTGCATAAAAGCAGATAGCGAAAAGCAATCAAAAATTAATGAGGAAGAATTGCTAATGTGAATATATTTTGTAAATTAAATTAAACAAATAAAACTTAATAGATGAATATTGGAAAAGCGCGCTAACGACAATTAATACAAATGTAAGTCTTTTAAAAGCATTATATTTACTTTTCAATTTAAGCAATAAATATCACTTTTGTCGGTGTTGATATCAGTAATATTAACAAAACTAAAGAGCATAAATTATTTAAAATATATTGATGAATCAAAAATTAATCAGAAAGAATTGCTAATGTGAATATCTTTGTAAATAAAATTACACAAATAAAACTTAATAGATGAATATTAAAAGAGAGCGCTAACGACAATTAGTACAAATGTAAGTCTTTTAAAAACATTATATTTACTTTTCAATATAGATAATAAATATCGCTTTTGGCGGTGTTAGCATCAGTAATATTAACAAAACTGAAGAGCATAAATTATTTAAACTATATTGCTTAATCAAAAATTAATCAGAAAGAATTGCTAATGTGGATATACTTAGTAAATTAAATTAAACAAATAAAACTTAATAGATGAATATTAAAAGAGCGCGTTAACGACAATTAGTATAGATGTAATTCTTTTAAAAGCATTATATTTACTTTTCAATATAGGTAATAAATATCACTTTTGGCGGTGTTAGTATCAGTAATATTAACAAAACTAAAGAGCATAAATTATTTAAAATATATTGATGGAATCACTAATTGATTATAAAATGTATATTAGTTCGTTATAATATTTTGATAGTTTGAAATCTCTCCTAACGTGTTTTATATCATATAAGTATGAATAATGTTAAGTGTGCGGTGTGTATAATTGCAACAACAAAGTGAATTTTGTAATAAAATTAAACAAATAAAACTTGAAAAAAAAAGTGTGAAAAAGAGTTGAAAAATACTAAATATTATAACTTTTATTTTCCACTATTCTTTAATTACTGCATGTTCATTATTAAACCAGCGATATTAACAAATAATAATAGTAGTAATAATAATAATAATAAAAATATATTGAAGTATCTGTTTTTTTATGTGCAATATACAACCCAATAGCTAATTAACAAATATATATTAGTGATTTTTCTTTTCTTTCTTTTTAATACGGAACACTATTAGTCTCAATCTACGGATAAAATGTTGTCGCCAGCTTTACGCTGATTGGACATTTATCGAAATCGAAAATTTATCGAAAATATAATTGAATAATTTGGAAACGATGTTATAATTTGACAAAAGAAAAACTAATAATGCTCCGTACTAAACTAAATTCTGCTTTTGCCAGAATTTCATTCTTTTGGGGTTTTTTTAAGAGAAAGAAAATTGATAATAAGCAGTATCGAAACTGACAGTATCGAAAAAGTTGAAGAAGCCCTTTTTTAGACAAAAGTAAATTATTCATTTGAATTTTTAATTGTTGCCAAAAAAAGTTTACGATTGGATTTAAAATTTTTTTGAAATGAAAAGAAATTCACGCTTAAATAATAAAATTGATATAAGGCATAGTGAAAAATTAAACTTGCAGTGTAAAATTGACGTCATTATAGCCCTAAAAGTATTTTATTATTATTATTATTATTATATATTCAGAATTATTTCAAATAGATATCAAATTCACGATTTTTTATTTTTTTTTTTTTAATTTCAAACGTCATTATCTCGGAATATTTTATATTTGGATAAAAAATGCAGATGAATATTGAGGTTGCAAAAGCATAAATAAAACAAAAAGAACTGCAAATGTATAGGAAACTTTATGAATAAAAGAAAATGAAAAATTTAGTAGACAAGTAAAAAAATACAAGGATTATTAGTACGGATATGTGTCTTACAAGAGCTGGAATTTTACCGAATTTTGAACATTAATTAATAACAACTGAATGCTTCTGCCTGTATCAGCACATCAGAGAAGAAACGCATAGAAAATCTTCAAGTATTAGTTATTTGATATGCATAAGTAGAATCAATAATTGAATAATAAACGGATTAGACAAATGTAATCTTTTAAATCCTGTTGAATTGCGAAGATTAAAAAATTGGTTCGATCATTCCACAACCTTGTGCTGCTGTCTATTGTTATTCTTAACTAGCAGGCTACGCCCGCTTCGCTGGTCACTATTTTTAAATGAATCACAATAATTAATGAATTCTCAAAATTGCATTAATTTTTATCATGTGATAAAAAAAGAAAAAAAAAATCTGATCAGGAAAAATGTCGCACCGGGTCCCCACTGCCTTCGGCAGCGTAGACCCGTGCACTGCGCGCACGTATTCCTTCACCATCCTTATGACTTCTCAAAATTCCATGTTATTACTCATAAACTTTCATTCTCAAGAAAAGGAATTAAAAAATATATCATTTAGCATCGGGTAAAAACTCACACCGGGACGCCACTGCCTTCGGCAGCGCAGACCCATGCGCGCTGCGCGCGCACGTTTGAGGATATACGTGCGCTGTACACTCATATTCCTTCTCAACTCAAACTTTTATTAAGAAAATAAAATTAAAAAAAAATCTTTTATTATCGGGTAAAAACTCGCACCGGGTCCCAAACCCATGCGCGCTGCGCGCCTATTCTTTCCCCACCGTTCCAGCCCCTCCTAATTAACTTGCATATACCAATTTTGAACGGTCTTACTCAATTAGCTGAGATGCAAAAGAAAACCTGATCAGGACACTTTAAATTGTAAATCAGGTGAAATCTTGAATTCCACTTTCGATAATGTAAAAGAACTTTATATCTTTCGAATGATGTATTAGAAATAATTTAATCATAATTAGAATATGAAATATTAAAATTTAAAAATATTACAGCGCCATCTGGCGGTAGAAATTTCTGTAATCTATTGTTCCATTCCAGATCAACAAAGCTTTCAAATGATGTATTACTCATGAAATTATTTTAATTAGTAGATGAGATACAAAAGAAAACCTAATCAGGACACCTCAAAACGTGTAAATCGGGTGAAATCTCGAATTCTATTTTCGATAATGTAAAAGTACTTTAAAATGTATATCAACTAAAATAAGCTTTCAAATGATGTATTACTTATGAACTTTTTTTAATTAATAACTGAGATACAAAAAAAAAACTGATTCAGGACACCTCAAAACGTGTAAATCTGGTGAAAACTTTCGATAATTTAAAATAACTTTAAAATATTCTTCGAATGATGTATTACAAATAATTTAATCATAATTAGAAATTGAAATTTTGAAATTTTAAAATATTACTGCGCCATCTGGCGGTACAAATTTCTGTATTCCACTGTTCGATTCCAAATCAAAAAAGCTTTCTAATGATGTATTACTTATGAAATTATTTTAATTAGTAGCTGAGATACAAAAGAAAACTGATTCAGGACACCTCAAAACGTGTAAATCTGGTGAAAACTTTCGATAATTTAAAAGAACTTTAAAATATCTTTCGAATGCTGTATTAAAAATAATTTAATCATAATTAGAAATTGAAATTTTGAAATTTTAAAATATTACAGCGCCATCTGGCGGTACAAATTTCTGTATTCCACTGTTCGAAAAGCTTTCTAATGATGTATTACTTACGAAATTATTTTAATTAGTAGCTGAGATACAAAAGAAAACTAATTCAGGAGACCTCAAAACGTGTAAATCTGGTGAAAACTGTCGATAATATAAAAGAACTTTAAAATATCTTTCGATTGATGCATTAAAAATAATTTAATCATAATTAGAAATTGAAATATTGAAATTTGAATGTATTACAGCGCCATCTGGCGGTAGAAATTTCTGTAATCCACTGTTCGATTCCAAATCAAAAAAGCTTTCTAATGATGTATTACTTATAAAATTATTTTAATTAGTAGCTGAGATACAAAAGGAAACCTAATCAGGACACCTCTAAACGTGTAAATCGGGTGAAATCTCGAATTCCATTTTCGATAATGTAAAAGTACTTTAAAATGTGTATCAAGTCAACAAAGCTTTCAAATAATGTATTACTTATGAAATTTTTTTAATTAATTTCTGAGATATAAAAGAAAACTGATTCAGGACACCTCAAAACGTGTAAATCTGGTGAAAACTTTCGATAATTTAAAAGAACTTTAAAGTATCTTTCGAATGATGTATTCAAAATAATTTAATCATAATTAGAAATTGAAATATTGAAATTTTAAAATATTACAGCGCCATCTGGCGGTACAAATTTCTGTATTCCACTGTTCGATTCCAAATCAAAAAAGCTTTCTAATGATGCATTACTTATGAAATTATTTTAATTAGTAGCTGAGATACAAAAGAAAACTAATTCAGGAGACCTCAAAACGTGTAAATCTGGTGAAAACTTTCGATAATTTAAAACAACTTTAAAATATCTTTCGAATTATGTATTAAAAATAATTTAATTGGAATTTGAAATATCGAAATTTTAGCTGAGATACAAAAGAAAACCTACTCAGGACATTCTAAAACATGTAAATCACGTGAAATCGCTAATTCCATTATCTACGGTAGTTTTATTAATGGAAGTAAAAAGAAAAATAAATATTTTTTATTTCCCCAAAACCTATATATACCACGGTAGTCGGGTAATGGAAGTAAAAAGAAAAAGAAAAAGTATTTTTTAGTTCCTTCAAATGTATTTTGTTGCTATGGAAACTTCTATCCTCTATTGAAAGATGGATTACGTGTTAGAATAAAATTTATTTTGCAATTAAAATGTAACTGCTTTGTTTATTAATGAAAATTGATGAAATTTTAACTGTAGGTTGGTTTTGTGCTGAAAAGGTTGTATATTAAGTGTTGTGTACGAAAAAGAAAATTTGAAGCACTTTGAAATTTGCAATTTTTAACCCCAGTTAAAGATCATGTGACATTAATGACTTGCACCTGTTTTGTTTCCGTTCGAGATAGCCGTTAAAATCGTCTGCTGAACGCTGATAGAATGCCTCTTTTTAAGCAATAAGGATTTTTGGTCATTGTTCGATCGACATGGGTCAACATTTTAATTAATATCTCCGAAACTAATTAAGATTTTTAAATTCTGTTTCGAGGAAAACATCGGAAAGGCTCCAGAGCATCCGTATGTCAATTTTTGTGTTTCTGCGTTCAGTAGGGGCTGAACGTATAAAAGAACAGACAGACAGACAGACAGACAGACAGACAGACAGACAGACAAACCTTTCCATTTATTATTATAGATGATGAATTTAGTAAATAAAATTGAACAAGTAAAACAAGTTTAATTTTTATTTATTTATTTATTTTTTTATATTTTTTATAGGAAACTTGCAAAATGTCGCATTTGTTATTTGTTTAGGCAGGGGTCGATCCAGGTTTTAATTTTTGAGTCCCTTTTTTGTGAAAAACAAAATATTTTTGTGAAATTTTTATTTATTTTTTGTGAAATATAAAATCTTTTTGTGAAAAAGTAAAATATTGTGTAAAATTTTTCGTTTTTACAATCACTTTATGTAATGTTTAATATCAAGTTAATAGTGTTTTGTTGAGCCAAATTAAGGCATTAATAATAGGATCATTTTTATAAAAAAAATCTTGTGAAGGGACTCATTTTATGAATTTGAATTTTGTGAAGGGTCCCTTTTTCATGGATTTGAATTTTGTGAAGGGTCCCTTTTTTATGAATTTAAATTTTGTGAAGGGTCCCTTTTTATGAATTTGAATTTTGTGAAGGGTCCCTTTTTACTATGGGGAATTTTGTGAAGGGGCCGCAAAAGGGACCCAAATTTTGCCTGGATCGACCCCTGTTAGGCATTGACTTGCATTCGTTGTTTGTAAATTTAATAAATAAAACTGAAAATAAATAAATAAATCAATAAATAGTAAACAAGCGGTAAAAATTCTAAAAGCTTTTAAAACATTAAAAAAAAAAAAAAAAAAAAAATCTGTTGAGTTTTGGATTAATAAATAAAATTCAATAATAATAATAATAAGCTAAAAGCGAAATATCGCATGAAGCATTTCATTATCATTATTAAATTATATTAATTTGTTGCAGCAGGGTTCATACTCCTCAGGGAAAGCCTGGAAAACAGGGAATACTCAGGAAATTTGGAATTTGTTAAAAAAAAGTCCGGGAAAATAAAAATTTTCATTAAAAGTCAGGGAAAATCAGTTATAAAACCTGGAAAAACGAATGTTTTTTTTTTTTTTTTTTTTTCTCTCAAGTTATGTTTTTCTTGTTTAGCTTCATATAAAAATTTAAACGATTAAGTATTGTGAAAATACGCATGTAAATAATGATTTCTACCTGAATTTCTATCATGATCGGCAGTAATATGACATCATACGGTGGAAGTAGCTGTATTTTGTCCTGTCTAGAAGAGCGTTTCTTGTAATATGTCGCTAATATTTTCTTGAAACTTGTCTGGGAACTCAGGGAAAACTCAGGGAATTTTTTTCCCATATTTGAGTATGAACCCTGTACAGTTATTCTATTTGAAAAAAAAAAAAAAAAATCTTTGAATCTAGAAATAAAGAAACATATCAAATCATTACATTTAAATGTAGAATTATTTATAATTTTTCTAGAAAAAAGTTCGTTAAATAAAGATTGCTCTTCATTATTTGGGAGTTGTTTTAGAAAGAAATTTAAAAACTAATTCTAATGCGCCCTAAAGGTTTGTAAAATGGAGAAAAACTCTAAATAGAGGTTCGTTAAACCGATGTCTGACTATAGTATATTATTGCTTTTAATATAATAAAATTTACTAACTTTATTGCTTTATAAAATTATTTTTCCTTCTTTCCGTAAAAGAAAATATAAAACGGCACTGTTCTGCTTGAATAAAATAATACATATTTTATCTATTTAACCGAATTTTCCTAGCTTAATCCTTATTCCAGACATCTTGTTCTAGATATCGCGTTTTCTGCCATATGTATTTTACCGCATGATAACTTTCGCAATGTTTAATATACTTTCTTACATTTTCCTAAAAAGAATTTTAAAATCATTCATCTTAATTTTTGAGTAAGTTTTACTGCATAAACTTGATATACAATTTCCATTTTATCCATGCGTAAATTTTTGATTTATTCTAACCCAGATACCAAATAAATAGACTGTTTTTGGAATTTATTCCGAAATCAAATGCATAAATTTGATTTATTTTATTGTAATCCGCAAAAATTTCTTCTGTAACGAAAAAATTATTATTTTTAGTATACAATGTATTACGATAATACAATACATTTCATTTTCTTTCGATGCCAATCGTTGAAGAAATTATATAATATTACATTTAATAAATAAAATCGTCTGCTTTTTTTTTTTTTTTTTTTTTCCAGATTTATTTTCCTTTATTTATTTATTTATTTATTTTTTTCACCCAGATACCGTGTTCTTTTTCATAATGATTTTATTGCATGACAAACTTTACTACTTTCTCTGTTTGTATTTTAAGATCGCCTTAAAATCAACCATTTTTAAAGCATATTTTGAAGGTTTTTTTTTTTTTTTTTTTTTAGAAACCCGATAAAAATTTTATTTATCTCCGCTTAAAAAATTTTTTTAGCCATTCATATTCAAATGTTATGAAAGTAGAATATTTCTTGAATTGAAAAATAAATGAAATATATATTTGATATTTATTTTATTGTCCTATGTATAAATTTCTTTTCACATTAAAACTCTTTTTATTTTTGTACAAACACAATATAAATTTTTTCCTAAATTTATTCTTACAAATTTTCATTTACGTAAAGTATACATTTTACATTAATGTAAATTTTATTAGTATAGTATTTGAATTTTTACTTAAGTATGAAATAATTAAAACATTTTTATTTTGAATTTACTAAAATATAAAATGTACATTTGATTTGTCTTATTTTACGTCGATATTAATTTATATTAGCCTTATTATTTCTGAAATTTATTAATTATGTAATAATAATAAATAATTTGTTTTATTTTACTCGTACTCGTAAATTCGTATATATACAATAACATTAACAGTTAATATTAACAGTTAATATTGTTATTATTATAGAAGAAAAAAAAAAACATTATAATATGTTTACTTTCTAAAATTACTTTTAAAGGCGGAAAAAAGTTGATCGAGTATGCAAACATGTAAAATAATGTAAATTTTTACTTTATAAATAGAAACGTCTTCTATTCTGCCATTTTGTCCAAATATCGTGCTTTCTGGCTCACAATTTTTAGCGCGTGATAAACTTTCTTTCTATTTTAAAATTGGTCTTGAAAATCACTCATCTCCAAAAGTGCATTTTGCAGTGTCACAATCACGATATAAAATATTTATTTATTCAACCGTGAATTTAAATATACATACATAAGTAGCTGTGAAGATGGGGGTTTAAGCGCACCCAAATTGCGCTGGCGCTGGCGCAGGTGGGGTTCAAGTGCACCCAGATTGCGCTGGCGCAGGTGGGGTTCAAGTGCACCCAAAACGCGCTGGTACTGGTTCTAGCGCATCCAATACGCGTCGGTGATATTCTCCCCGCCGTGGTGGAGTTCTAATGCACCCAATGTGTTGGTTGTGGGTGATGGATGAGGATGACAAAGATGGTAAATGGGACAGGTGAAATGAGTAACTGGATTGGTGAAAATTCGATTTGTTAAATTTATTGTGTAAGAGGATGGATTTAGATTATTTTCCGATTTGTGAGGTGTGCAATATGTCATCTCACTGACGAGGTGATAAGAGTTTTATTGAAACGGACTCTGAAATATTTTGGAAATAATTTATTTTGGTTCATTTATTTCCAATTTAGAAACAGAATATATTGAACTTAGAAAATATTTTTAGAATGATTTTGATGTTGCCATCTGTTGGTGATTGTTACCAGAAAAAATTTAAAATGAACTGTACTTATCGAAAAGTTATTAAATTTACTTTTATTTGGAAAGCTTAAAAATAATAAAAATAAAAATTTCTTTTACTGTGATCATTAATTTTTAATGTGAAGTTGAAATAAAACTTAATAAATAAATGAATAAATAAATTCTTTTATACAATAAAAAATCAATTTTATTTAATCATTTTATACAAGTTTCTACAATTTCATATGCATTTTTGAATTAAAAAAGGAAACATAATTGTTTACATAAATTGAGATACATTATAAGAGTAAGTTAAATAATTTCATTAAATTAACAGTCAAACAATGTTATTTAACAATATTATTTACTGAAACCAATATAAAGCATAAGATCAAACTAAATTTTGTAATGTCCATATGCAAGAGATTCCACTCCATCATCCAATATATATCTTTTGTCATCAAAACTGCTTAGTGCAATTTTGTTTGTTTTTACGCTATATAGCTCATGCTTAAAACTTTGTATTCTAGATTGAAATCCTCTCGATCTAACAGATTCGAATAAACTTTTTTATAATGTTCATGTTTCACATGTTTTTTGATAAATGTTTTTGTTACACCTTTTGCCGTTTTCTTTTCACAGTTCTTGGTTAATATGGAATACATTTTTGAGCGCAAGCCGACAAATTCTAGAATGCACTCTGAATTTGTTTCATCTTTGAAACATCCAATCTTTTTCTTATTCACTATTGAATACGAGGGATGTTCTTTTGGATAATCCGATGTATCAAAAAATTCAGCATCGCGTTTCATATCTTCGTATATATCGTCAGTTTCTATAAGATATGTAAGCGAATCAGTATCAGTGAACAATAATTTGCTTTTTTTTACCATATCGTTCTTTGATATATTTATAATGAAATCGATACATATGAAGTTTGCTAAGTTCTAAAATGGCAAACCCTACGTACAGAGGTTTATTTAAGAAAACAGACCTTTTTAAACGCTCAACGCCTACAAGATCATTATTAAAGACAGAGAATGCTCGAAACGAGGGAGCAGCTACTAACTTTTCCGCTTCTGAACTAGTATTTACTAGCAGAATATCTTTGTGTTTGCGAACATTTTCCATTGTTTTGCCATAAACGGCATTGTTCATTAATTTAAATAAATTTTTTTCGAACGTGGTTGTAGCATTTTTTCTTTCATTCGTATTAAAATCTATGTAATTTTTCAACCAAGGTTTTTGATCAAATTTTAAAATTTTATGAATCCGAATTAATTTTAATCCTAGGCTTAAATAAAATTTCAAATTTTGCAAAAGGGTTACATATTTTACTTTATCATTTAAATTGGGAGTTAATTTTACATTTGTTACTGAGGAGTTATGTTCTGCCAAATTTCTGTTATAAGAAGACCACATTTCTCTACTTATTTCTATTTTTTCCGGAGCAAGAGGATATTCGTTATGCTCATCATGTAGATAATGTGGATATGATAAATCCACTTCAAATATGTAACCCGAATCTCCATTATCAGGAATTGAAAGTATCCATTCCAAATCTATTCCTTCTGTCGACATCCATTCAAAATTACCATAAGGGAGGGTTTGAGACATAGCCCAGCCGTACAAATTATTTGCATCCAGATAAATTATATATGTACTCGGCTTTTCTGGGTCATAAGTCGGCAAATATTTATTATTAAATTGTGCCCATCTATGTGTGATCATGGATATTCCTCCTCGAATGCCATTTTCAATCATTAGATGCATGTTTGGATCAGTGAGCAATTCGAGGGGTTGATCACACATCTTTAAGCATGCTTGCCATGCAAGTCCCGCAGATGTAAAAAGATGAGCACAATCCAAATCGTATTTTTTCTGACAAATCAACCTAAAATTTTCGAATACATCTGCCAGTTGCAAAACATCGGATTTTACATACAGGTCATGATATTGACCCATATTTTTAATGTCAAATATCTTCCATACGTTTTGAGCGTGTTTATAATCGTCATCAGTTATATGTTCTTCTGTTAAAGAACTATAGAATGATTCTTTAGGAGGCAACTGCGTTTCCTGAAATATTTTAAAAGATGTCATGTATTCATATGGATATATTCCTTTTCTTAACAATAAATCCATATTTTCGGGGACATTCTCTTTTAAAAGTTTAAAATTTTGTTTCGAAAGATTAGCTACTAACGTCTCTAAAGAAGTAGATAAAAATTGGAAGCTATCAATGAATCTTAATTCTATTTTACATTTATTATATATGCTTAATACAGAAAATGCGATATATTTTTCCATATTCATTGCAATTACTTTGAAATCGTGATTTTTAATTTTACCTAACGCGCTCATTATGTGGTGACAATCATAATTCTTTAAATTATGAAATACGATAGGTATAACTTTTCTCATTCGGTATTTCAAATTGCATAAATTGTGAAGAGCACCGCGATATTGGCCACTTATATGGTCATGATCTCTAACTCTATCATCTTTTAACTCATTTTTACAAAGGAAGCAATGAGTTTCACTAAAAAATTGCCTTTGTTGTTCAGGGGTCATGCGCATAGGTTTATTAGCATACATTACTTTGCATAGATTATCTTTTTCATTAATAATTGCATTTAAAAAATGCTCCACGGCATTTTCTCCTCGATAACAGGTTATTGGTTTGTAAGTTTGTCCATTGGGACCTACTACAAGATATGCATAACCGCAAGGTAAATGTTTGCCAGTTTTTAAGGTATACGAATTATTAGTTAAAGTATCCTCTTTATCAATGGGAAGAATTAATGCCTCAAAATCCGCATAAATTATAAAAGGAAGTTTGTGTTGGTAATTTTGATTTTTAAAGAATAAATCTTTGTTTTTGTCATTAGGCATTTTAATTCGCTGTGGTGTTTGGTTGTTACAGTAAGTATGATGTTCTTCCAAGTATTTTATTTTAGAAAATCTGTGAAGACATCGATTGCAAACGTAACTCGCTGCTTTATGTTTTGTAAGGTTTGCTAACAAACGAGACATATTTCTAATAAGACAATAATGTTGCCTACCTTCATAAGAAATTAGAATTAAATTAATGCATTCAGAATTTGTTTGATCTGATATATAAATGGGAAATACCTTCTTCTCTTCATATCCATATACATTAATCCTTAATGTGTTTAGCTTTTCAATGATAGGAATGCTTTTAATTGTAACTGGACACGCTACTTTTCCTAGCTTTATTTTATTTTCGTGTGGAATATAATGACTTACGCGCTCAGGTGACTTTTTGATTTTCATTTCATGTGCTAAAAGGCACCAAATAAAACATTTATTGTCTAAATTTTTAATATTGAGGATTGCTCGCTTCTTTTTTAGTTCGAGTGGGAGAGGAATATATGAGCTTGCTCTTAGAGGATTGTATTTTGCAATACATAAATCCATTTTAATTATTCTTTTCAGAGTCCATCCAGATCCCAACTGAAGGAATTCTTCAAAACGATTAGAAATTTTAGAAAAACCTTCATCGATGTGCTCTGAAATAAAATCATGCATTAAATCAATAATGCAATTACTTCGAAAATGAGTTATAATAGTTTCTTCTTCACCATCACTATTTTTACGAGACAGTTCCAATTTTACAACCATGTACCATTTTATAGATTTGAAAGCATCTAATTCAACAGATAATAAATTATAAATTCTTGAACGTATTTCTTTAAAAAATTCTAAAAGGTCACTATTTACTTCATCACTAGGAAATAGTTCATGTGTACAAAACACATCTAAAGCAGGTTTTTTTCCTTTAATTCGTTTTTTCATTACAGGAGGAATTTCATTTTTCTTTTTAGAAGGACCATGCACAGTGCGCATATGCTGGAACAAACACGACTTTCTAGCTAAAACTTTGCTACACAAATCACAATTATATTCTTTCTTTGTCAAATGAGTCTTAATATGTCGTTTCAAATCATATGATTTTACAAAAGATTTTTGACAAATTTCACAGATAAAAGACTTCTCACCTCTGTGTATTCTTTTGTGTTGATTTAATGTGTCATTTCTCCCAAATTTCTTTTCACATACATCACAAGTAAAAAATTTTTCATCTCCATGTGTTTTTCTATGACGGTTGAGAGAATTCTTGCGCGAAAAAACTTTTTCACAAACATCACACACCTATAAAAAAAAAGTAAAAAACATAGCTATTTATAACAATCTAAAAAATAATATTTTTTCATTTAGCGATTCAATGTTATTAATTATTTAATGTAAAATTTTTTCATTATATTAATTTTATAAGAATTTTAAATAAATTTATCTAATAAATTTCCATAAAAAATATCATAATAAATATAGTTGATAATTAATAACAATGAGTTGTTTAAACGGATTAAATGGATATTCTGTGGATATAAAAGTGGATATAAAAGTTTATCGTAAACAATGTTCTGTCTTAAAAAATACATATATTAAACTTGTAATTTTTCTTACTTTTCAAAAAATTCTGTAGCACTATAGACCTTTAGATGAAATTTTATAGAAAAACAAAGAATATTTTAATTTGAATTATTATTTGGAAAAAAAAAAAAAAAATGAAAATGAAAATATTTTTTCTGAACATTTAATAAAAATTCTAAATGTAACAAAGAAAACAAAAAATAAATCAGTTTTATAATATTATATTCTAAACAACAACTACTAATATTTCAAGAATAGATTAATATTTAAGAAAAACTGTGTCGAACAATATTTATATGAATTTAAAAAGAAAAATTTAATTTTTTGAACTTTACTTACATGGTTTGTAATTCTTGGATGTTTCTGTATATCTCCAAATGATTCCCCAGATATATTTTCATGGCTGGACAAACCCGATGTGGAAGGACCCTCATCCCACACTGGATTGCTATTTGCCCACTCGTCAGCTATTTCACCAGCATTTAACATTTCATGAAGTTCATCCATCGGAATACCGATGTCAGTAAACTGAAAAAATAAATTATAAGAAGATATTAACTAAAAGTCGCATTGTAAAGTTCAGATTGATGATAATTTTAATTCTAAAAGCATATCTTAAAGATATATCTTAAAAGTAAAAATAAACAAATAAAAAATAATAGGGAAAAATTTAATAACTACTAATAAATATATTTATAGTCAATATTTAAACAAATGATTAATAAAAATTACTTAAAGATACAGTTAGAAACAATAATAATAAATTATTTAAGTGTACCTTAAAAAAAAAAAAAAAAAAATATATATATATATATATATATATATCTGAAAATAAATAACTGAAATAGAAAACAATTTTCCGTTAACAAAATTTAAGTATAATTTATATCATTAGAATCTACAAAATCAATTTATCTTTTTTTTTAAAAAAAAAAACTCTTAAAAGGACAAAGGTGATTACCAAATTATTTAATTTTGCATTTATAATAAAATATTAGCTAAGGTAAAAGCTACCATTTGAACAATAATAAGCAAGTAATAATCATTATCAAAATTTAACACATGAATCATACAAATTTATTTAAGAACTTGATTATCACAAAACATTAAACAGCTAATAGATTTTTCAATAGAAATATAAATAGAAATATATGAAATTATTTTTAACTTACTTCCAATGAATCTTCATCACCCTCCATAATATTCGTATTCATTGAAGGGATCCCAACTAAAATGAACGTTTACATCAGGAGAGTAAGATGGAAAGTGATAAATATTTTTCCTTGACCATCATGTTGACTAAAGATTGTTGCCATTTGCAGTTAAGAAATTCTAAATTAACCAATGAAAATTTTTAAAATAAATTAGTGAAGAGTGAATTGGACTGAATAATCACGTAAAGCGTTATCAGATTGAAGCAGGTATAAACACCCCGCTGAGGTATTGCAACCTGAAGATTGCCTGTTTCCACCTGTTCCAACTTGTTATCTCACGTTAACCTCTATCTCCCCCGTGAATCGTAGGAGCGAATAGCAGTGTTTTATTACTAACTTGGTTAGCCAATCAGATTTTTAGAAATAAATAAAAGAAGCATACCAACAACTCAACACAGATATTTACACTGATTTGTTATCATAAGTAAGGTGGCTGGCTCATTTTTACTGCAGACTCGGAATTTGTTGGTTGTAATGTTCAATTGATGTTTAAAAAATAAATAAATAAAAAATGGAAGAAATGTTAAATGTTAAATATTTAAATGCTTTTCTTAGCCAAGAAGACTCCATGCGTATGTTTGAAGAGTTATCAACATATAACTTTCAATGTTACCCCGTGAAAATCCGAGGAAAAACTTATACTTCCTCAAGGAAAATGATTGCTTTTGGTGATGATAGTTCACTTCAATACTCTTTTTCTGGATTAAGTATTTCTGCAGAACCTTGGACTCCAATTTTGCTCAGCATCAAGACTCTTGTAGAATTGGCTACTAATGCAACATTTAATTATGCATTGCTTCATTATTACAGCTGTGGTCGAGATAAAATTGAGATGCATGAGGATAATGAACTTTCTTTAGATTCAAATTTTCCTATTGCTACAGTTTGCTTAGGTGCCACAAGGACAATGTTTTTTGCTAGAAAAGACTTTGAAACCATAAAACTTCCTTTAGAAAACGGTTCACTATTGATTATGGATCCCGAAACAATTTGGTTGCGTGGTTTACCATCTGAACTTAAAGTTACCAAGCCAAGTATCAGCATTACTTTTCGAAAATTAGTGAAACATTATTTACCCTCTAATGAAAATCCCCCTCCTTCTAAAAGACAGTGTATTGAAGAAATATTTGTGGATAATGCAATGGATTTTCTATTTGCTTCGATTTCTTCTAGTCAGCTAAATCCAAGTATTTCCGAAAACACAGCCATTCAATTGGAAGATATGCCGAGCACTTCAGGAATAAGTAAACTTAAAGCAGAATTTTCTACAGTTGAAAATGGTGCCAGTGGAGACGATCGAACCCCTACACCAGTTGTTGTATCTGAGATGATCCAAATTAAATCGGACAAAAGTGAAAACATATTTAGACAAGATCTTGGTGAATATTTATTTTTAACTGCAGAACTCTTTAATGATTCTGTTAAAATACATATCAGACAATATGATGTAAATAAGAAAACCGTCTTTCCAACTAAAAAGGGCATAACTATGGACATATGTACGTGGTATGAATTTTATCAAAAGTTATCTAATTTTAATTTATGTTATATTTCTGCTTCATTTATTGCTAACAATTCTATTTTAGTACTTAATGTAAATGGATGCATGCATATTCAAAATTTTAATTTGAAAAATGCTACTAAATCTTCTTTCATTGAATTGAATCCTTTTCAAGCAGAAAGCTTAAATGAATTTGCGCATGAATTAAATGAAATTCTAATTAATTATTTAGTAACTAAACGATTGCCTCACTTTATTAGGAACGAACGCAGAATTTTGTGTACGTTATCTACTGAAGAAGAAGATAATCTAACGGTTAAATTAATTCTTTCTATTGAAGATGAATTATCAACTGTTTTCAAAAAAGTGTATGAATGTTATGGATGCATTACAAATCATCCGAGTCAAACACGACATTCATGCATAACAACATCTAATCTCGACAAATTCCGTCATTTAGGTAAAACAATATTTTTGTTAGCAAACATGAAAGCTGTTGCTTCAAATTTTGTTAATAATGTAGATTTTATTAGTGAAAGTTTTTTAAACAGTATTTCTGTGCCATTAATTCAGGATGTGATATTTAAAACATTGAAATAAATGTGATGTTTTGTAAATAATATTTCTGTACCTTTAATTCAGGATGTGATATTTTATCCATTGAAATAAAAATTTTGTAAAATATTATTGTCTCTTTAATTATTCATTGGTTTTTATGCATTTCTTCTTTTTTTTAAGGAAAAAATACAATTAAAATTCTAATTACCTATCTTTTTTAAATTAATTTGAAAATAATAAGTTTTATTAATTTTTTAAGTTAAAATTTTAGTTTGATTTTAAAGAAAACTAATCTTGATGTAAAATTTTAAAATGTATCTTTTTTAATTTGCTGCTTTCAAAGAAAGAATCTCGATTTTCTTTTGATTTAAATTTTAGTTTAAATTATATCTCTCCACTTTAAATTTGGAAATAATTAGATTTTTGACAAACATTTTTTTTTTTTTTTTTTAATTTCATGTTTCCTCATGTATCATCTTATTTGGAGGGATTCATTTACAAGGTTTTATAAAAAATTTAAAGTTTTGTTTCAAACTGAAAAAGATTTTCTTAAGATAAAATATTATATTTGAACTTATTGATTTGGACTAATGCAATCATTTTTCACAGGATATTTTTAAAAATAAAATATTCTATTTGGACTTTGGTTAATTTTCGAAATATATTTCTAAAAACACTTATTTAATCAATCTAAAAATAGTTTATTTGAATTATTTTCTTAAAACTTTTTTTTTTTTTTTTGGCATAAATTTTAAAATTCTTAAAATATAAAAAAAATTTCTTTATAATGGTGTACAGATTTTTTTTTTAATGTAATTCCATATACTAGAATTCATTAGATTTTTCTAATATAATTCCGCTTACTATTTTTTAAATAAATTACTTAATGTTCTATAATATCCTTGTTATCATAGATAAGCAATCAATGACATCACTGGTTGGTGATGTCATTACATTGAAAATTCTCTGAAACTTTAAAGAAGATTAATGCATATGTGTAGTTTCAAGTAAGTGTATTTTTTTAATAAAAATAATGACAATTGTGTTCAGATTACAAGTCTATTTTATTTATAATGTTTCCCATGTTACATTGCTTGGTTTAACAACAACAGATCTTTTTGGAGGGTTTACAACAAATCTCTTTTTCGGTTTTACAAAGTTTTTTGTGTGGGCTAAATGTCTGTTCTTAATAATACTTCGGGGAACCCCCATTTCTTGCAAGGCTTGTATAAATTCGCTTTGGCCAGTAATAGGCGGTTTTTTATTCACAGAAAAGATGAAATGAAACAGTTCAGCTAAATTAGAATGTTCCAAAGTCTGTCCGTTATAAGTAATCTGTCCTTTCTGATCCCAAATAAATTTTTTGGAATCGGACTTGAGAAAATTCAATAATGCTTCGGCTTGTTTCTTCATGGGTTTGGGTACAGAAGATAAAACAAACATATCATAGTCTTGTTGGGGTTCTTGTTTAATGAAGGGTTCTTTCTTTATAGAATCGTCTTTCACAGTTCCAGGTTCTTCTTCTTGAGGTCGTTTAGACATCCAAGGTAAATTATATTCTTGCAAATCCATTTTTCTTTTTAAGAGTTCATAATAGTGCTGAATTTTTTCGTGATCCGGTAGAGAACTATTTAATATTTTAGCCATAGCTAAATCAAATTCCGTCATCTGTTTTTTAGAGGGCGTATGCTTCGAAAATTCTTCTTCCGGGACCAGCGCATACTTAGCTGCGAATTCCATTGATGATACCGGTTAAAACAGACAATGCAGCCGGGATTAAAATATTTAAAAATCCACCGTGTTGAACAATCAATTTTTTCTTGTTGAATAAGCTTCCTTTCTTGGTACCAATTTTTCGGAGAGTCGTCTTATATTTCCTTAAAGACCTTTTCTGATGAGCCGAGAGGGGCACGTTTCCTTTTAATACGTTCAGAGTGCATTCACAAATCGCCTTCACAGACCGAGACGGTAATTTTTTTAGCAAATGCTTGCGTAAGGTTTTAGGACAAGACTTGATCAGCTCCAAATCACGAAGTTGTTTCTTCGACAACGTCATGATCACCACTGAGTTAAAATCGGTAGGACTTTCCTTTTAAACCTTTTTTGGGTTCGTACACAAATTGGGTTTCCCCCGGTAATATACGAGTTCTGAGTCGCATTCCTTCGGGGGTTTCATTCCTTAAATCCACCAACAAATAGGAGAAGGGTTGTTTGGTAGCGTCCTCGAACACTTCTTGAAAAAACTGAGTCGATCTCGGGTATAATTGTCTACCCAAGTGCATGATTTGACTCATGTCCCGACGATTTTTAAAAAGTACTAAGTATTGACTGTTTAAGGAAATACCTCTCATTTCTTTACCTTTATGAAAAAGGTTTTGAGTAATAAAAATAATACTTAAATTTAAATGGTGACTTCCTTTCGTAAAGAGATGGGTTAATCGTTCATCACCCCCACATTCCACCATCAAATCATCTAAAATCATTAAAGAATGGGTACCTAAATATTCCCGATAATTAGAAGGAAACCCTTCCACGAACGTCACGTCGGGAATTTCCTCGTAAAGCTTTTGAGAGATGCCGTAAAACCAAACGACTTTATCGGGAGGAGGATTAAACATACGGCGTCGTTCTGCCAGTAAATCCCGCAGAAACCAACTCTTACCGACCCTCGTAGGGCCTGCTAAGAGCATTGTAAAAGGGTGTTGAAAGCGTGGAAACTCCATTCTAAATAAACACAGACACATAGGTATACATTATAAATAGTTTTTTATTGATAAAAGGGAGCACGTGTACGAAATCGTTTGGATACAAAATTATTGACTCGATGGTCGTTACATATATTTTCAGTTACAAACTGCTTTAAAAAATCTTTCAAAGTTTTGCCTCGACATCGGCAATAAATATAATACACACAAAATTGACCGCAAACAGCTGTTACATGACTTTGCAGCGGAAGTGGATTAAACACCACTCGTGAAAATTGTGATACATAGTTCGATATAGGTCCTTTAAAAAAGTTCGGCTTGTTTCCATAGGAATCAAAGAATTCCGCTTCCGTAGGTGAGAGTAGGTAGAAAGCCACCCAGTGGCTTCCGGCTTCTGTAGACTTGTCCACGTTGCATACAAAGCAGGCAGGATAACGGGCGATCTTCTTGGGTAGTTGATCACTGGGGAAAACACCGGAAAAGTATTTCTTGGTCACTGGATCGTGGGATAAAATAGTGTCGATTTCGATAGAATTCATTTTCAGTTGGGGAAGTCACACAACACATGCCGTGTTTTGCTAATTTCTATAATGTTTTCAAATTCCGCATACACCAATACAGTCGTGGTTCTTTCTAAGGAGTCTGCAAACTTGATTTCAATTCGTAAATTTCCTTGGTGCTGTAGATTTAGATGGGGTCCGTCACACATGTCAGGGCTCAAATCGAAAGCATACAAAGTATGGCCGTTCGCAAAGTCATCTCGGGTGAGATAAATGCCGGAATCTCGATTAAATCCCGAAAACAATCGATGATAAGCTCTTATATAGTTATTTTCTTCGAAATCCAATTCCAATGGTTTGCTGGGTACGGGCTGTCCATCCACGTAAACACTTAAAAAGTTGACCTTGTGATGATGGAAATAAAAGGGATTCAAATCATATTGTCCAGTGTAAGCACTATTTTCTAAAAGTCCAATAATAATTCTTTTCGGCATGGCTCCTAAAAACACATTGTCTTGCATAAAGGATTTACTTCCGGTTGAGATCGAATAGGTCTTGCATAGCACTCGGTCGATGGGATACTTCACTGTACTTTTCTCTAAGGCCTTGGCATGACCCAGTAATACACCTGGGCTCACTTTCACTTTACGTATGAAAATAGAAGCATGCTCCAAAATCACTTTGTAGTTGGGAATGGGTTTTGCCGCTTCGAGTTTACACATTAAGGAAAATTCGGGCTTGCTTCGGGTCATCTTAATTTTCAAGTCGACCATATTCAATAGCAGTCGGTTTTGTTGAAAAATATCACAATGCAAAGGTCCAATCATATCTAAAGTTTTGCTTTTTTTCGTGAGTCCGTAACGTATCTTCAATCCGGGATTGTCTCCAGCAGGATCTGTAGCAGTCAAATTCTCATCTTTGTAAAAACATTCGCAGGACAATAAACTTTTCTTGGCATCTTCTCCATAATTCAACAGCGTTTCAATATAGGCGCGGTAGGGGTAGGTGTTACTCGACGAGGAGATCACTCTTTCGTTCAGGCTAATATCCACTTGAGAAAACAAGGCGTGTAAAAATAAATTCACGGGGGCAACTGCATCCGTTTCCGCTAAGGGCGATCCATCAAACTTGGTAATTTTCACTTTCACGTACAGGTAGGAAGCCGACAAATCAATATAGTCTTCACCATTTCCGGAAATATTAAATTCCACAGGTCCTCCGTCTCGAATATTCGCAAGAGGGTGATATTCCACAAAGTATCCTTTTTCAATAGCCGTTTGTGTGGGTGGGATCAAAAATAAATCCAATTCGGATTTCGCACAGGCAGCAGAATCTTTATGGATGAGTCCAGACATCTTTAAGCGAAAATATCTTGTACCTTCACTTTCTTGGCTTTACATCGAATGACTGCTTTGGTAGAACGCTTCCTCTTTTTATACTGGCGGCCCGATCCAATCATCGTCTTCACTTTAGTAGCAGCTTTGTCGGTTAAGGTCTGTCCAGCTTCTTTTAATCTTCGCTTGGCGGCCGCTTTAATGTCTTCTCCGCGAGACAGGTCACTCAACACGTTCACGCCGGAATGAAACAACTGCTTGCCGACTGCTTTCGCCCCGGATTTGAAGAGGGGTACCGCTGCTCGAAAAAGGGACCGAAACAGTCCACCAAATCCATATCCCTTTTGTAAAGTAGCGCCTTGATAATAATTTAGGCCACTACCCGACTGATGGGAATAGTAATCTTCAAAAGATTTCGCACAACACTGGTAAGGAACAAACATCACGAGAGGTATTTTTGACGAAAGTGAAGCTTCACGTACGAGCGCCCACGTTCAAATGGCGTGAGTTCGCCGAGGTGGTTCCTTATAACGATTTCCAAAGAGTCGAACGATTTTCGGCTGACAGGTAAATAATGCGGTCGGTCGAATGTCTCACAAATCATTTCTCCATCTTTTCCCCTTACATTCACAATTCGTAAAAGGGGTGCTAACACATCTCCGATAATTTGGGGTTCCACAATATCCGAATAAACCATCAGTACTCTATAATGTGCGCAGGGATCTGCGACATAGGTACTAAAAATAGTTTGCTCGATGTTTATATCAGGCGATGCGATTTCGCCTGGTTCGAATCCCAACATCTGCGCTATCCCCTCATGCAATATCAGCTTTGTTTTATCTTTCACGTTGATACACACCTTTTTCGTGTGGGGGTCGTAAGTGAAAGAAATTTTATTTTTAATCTCTTCAATAGACATCGCTTTTAAAATGTCATCCACCGTTTCGTAAAAGCCAGGGGGGATTCGTCTACCAAACGGGGGTTTCTGGTCATTCAAATCGAAACCAAATAAATTATTATTTTGGTTCACATTATACCAAGTGTGAGGGTAAATAAATTCGACGAGGCCTACTTCCCATTCCCCTTTCAATTCAACGGGGGCGGGTAATCGCGTAATAAAATGAGAAATTTTATTCTCGGGAAAATAATTCCTGGAACTGTCTGAAGGTAACGTCACGTAGAACGACATGCTTTCAAATGATCTTTCAACATTCGAAACACTTGTTTTATAAGGTGAATAAATCAGAGGACGGAATCCATTGGTCAAATTTGCTAGGGTAACCTTTATATTTCACTTTGTATTCCACACGCTTTTTCCGTATTCGTTTGTCTAAAATCTTTTCAATCGTATAATTCTCTTTCGGTTTCACTTTCTGAAGTTCTTGGGGGTAAAATGTTCCTTTGATGGGTTCTTCTAACAGGTCCTTGATTCGGTAGACGGGTGGGTCTCTTCTTACACATTCGGTCACCACAAACACTTCTTCCGTCCAATTCGTCTCATATCCTTTTTCGAAAGTTAATTTCTGCTTGGAAACTCGCACAACGTCACCCGGTTGAAACACGCAGGGTTTTCTTTTCGCATTCTGCATGTCACCGTATAAAGTATCCCATACGTCACTTTCATTTTCAGGGGTCACCTCGACAGGAGCTCTCTTGATACTCGAATGGTAAGTATGATTATAACTGTGTAGCAACTGATCCAACACGTCCAAATAGCGGTAGGTGTGATGATGTGTAAAATATTTCCACATTTTCGTTTTCAAAGTTCGGTTAAATCGTTCCACGACAGAAGCTTTCGTATTATTATTCGTCGTAAAAAACCGCACGCCTTCCTCTTTCAAAAATTTTTGAAAAAGTCTGTTTCGATACTCTTTTCCATCATCCGATTGCAGGGACTTGGGTTTCCTCGTCGCGAAAATAGACCGGAACGTCTTTACAATATCTTCACCTCGTTTTTGCTTCAAAGGAACCGCCCACGCAAATTTAGACAGAATGTCTATACAGGTCAGGATGTAGCGGTACCCTTGATTGAACTTTTGCAAACTGCCGAGATCCACTAAGTCTGTCTGCCACTGTTGATCGATAGAATATACAATCACCCGATTGGTCGGGAACTTTCTTCGAACAGGTTTGTGCAACGTGTATGCATCGACTCCGCTCAGCCAGTCTTGAATCTTCTTCTTCGAGATTTTGCCTTTGGCAGCACGAAACAAGGCATTTACACCACCAAAACTTCCTGCGTGAGTTGGATCCAGATACATCTCCATCGTTACAACACAAAATTTTATTATGACTCACATTCACACGAAAGCGCATCATATCTTCCTCATACGACGATACTTTTTAGAATGACTCACTGCCGCGACGCCTCTCTTTATATACCTTGTAAGTGCACTCGCACGCATAGTTTCACGGCTTGATAAGTAAAACCCTCGCCCACTTATCAAGCCGTGAAACTATTTTACCTTCGGTTCGAATCTCACTTCCCGCAAAAAAATAATAAAAAAAAATATATATATATATATATATAGAAAAAATAATAATTTATTATTTTTTCTGGTAACAATCACCAACAGATGGCAACATCAAAATCATTCTAAAAATATTTTCTAAGTTCAATATATTCTGTTTCTAAATTGGAAATAAATGAACCAAAATAAATTATTTCCAAAATATTTCAGAGTCCGTTTCAATAAAACTCTTATCACCTCGTCAGTGAGATGACATATTGCACACCTCACAAATCGGAAAATAATCTAAATCCATCCTCTTACACAATAAATTTAACAAATCGAATTTTCACCAATCCAGTTACTCATTTCACCTGTCCCATTTACCATCTTTGTCATCCTCATCCATCACCCACAACCAACACATTGGGTGCATTAGAACTCCACCACGGCGGGGAGAATATCACCGACGCGTATTGGATGCGCTAGAACCCCAGGTGCGCTAGAACCAGTACCAGCGCGTTTTGGGTGCACTTGAACCCCACCTGCGCCAGCGCAATCTGGGTGCACTTGAACCCCACCTGCGCCAGCGCCAGCGCAATTTGGGTGCGCTTAAACCCCCATCTTCACAGCTACTGAGCAAAACTTGGAAATTTTGCTAGTAACTAATAGTTAGAAATAATTATTCTTTTTTAATTGCGACATTTTAAACTAATGGCTATTTAATAATTACAAAACTTTGAATAAACACCCTAAAATGCAATAAACTCGGAACAATTGTTTCGGGTCGAAAGAACACACGACCCTTCTTCAGGCGAACGATGTAGGCACGAGTGCTGCAGTCAAAGTGGCAACGCCAAAACGACAGTTCTGTGATGCTTTCTTATTATTAATGGCAACTTTGCTTTATTTAAGTGAACAATGCTAATTAACTTTTAATATTTCTGTTAATGTTATTAATGAAAATTTAAATGTTAATGTTGTTAAACAATAAAATAATTTTCATTAAAGGGAAAATAGTAGGAAATTGAAGTTTTGTAAACAATGCGCTCGTGTGTGTGGAAAATACTTTTTTTTATATATTGTTTTAACCAATTTTAAGGAATGGTCGCTTTTCTCTAATAATTGTGTGTCTAGTGGCTACTGTCAACTTTGCATTTCATATTTCTCCCCACTCAAATAATAATAATAATATAAATGCTCAGTAGAAGCTTTGTTGTTTTTACTGAACCGTGTTCATTTTCAAAAATTCATTTTTAAAGTGATTCTGAGAAATATATTTATCTCGTTCAACAACATGAAAATTTCTGATGGGAAAACATTTTTAGACATAGATGCTTATCATTTGCTAGAATTATTATTTAGATAATTGGGAATCAAACAGTGTTTTTCATTATTCATTAAATTGAATGATTTTATAGATATTTTTTCACGTATATAAGTGCCACGTTTCGACAGCGCTTTCAAACCGACTTTAGTTTAGGTAAACGCTTGTACTTGTAGATTATTTTATACAAAAATTTTTACTTTTATAAAATAAATAAATAAATAAAAGTAAAAATACTATTCCTTTCTAAAACAATTGATTTTAAATACTTTAATTTGCGGTTTTTTTTTTTTAACCATTTTCGTAGAATCATACATAAATATTATAGATATTCAAATACATATATGATTTCTCGTATTTAAATAAAAATAAAAAATAAAATTAATATCTACTTCATCATTTATAGCTAACGTTTAAGCTTTTGTGTTATACAGGGTAATTGTGTATAATTTTTTTTTTCTTTTTTCTCCTGATTTCAGACTTTTTCAGATTTCAGATATTTTTTTTATTATTATTATTATTATTTTTCGAATGACAGTGAAGAGATACTTTTGCATAATGTAAATTCATGTACATCTTTTGCAATTTACAAATAATTTTTTAGGCGTAATAATTTTACATCTATTTTATTAGTTACATTTTTACCCTGTGGCAGAATTTAGGCGACACAGCGACATTGTCTCAGAAAAGTAATTGTCACTTGCAGAAATATTTTCCCATAAAAATTAAAGCTATTTCTAAATTTCAATAGAAAATAGAAACTCGTGTCTTGTATTTAAGAATTCTTCAACAGTCTACTAATAATATTGATATGTCTTTATAGTTACATGTACATATTATGTGTAAATAAGAAAATATGTCAATATTGTCTTGCAGTAAAGATTTGCACGAACAAGACTTGTCGCAGAAAGCATAAAAAATGTCTGTCATAGGGCATTTTTAAGAAAAATTACCTGCATCCTACCCTTTACTTCTTTTTATGTAATTTCAGTAACAGTCATAATTAGCCTCGATAATAATTTTCCAATGCTACCAAAATGGCTTGTTTTACAATTTCAGCATCTTTAAATTGTGCACAATAATATTTGTTACAACATTTTAGCGAAATAAATAAATAATAATTGAGACATAATTGGGGGTACATTTTCTGGAATGTTTAATACACAAAATAAGCTAGACGGATTGTGATAAGTTTAATGTAGTCATTCACATTAATACTTCTCACATTAAGTAACTATAACTTCTGTTAAGTCAAATTGAATTATTACTTTTGTATACAGAGGTTGATCTAGGTTTTTATTTTTGGGGCCCATTTTTGTGAAAAACAAATTATTTTTGTGAATTTTTTATTCATTTTTGTGAAAATCTATTTCTTTCTTTCTTTTTTTTTTACGATAAAAATAATTATCACATGAAACCTTTCTTTTTAGCAGTTACTCTATCTAATATTTAATATCAAGTTTATTGAACCAAACATATAGACACTCATTAAAAATAACTGTAAACATGGAAAATATTTACAAAATTATCATTTATATAAAAAGAAATCTTTTGAAAGGACAGTTTTTATGAATCTGAATTTTGTGAAGGTACTCATTTTATGGATTTGAATTTTGTGAAGGGGCCCATTTCATGGATTTGAATTTTGTGAAGGGGGCCATTTTATGGATTTGAATTTTGTGAAGGGACCCATTTTATGGATTTGAATTTTGTAAAGGGGCCCATATTAGGGATGTGAATTTTGTGAAGGGGCCCATTTTATAGATTTTAATTTTGTAAAGGGGCCCATTTTAGGGATGTGAATTTTGTGAAGGGGCCCATTTTATAGATTTTAATTTTGTAAAGGGGCCCATTTTAGGGATGTGAATTTTGTGAAGGGGCAGCCAAAGAGTCCCAATTTTTGCCTGGATCGGCCCTTGGTATAGGCTGCGATGTGTGCGCATTCTCCGGCAAGTGGACTGTACTCAAAGTGGACTGTGATAAATTTCCTTTCAGTCATCCCATTCAATTCCAACTAATATTATTTAAATCGTAACTAACTTTTTTAAAGTTCAGTTAATACTCTATTTATAATATTTCTTACGAACTCGTCTACGTCACGAATGTTTTACTGGAATCTATTCTAAGAACAGGTTACTTTACAGGTTATGTCGAACATTAGCGTATCGATAGAAAAGGCCATTCACTTCCAGTTTTACGTTAACAAATTCGTCCTTTTATCGTGGAGTTCACATCCTGCTTATATTATATGCGTATTTTGGACAATCACATTGTCAAAACACTTCATAATTTTTAATAAATAAATACTACCTAAATAATTTTCAGGCAAAAAAAAAAAAAAAAAAAACTTGCCGCAAAATGGATAATTTTTTTGTTTTCAGTTAATATTAAGTTAAATTCTTAACTTAAAAAATATTATTTAATTCTTTTCAGATAATCAATAAAAACGATACGTACATACATACACCTATATGAGCGTATATAATAACGATGAAAGTGAAAAGCGTGTTCTGCTTTCGGTACCTTTAATCAGCTCTGAGAGCAGAACATCTTGGCCAGTAGGAGATTACGAGAAGGTATCTTGTAATAATGACTGTATTAGAACTACTATACGTTTGAAATATATTGATAAGCTCGTATATATAATAATTAATTTAACTAAAACTTTATATATGTGATTTTTTATATCACTGGCTTTCTGTACGCGTGAATACAGACTAAGGTTCCTTAGAATGATCCCCAGAGAGGGCTCCCCCCCCCCCCCTCCTGCACGTGTTTATCCCAACGGAGATTTAAAAATTTGCGACTTTTGTAAACTGGAAAAACGCGTAAAAAATGAGTATACATTTTTACAGCGTCTGCTGTTAAAAATATTACAAGTAAAATTTAATTTTTGTAATTCTACTTCTGTGGAAAAAAAAAAAAAAGAGCATTGATAGATTTTTTTTTTTTTTTTTTTTTTTTTTTTTTTTTAGGGATGAGATTTTTTTAGCTTTTTAGCTGATTTTATCTCTTTTGTACATTTAGCTTTTCAGGTTTTTGTTTTTTTTTTAATTTTTCAGCCCTTTTACTTCCATTACCCTACTACCGTAGGTAATGGAAGTATTGTATTCGGTCTGACAATTCGATATCGGGTATTCACCTGATTTACACGTTTTAAGGTCCCCTGAGTCCAAAAAAGTGGTTTTTGGCAATTGGTCAGTGTGTATGTATGTATGTATGTGTGTGTGTGTGTATGTATGTGGAGAATCTTCTCGCTATTATAGCTCAGAAACTAATAAAGATAGAGCTACGAAACTTTAGAATTGAAATACGTCTGGTGTACAGATGAAATTTGCAAATTTTGGTGAAAATTGAAAAACCGGAAGTGGGACATCGGAAACCGGAAGTGGGACCGTAAGTCCGTATCTCAAAAACGGCTCTAGCGATTTTCTTCAAACTTGCTACATAAACACTCTATTAGATGTCCTTTCGAATGATATAGTTGGTTAGTTCAGGAAAATTGATAGGCGTCCTGTATAAATAGCTCAATTACAGGCCTCGCAAAGGCGTTCCTTTAAAAACGGTTGTACGGATTTTTTTCAAACTCGCCGTTTTAACTCACTTTTAAATATGCTTTTGTATTTAATTATTGCTTTCCGGACAATAATTGATTTTTTGTAAATGTTGGCATCTCAGAAACGGCTCTAGCGATTTTCTCTTTAGGTGACTTTTATGTTTTCTGATCACATGATCTCTCAAAAATGCATATAATACGTGTAATAGTGGGTAATGGAAGTCGTGTGGTTGTTTCACACCAGATTTTTTTTAATGCTTTTGATGTGCACTTGCCTTCTTTTATGTATTGAATATTAAAATAAATATTTATTACTCTAATATAATAGATTTTGTCATCATAATTCTAGTATTTCATTTCAACGTCTTGTCTTTGCGTACAATTTCAGCTTTTTAGTATTTTTGCTAACCTCATCCCTGAATGAAGAATTAATTTTAATCATATGAAACCTTTTTGAACTTCTGGCGTACCATTTATTGATTATCTATGCAAGAATTCTTTTTTAAAAAATGCTTCAAATTATTACATTTTCCATGACAAATTAAGTCAAATCGTAATTGGTATTTAGTTATTTTACAAAACTAAAACGCATAATTCTACCTTTTGCATATGTATCGAACTGGTATTGGATTTATCTGTAATTCAATAAATTCGTACTCTTAAAGAGATTAATTATTACCCATTTCCTTACTTACAGAAAAGTTTTGCAGGCTCTTAAAAGCGCATTAATTGAGAAATAAGCTTATTTTACAATAAAGTAATTATTAACGAATAAAGCTATTAATTAGTTAAATCATTTTATCGATGACGTTTCAGAATTAATTGTGTTCTGTTATGAAACTTTATACTTAAAAGTTTAATTGGGACATTTATGTCTGAGCTTTTTAAAATTTTTGGAAGATTGTACATTGAAGCTGCTTTTAAATTTCCCATTTTTTTTTTCTTATATATATTTTCCAGATCATTTCTACGATAATGGCAAGAAAATTACGCATTAATTTTTATCTTTTTTTGACGAATTAAAAAAAAAAGTACTTAAAAGTACATTTTATTTTTTTCAAAATTCATTCTTGGAACATTTTTTTATTAATGGAGTTGCAGTGTGGTGTGGTGTTGGAGTTAGGACAAATTTACTACGGTAATGTCCTATGTCTGAGTGGTATGCCATCCTTGGGGGTCTTTCTAATGGATCCTAGCCTATATTCACACCAGTTTCGAAGAAAAAAGACACGAGGTAAGCTCTCGTCTGATTGGTCGATATGTGCAACCTGATTTCGAATCTGGTACCGCACTTTTAACAGCTCCGAAGTCAGCACCTCTCGGTCATTAAGAAGTTACGGAAAGGTTACTTGTAGCAATTCTATTAAATTTATATGGATGAGAAATCTCGTTGATTTATTTCTTAGAACTAAGAATAGTTTGAAAGTTCATCACGCATGCAGAAAAGAAAAATTATGACTTACGATATTGTCAGCTAAACGTAAAGGATGAAAACTAATCTTGAAATTTCAAGAGTTCGTTTTTAATCTGTGAGGAAATTTAATTCCGATCTGTTACTCCCCCCCCCCCCCCCCCCCAAAAAAAAAAAAAAAAAAAAAAAAAAAGCTTTTTTTTTTTATTTGCATGTCTTTTTTAAGAAAGATATATCTCTTTTTCGAAAGGCTTTCTGTGATTTTGAATTCCCACAAATGATCTTGCATGAACACCAACTTAATAGTAATGTTGCCTTTTCGATATCTTTTATTTCAAAGTATCTATTAGATATGCTAATTGTAAGATTGTCTCTTATAAAACTTTTCCTGTAGGAACACATATTACCTTTTCCCCTTTTCGATATTTCGTACATGAAAGACTTTTTAAAATTTCCGATTATTACGACTAACTCTTACAAAAATAGCTTTGGATGAATACAAACTTTTGGAATAATATCGTCTTTTTAATATCCCTGTGGATATTCTATTCTAATAAAGTAATAGTTTGAAAGTTCTTACAATGGACTTATTTGTTTGTGATTTTCATACAATTTCTCTCATTCCAAAGATGACTAATCCAGTTCATAGGGTTTTTTTCTATGTGAAATTTCTATGTACTTACCAAGCAGGGATTTTTTTGTTGGTAGTGGTTGGTGTAATAGTGGTTAATTTTCTGCATCAAGAAATCGATTTCGAAAGGGAGACCGGCATATTTTGAGATGTTTCACGAGCAAAATAATGAATTCAAACTCTTCTCAGAAAATAATTCTTACACTAAGTTATTCTTCCAATCAATTTGAAAATGTTTGTGTAAGACTTTTCTCCCCTTGTTTTTCATGTACAGAATCTGTTTTTCTTTTTCTTCTTTTTTTATCCAGACCTTAATTTTTTTTTTTTTTTTTTTTGTGGTAAAAATCATCCGGAGGAAAATAATAATAATAATAATAATAATAATAATAATAAAATCGTTTGCAATTTAGAAATGCTGGACCAAGTCAGTAGCAGAAATATTATCAGTACATAAAATATATGAAGGGCCGCTGTAGCTTGGTCGGTAGAGCCCCGAGCTCGCAATTGGAAGATTGCGGGTTCGATCCCCGAATCAGCTGAAGACCGTCGTGTGCATTAATGGTGGCTGGTGCACGCAAAATCCGTCGTGGCCGCAATGTCCTTCATTTTTCCATCCAAATTATACCTCTGGAGGTCATCGAAGCGAGAGAGCCATCCCTTCCGTGGAGGATCAAAATTGTGATGGCATATCTCCGGACCACCTCTAGGGGTGTGTCCCAGACCGTCGCCAATTGCCGCAGCAGTAGTGCGACGTAAAACCCAACCATCCAACCGATTTGCGATAAAGTAAAATATGAAATACTTTTATGCCAATATTAGATCACTGCATTTTAGTAAGAGATGATAGTTTTACATATTTTTACAAATGCATTTATATTAAATTCTTATTTTGCATTATAAATTCAGTTGAATTACGAGCGTCACATAATTTTTTTACCGCGAAAAATGCGCTTTTACGCATTAAAGCGTAACTATGTGATAATTATATTTCTTAGTTAATTCAGAATCGACATATTAATGCTAAAGCTTTTTATAAGCTATGTATTTGTTTTGTCGAATGTAAATCCCCTACTTTTTATTTGTGATAAAATACAATTTAAAATTTTTTTATGTCAATATCAGATGTCTACATTTTATAACAGACGGTAGTTTGTCATATTTATACAGTCACATTCATATGAAATTCTTATTTTGCATTATAAATTCAGTTGAGTTACGAGCGTCACATATATTTAATGCTTTTACCGCCAAAATAGCGCTTTTACACAATAAAGCGTAACTATGTGATAATTATATTTCTTAGTTAATTCAGAATCGACATCTTAATGCTAAAGCTTTTTATAAGCTGCTTATGTATTTGTTTTGTCTAATGTAAATCCCCTACTTTTTATTTGTGATAAAATACAATTTAAAATATTTTTATGTCAATATCAGATGTCTACATTTTATAACAGACGGTAGTTTGACATATTTATACAGTCACATTCATATGAAATTCTTATTTTGCATTATAAATTCAGGTGAGTGACTAGAATCGCTTATATTTAAAGCTTTCCCCCTTCCCCCTCCCCCCACAAAAAATACGTTTTTACATACATGATATTTCCCATGAATAAATATTTCTCGCAGCAAATGTATATATAATTCTTGAAACATGCAGAACAGTATTTTGCATTCTGGTTTAAATATTCGTATATAAAACTAGTAGTTGAATAGTTTCTGGGAACCGGGAATTCTCATAAGGAGAGCTATTTTCTGGAAGTAGTTATATTTTCATATTTTTTCCGGATTTCAGATGCGTTTCTTCACGTGGAGTTTCGTCAAAATATGAATAAAGATATTGGGGAAAATATGTTTCTATATTTATAATATGTATATAAATATATATATATAAAATGTATACTATATACTTTTAGCATGTTACCAAATGAACTACAGTGTGTTATAAAATATAGCTGAAATAATTACTTTGAATACGCTTTATTATTATTATTATTATTATTTGGCAATATAAAAATAAAAATAATTTAAGGAAAAATCTATTTGTTTTCCGTAAGAGAAAAAGAGTAGTAAAATTTTGTAATAAGCAATAAGTAAAAAACTTATACACCATAAAATACAGAAACTCGCAACAGTTGTTTTGGGTCAAAATAAAACACAGCTCTTTCTCAGAACAAATTAGATGCAAGTGGTTCAAACAAAGCGGCAAAGCACAAAAAATTAACCCTATATTAAAAATAAAAATAATGTTTGAGAAAGCTGTTAGAAAAATATTCTTCAGTTATAAATTGCTTGTCTAAAACACGGAATTTTGGAACTGGGAATATTACTTAAAATCGGTGAAATGTAAGCTAATTTTTCAGGGCTAGTATGTAAATGCTTTTTATCTATTTATTTGTTTAATAAACGTACAAAAAAAAAAGTGTGTTTTGCCATACTTGCATATTAAATTTTTGTCTCTAAAATAAGAGTTTTTCTGTATGCAATCAAAAGATGAAATCAGGATAGAAATCAAAAGTACATAGCGGTGTTGTATACTCATTATTGCAGTATTCTCATAGATATTAGCAGTCTTTTATTTAAACAAAAGTAGACCGATATTCCCCATTTTTAATGTTTCAACATCATATTTCATACCATTGATTATATTAATTTATATACGCTGAAAATTGCTACAAAATATAATGGAGCGCGGCTGGGAAAAAGGGAAAAAAATAATCTGCATAAACCTTAAAAATAATGAAACCTTTTCTTTCAGTATACATTGGATGCATTACATGGGTTGCTAGTGGTAAAAAGTTTAAATTTATAGCATCGAACAAAGATTTCAGATATTTTTAATGATGATACAATGTTAAAACAGATTTTTACGGAAGAAAAATAAATATTTTTTTGAAAAGTTTGCAAGAAAGAAGGCAATTGTTTGTATCACAAATTAGCTGAAAGTGCAAATGCAATTTCAGTACAATCACAGGTCGACACGTAAAATTTTGATTTTATAATTTTGGTTGATCTTTAATGTTTTTTGGTGTGCTGAAACCGAAAATGAAGCCAGTTTTTCTCTATCCCGTATAGATTTTTGTCAATACAGGGTGCCTGCCTATACAATTTCTTCCATTACTCTTCGACCAATATAATTATATGGTAAGTTTTATAGTATGTTTCCATGGTTAATTATTCATAGATACCTATTGTTGTAATTGTGAAGCACTAGTGCGACTTAAAACCATACCAACCAACCTATTGTTATCATGGTATATGTAAGAAATTGCGTCGGTAAACACCCTGTATTGACAAAATTCTATACATGATAGAGAAAAATGAGCTGCATTTTCGGTTTCAGCATATCAAAAAACATAATGATCAGCTGAAATCATCAAATCAAATTTTGTCAACTTCATTTTTCTAGGCGTATGTTATTTTTCAAAAAATATTTTTGGAAGTTCGATAAATTTGACTTTAAAGTATCTAAATAATATTTCTTGGAAATTTTATGCATTTGAAAAGAAGAAAAAAAATGTATTTAATAGTTTGTTAAAAAATTGGTAGTTTCGATTTTAATGACAGCCTTATTAAAGACATAAATTTACTCTAAAAAATTCAAAATGTCGTTATTACCGAACGTAAAAATTATATATTTGCTATAACACTAGTCTAACTAGCTAATTTATTTTTTTCTCCTCCTGCTCTTGTACCGTTTTACTAATCATTGCCAATTGAAAATTACAAATTACTTAAATTTTCTGCTAACATCACGTTCGATATACATTTTCGACCATTGATTTTACTATGGGAATGAAATAATTTGAGAATTCATTAAATTTTGTATGATCACTTACATTTTTTTTATTCCCCATGTTTCAATATTCTAATTGGTGCTCGATAACTAAAATTATAGTGTTTTCATTTCAATTCAAGTGTAATTCCTACGCTCAAATCAGAAATGTATGAAGCCTGAACTTTCACCCATTTTTCCAAATCCACTTCAGAATTTTACGAAATTCAAAACAAAATTTCGCGTTTATTTTGTGACGTCTCTCTTCACGGAGGCACCCTAATTAGTTGTAGCTGATACTTCAGTTGGCATATTTCCGAAAGTGTTTGTGTCGAGTTTTGCCAAATTTCAAGAGGATTTCGTTTCACTTCACTTCCGATCGTTTAAGTATCGCGTACACTTCAGCCAAATGGCACTACTGATTTTAAAATGGAATGCAAGTATTTGGATAATTTTAATGTATCCGTAGTATAAAAGATTCAGTTGTAAAATTCATATTTTGTTTTACTATTATGAATGAGAGATGTGAGTTTTCTATATAGGCATGTATAGAGAGTAGGGGAGAAACGCTGGGTTGCGTAAAAATTTAATATTAAGTCCCCTCCCAAGCATAAAAATGTTTCACACGCTAATAGAACATAAAAATGCATTAATCTTCCTTAATTAAACAGTATAATTTTGAATAAAAAACTATTTTAATTCAGCACTTCAGTGTGTTTTTAATTACAGTTTATGATGGATATTTATGCACATGTGTATTAAATTCATTTGTATGTTTATTAAAAAAAAAAAAAAATAAGTATTTTTTTTTTAATGAAATATTAATTAAATATATTTATAATTACACTTTTGCATAGATAATGTTATAAATTGAAATAGTATTTGAAAATATTTAAACATTAGAACTCAAATTCAATTTTAAAGTAACTATTATTTTATCACTAAAATGTATGAAATACAGACGCAATATATGGTTTATTTACGATTCTTTACTTTGTAGGAATCGTTCCCAACTTGGGGAATTTTCACATTTTGGAATTTCTGATAGGAGGGGAGAGGATTCTGTTTCGAAATTCCATTCTTGCCTTAAAAAAAAATAAAAAAATAAAAAATAAATAAATAAATAAATAAATAATGTTTTTGGTATTTTATTGAAAGTAGTCTCATCAATTGTCTGATAAAACATTTTAAATTATGTCAATAACCTCATATTTTTAAGTTAATTAAGTGTCGGACAGGACACTTTAGGGGGAATGAAGATCCATAAAGACGGGACAAGGACTTACTGCCTCTGCAAAAACTGCCCAGCCATAGAACTAACCCCCAAACACCTTTTCAACTGTCCCGCTATTCTGGCACAATTGCAGCAAATAAGTGACAATCCGTGGGCGGACTTATATGAAGAAAATTGCCTTCAAATCGCAGATGCTGTATATAGGACCTTTGGTCCCATTTAAAATTATTTTCTATCCATGACACGACACCAACCAACCAACCTCATATTTAATTTCGAGATGTAGAAAAACACATACGTATTTATAAAATAGCGGTGTAGATATTTTGTTTTACTCAGAACTACTCTTAATTTTTGATTTAATTATTATTTTAATCTCTTTCTTAATCGCTGAATGAAAAAAAAAAAAAAAAAAAAAAATCTTCGTTTTCTGTAAATTTGTAAATTACCTTTAACAACAGAATACTGATAATTTATTTATTTATTTAATTTACGAGAATTTTTAGCTATTCTTTGCTGTCAAAGTTAATAATATGTTCACAAATAATGCACGCAAATAACTCATTTTCTTGTTTGCAGTTCGTGCTATCGTCCGTGTTACCGACACATAAGAGCCCCAGAAAAGTTAATTTACTAAGAACCAAACTGCTTATTTTCTGACATATTTTGCACTATTTTAACGCACTTTCAACACACAACTCGAGTTCAAATAGGATTTATTCAAATTCATTTTATCCTTCTTGAGTTAATAATATTATTTTAGTGAAAATTTTCGGGTTCATTATATGGGTCGGGTTAACGAATTAGACCGGTTGAAAGCATGTTAAAAATAAATAATTCAAAAATTTCATTGATATAAATACAGTTGAAGATCTATAATCCGCATACCCATAATTCGCAATTGTCTATAATCCACACTCACTTTGCAAATGTAAACAAAAGATTCTGCAGTAACGACAATCCGATATTTTGGATGTATATGAGAAAATATGACGTTAATTCACATACTAAAATGAAAAACAATGAGTGTAAAATTTAATTTAGATATACATAATTAATTTTAAAAGGAAAAAAAAATATATATGTACTTTTATTGTCTTATACTTCTTTAATGAATCTGAACATCGTCTGAATAATATTCAATTAGTGATCAAATAAAACACATGCAAGTACAGTTTTCTAACTCCTGCCAGTAATAGCATTGCTCATTGGTTGAAAAAAAATGACATCATATGCATTGGTGGGATTGTGTATAGGGTGGTATTTCAAAAATACACAAAACTATGTAAGGAAAAATTTATACCAGCATTTGTTTTGAAGATAAGATCTACAATGCAGTCATTAAAAACTGCATCAAACTAATCACATTGCAAGTATCTGGCTGCATACTGTTAATTTCAATCCAGAAGTAGGAGTACAGTTTTTTTTTTTTTTTTTTTTTTTTTTTTTTAATGAATTACTCATTTAAGGGTTTAAATTATACATTGCTTCTACTTCATTAAATAAAGTTTATTGTTTTATATATTTATTAGTATTATCTTCCTTACATTATATAAAAACAAACAATTCTAATTATAGCTTTATTAAATAAAGTTTATTGTTTGATGTACCTTATACTAGTTCATATAGCAAGGAAATGTCATCATTGATCTATAATTTGCAAAAATCTATAATCCGCCCAAGTTCTAGAACCAAGGTGTGCGGATTAAAGATCTTCAACTGTACAGCTGCATAAACTAAATGGATACTAAACTATGGATGCTAAATGCAGACAGGAATAAATATATGTACAGGATGCCCTTATATGCCTCTCCACTTATCGTCTCCAGAATCCAGAGCCAATGTTGTTCTATGGAGAATTTCGCCCTATTATAACTTATTAACTAATATATATTTTTAAATTCTGTTTTCACACTCGAAAACTTCACAACTATTGAACAATTTATCGCTTTCTAAAAATTATTTTTAAGAATTTTTAATATTTTATTTTGATGTTGAAAATGTGAATTTTCACAATGTGAAAATTTTCATTTTTCAGCTTAAAAATGAAATCTTTAAAAATAAAAAAAAATAAATTTTTAGAAAGCGATAAATTGTTTAATAGTCGTGAAGTTTTGGAAAGTGAAAACAGAATTTAAAAATATGTATTAGTTGATGAATTATAATGGGGCAAAATTTCCCATAGAATAACATTGGCTTCGGCTCTCGGAGACAATAGGTAGAGAGTCCTCTTAAGCGATTATTAGCGATTATTCAGTTTTTACTTCTATTTATACATTTGGGAATAATTATTGTTTCTTTATAAATATTAGAGGTTGCAGAAATCTTTCGGTAGTCCAACATCAGCGATTATTAGCGATTATTCAGTTTTTACTTCTATTTATACATTTAGGAATAATTATTGCTTCTTTATAAATATTAGAGGTTGCAGAAATCTTTCGGTAGTCCAACATCAGTGATTATTAGCGATTATTCAGTTGCTACTTCTATTTATACATTTAGGAATAATTAATGTTTCTTTATAAATATTAGAAGTTGCAGAAATCTGTCGGTTGTCCAAAATCAGCTATACGTCTCATGCCGCCATTGCAATATCAAGCCACCCACATTTCCAATGAAATATTTTGTTAAAACTAAATAAGAAAAGTTGTTTCTGCTAAAGTACAAATTCCCCGAAATTTTGTGCCAAAATATGATGAACTACAATATACTGTTTGTGTATATAATAGTTAAACTGTATTAAATTTAGTTTCTAAAAAGAAAACAATTATAGTATTATTTTTGGGCAAGGAAGACATGTTTTGGGGAGCAAGTCTGGCAAGTTTTGCATATCAAAGAGGGTGTACTTTTCTAAATTGCAAGCAGGTTGCAGCGTCCTTCTCAAAGGCTGTAAGGAGTACCCCCGCCATATTTTCCTTAAATCTAGCCCATTTAGTGGCTAAATAGTTAACGCTTTGCGCTTTGGCCTTCAGTCAAAAAGTGCGATATCGAGACGCAGGCCAAACATACGCTTGGGTTTTGGGTGCCGTTAGGTGCCGTTCATTTTTGACACGTTAAAGCTTATAAAACCGGGACAACGAACATCCATGCCTGAACTGGTATTCGAGCCACTTATGTGTCTATTATTAGGTTGGTTGGTTCGTTGGGTTTTACGTCGCACAAGTGCTGCGCAATAGGCAATTGGCGACGGTCTGGGACTCACCCCTAGGTTGTCCGGAGACATGCCATCACAATTTTGATCCTCCACGGAAGGGATGGCTCTCCTGCTTCGGTGACCACCAGAGGTATAATTTAGACGGGAACAATAGGGACATTGCGGCCATGACAGATTTTACGTGCACCAGCCACCATTAGTATACACGACCCAAGTGGATATGTCACCACACTGCTAATCGCCTTTGAGCGTAGGAGAGCGGGTTCGATTCCCGCGCTGGCCCTGGGTGTTTTCTCCAATTCTTGGTATTGTAATTCTGTCATGTGCTATCTGTCGTTGTCTGACGAAGATTTACAAGCGGACTATACGTCAAGCATACAAATCTGATGTATATGTTATCAATATACACGACGATCATTGGCCGGCTCGAGTACCGAACGTCCATTATTAAAAAGCGCTAAAGAATAAAAAGGATTTACACTAGTACGACCAGATTTTTAAATTGATTTTAAGGACAAATAAGGCAGTGTCGCTGAATTTCTAGGACAAAATAAATTAATCACCTTAAATTCTAAAATTTTAGTAATTTTTATGTACGAAGTACCTTAAAGAACTTATTTCAGTTCATTTATTAGACATGTAATAAACTATTTTAATAAAGCATTAATAACTTTTTAACCAGTATCCTTAAATGTGCTCGAATGTTTTTGTGACGAATGCAATTTTTCGAGGACGGCTGGTCACCCTAGTTTACACGAAAGATTAAGAATTGTCTGTTGGGGATGACAATTATTTAGGGATGTCCATCATGGAATTTTATTGTACTAATAATTTAAATATGCCTATATTTAGCCATGGCTGTATTTCATTAATAATGATAATAATAAAGCTTTCAAACGTAAAACAATAAACTATGTGCGCATTTTTGTACACAATAACTTGTCTTGAATTAAGCACGGATAATATTTTTCTGCTTTCTAACTTACAGAAACTTCCTAAGTAGTAGTTGGTTATTTGATTGATTGATTGGGGTTTTCGTTGCACTAGTGCTGCGCAATGGGCAACTGGTGACTGTCTGGGACTCACCCCCAGAGGTGGTCCGGAGACATGCCATCACAAATTTGATCCTACACGGAGAGAATCCTCCCTCGCTTCTATAACCCCCAGAGGTATAATTTTAATGGGAACATGACGATAGATTTTGCGTGTACCGAGCACCATTAGTGTACACGACAGTCTTTGGCCGGCTCAAGTACTGAACCAGCAATCTTCTAATTACGAGCCTGGTGCTCTACCGACTGGTCTACCGCGGCCCTCCTAAGTAATAATTCTTTAGTTAAAAATAATAATTTTCCAAAATCTACCCTAAAGCCTATTCATTTGCCATGTCTTTCAATCAAAAAAAAGAAAAAAAAAAGAAAGAAAAACCTCACATTTCTATCATTAATTATAAATTTTCTACAAAAAATCATACCCATACTACTTAAGCTCAGAGGAAGTATCAAATTTATATTCAACCATTAGACCATTTTTAACCTTGGAGGGACTAAATTAGTCGGAAACTTTTAACTCATTTTCCTATTCTTTTGAAAACGAGTAATTTTTTCTTTTTCCTAACTGAAACTAACCCTGTGAATTAGTTCACCCAAATTCTAGTCTTTCCATTTATCGCGAGAATTCGAGTTAAAATAACCCCACTTTGATGACGGTTCAGTGAATTTTATTCGTCAGAGGGTAGATTTACGTAACCTTACGCTAATGAATGAGAAACTGCTGAACAAAGAATGGTTTTTAATTAGAAACGCAGAATTACTCTTTAGGGTAAATTGATCCAAACTTAAGTCCCTATTACGTCGTCAGTATTCCGATATTGCTTTTAAAAATGGGTCCCAGATTCGTAAATTTGAATTAAATTTCGTGAGCAGAATTCTGAGAATGAAACAGAAGTTACATCCGCGAATATACTCTGCTACCTGTTTAACAAAAAAATACCCTCAGATAATTTAGAACATCCCTTCTCTTATAGGTTTTAGTTTCGTTTGAAATTCGCTTTTCTGTTCAATATTTAATTAGATCAATCGTGAAAGGCATACTTGCCAACATCCTAATTAATGTTCCGTAGTGTTGTTAGTCCCGCCCTTTTTTTCACACCAATAAATTTTCTGAGTAATATTTTTCAAATGCAATCACGATTAAATAACAAGAAAAATACTCCAAACAGATGCTGGTGTGAAAAAAAGAAGGCGGGGCTAACAATACTACGGAATATTAATTAGTATGTTGGCAAATATGGTGAAAGGTACCAAACCTTGCTCTAGTTTAATGCACTAGATGTTTTTTTTCCGCTATGAACCCTCCTAGAAATGATAGTTTTTAATGAGATGGGTTGGGTTAATCAACGTATCACTATAGCTGCCTAGGCTGTTGATAGTTTCTCATGAAAAATAAGTTTGTTTTAAAAAAAGTAATTTCCTGTTTTCTGAATGTATTATCAGAATGGAGAAAAATCTAGAACATACAGAAGATCTCAAGCCGATTTTCGTAAAATCGGTCATATAGATATCTTTTCCTATCGATTTTGTACGTTCGAGGCTAAATCATCGAATGTTTTCAACTCAAATTGATATCTCTTTATCCATTTAACTGTAAATTTTCCCATAGAATACAAATATTTTCCAACAGAAAACAAACATAAACATGAGAATGTTTATTCCCTGCAGTGGTCACATGTGAAGTATTTCATGACCTTATACCGATAAAGTCTATTCGTGTCCGGTAGATGTCGTTATTAATCCTAAAGTTCGCATTAGGTAGACATTATTAACCCGTTAACGCCCGAATTAATTTTGCAAAATATTATTAGCTGATTATTTCAGTTCTAAATTAATATAGACAACTGACAGTAAAATATATTAATTTAAACAATTCTTCTGATAGTTTTAAATTTAAAGCCTATCCTCATTTCTTGATTTTTAGTGTTCTAGCGAGAAAACTTCGAGATAGAAAAACTTTGAGATAACAGATTAATTTCCTATTATATTTGATAAAATCTCGATAGCAAAGTATTATAATATATGTTATTATTCAACTTGATTTAAGTTAGTATACCTGCTCAAAAAGCAAATATATGTGCGACGAATGACAAATCATAAAATGATAATCCAAATTATGAAATAATAATTAATAATAGGCTCATAAAGCTTTCAGGGATCATTTAGAGTGATGCTATAAACTGTCACTAAAAAGCAGAAATCATTCCAAGAAACCGCAAAAAATATAAGTGCCATTTTATTAGCTTTCCTCAAATATGGACACTGTGCGCTAACGGGTTAACGTTAAAGGAAGTATTAAATAAATAATCAAATGTTTTTTATGTTTTATGTTGTTGGTATTAGCACATATCTAAAAACTCCCATATTGAAAACTTTGAAGCATTGGTATATAATATACTAAGATCCCAAATCCAAATGTCACTTAATATATATATATATTTTTTAATCATTAAAAAATTACATTCACACTTATTTTTCTTTTTACAGCCATTTTGCTTCGTACAGCCACTTTTTAATTTATTTTTGCGCAAGACTCCCTTGACTGTGTGTTTGGTAAATACATCTTTTTTTAGTTTCATTTCCAACTGATCAAAAATTTTAAAATTATGACATTTCCTTTAAAAAAAGGTCTTACATTTATAAATGAGAATGAGAACTGCCAGGCAGAATCCTGAGAATGAAGCAGCGGTTATGTCGTGAATGAGTTCTATTATGAACTGAAAAATTCTCCCTCTCCCAAACCTCTAGATAATTTGAAACCTACATTGCCTGTAGAGTTTTGTTTCCCCGGAAATTCGTTTTCATTTTTAATGTTTGAGGTATATTTAAGTGGAGAGGGGGAGATTCTTCACTGTACATTTTCCAAATGTCATTCTGTGATATTTTTTGTTTTCAGTATGTTATTTTTTGCTGCTTTTTAATACCGTGCTCAGAGTCGTTCATTTAAAAATCCTTCCTCATTTAAAAAACTAGTATGTTGGGGGCCACCACAAGACTTTCTTCTATATTTTCCTATACAAATTCACTCAGCAACAATATATATATATATATATATATATATATATATATACGATTTTTTTTTTTTTTTGTTAAAAGTAAAAAAAAGAAAATTCGATAACTTTGTTTTAAATTATCACAGATTTACAGTTCAAGCATTCATTTTAAATGTATTGACGAGACCTTTCGAAATATACCCATTTTGAAAATTTACGTCCCCCTCCCAGGGAGGGGAGCGATGCCCCCACATGCACAAAATTTTTTTCTTAGTTAACTACTACTATTATCAATAATTCATATTAATTTTACAATCACAAGTTTAAAATAACTCTCATTATGCACATTTATACGAAATTTTGTCCTATACTGCCCTGTTAGAAGTTTTTAAAAAAAATGCGATCACAGCACCACCTGTTGAGCGATTGATCCCCAAATCTAATCAGCACCAGTTTATGTCAGGGTGCAACTAAATATCAAGTTTGGTTAAATTTCATTCATTGGTTCGTGAGATAGAGTGGACACAAAATTCGTGATACACACACACACACACAGACAGACATTTTCTAAAAACTATCAATTTGTGTTTAGGACATCCCAAAACGTGTAAATCCATCAAATAACGGAGGTCGAAAATTTTCACGAATCCAGTACTTTCTCTATATTACGTATAGAAGAAAGTAATAAGGGTACAAAGATTTAAAGACAATATAAATACCGTACTCAGAGTCGTTTATTTAAAAACCCTTCATCATTTATAAAATAAGGGTACAAATATTTAAAAAATAATATAAATCCGAAGGAGTGACGAAACAATAATGAAATCGAAGAATTCAGAAAAATATGCTACAAAAAGTTTGTTATAAAAATAACAAATTTAAGTATTGCATATCAAAGCTTTATAATGATATGAAAAAATATATTAATGTGAAAAAACGTACACTGAAAAAAAAAAAAAAAAAAAAAAAAAAAAATCGTTAAAAGTACAGGAGAAATCTGGCAGCTGAGATACCAGTATTTTTCCGTCAAATATACAGGACAAAACTGCACTTTTAGCGAAAAACCTATTTGATTTACAGGATTCCTGCGTAAAATATACGTCAGTGATACAATTATAAGGTTTTAAACTGTATAATTTTTATGCACATATCATGTCTGTATTACATGCTTATTAACCCTTTCATTCCCCGTGATGCCAATTGGAATCATAACATTTCAGCTTTTCTTTCTTACCATCTAACTCTCCCGCTGGTTCAAAATGAACAATATTAAAATCTGTGCACATTTTCCTACCGAAAAAAAATATATATATATTAGATGATTTTACAATCCTTGTTGATAATTGAAAGTATATTTTACTCTATTCTGATAATAATATCGGAATCAGTTTTCTGTTTTGGGCAATTTAAGTAAAGCGACTGTTTAAAATATTTATTTTTTATTTTTTGATGTTTATATTTTGTATTTCAATTAATTGCGACATGCATTTCTTCCAAAATTTTGATAATTTTATCTATTGAAAAGTTATGATTTTAAATGGCATCACTGGTTATATTAAACATAAACAAACATCTCTCAGTTGCTTTGCTAGCTATATTCATTCGTACTCTGCTATCACACCTATTTTAAAAAAATATTTATCTATATTACTTTTGAAATAAATTTATGACTAAATATAAGATTTATTGTTTTATGGAGGGAAAAACTTGGGAATGACAGGGTTAATGTTATCGGTTTTATAACACAGTTACTACTGTATGAATTTAATTTTTCCGAATAATACGAAGCATTAGTATCATTATATTCTAAAAATATTAATATTCTTTAGGTAAAAAAGCCTTAAACAATTATTCCAAAACTCGATATCTGCATTTTAAAACTTTTTATGTCTTTCACTAATATCCGATAAGTGTAAAAAATATCGTTCTATTCCTATTCTCTAACAAAATTTCCGAAATAGTTTCTAAAAATATAACTACTCAATTTAGAAAACTATTTATAAAATCTATTTTGAATACTTCAGTTAAAACGAACGAGATTTTAACCATTGAAAGAAAATTATCGGTAAAGAAAAATGTGGAATAAGAAAAATCTGCTACCTCATCATTTCTCCAGTATTTTAGAACCACTTATAAACTTGTAAAATCAATATTTTCCAGCGTAAAAATTCTAAACTATGTCTGGAATTTGAATTTTCAAAAGAACGCTTCCACTATTTTTCATGTTTCACAATTTTTACCTTGTAAATGATCCATGGAATTTCGCAAACTGGATGTTTCTAAAACGGAACTAATGCTAGTTTTCACTTTTTTTTTTTTTTTTTTTTTTTTAAACCATTCTTCCTTTTAAAAAAATCTTTTTTTCCCCTTTTTTCTTTCCTCTCTTTTCTCATTGTAGCGTTAAAGCATTTTCTGACACCTTCCATGTCAGCACATTTTTTTCTTAAAAATTTTACAAATGAAACTAAAATTTTATTATATTTATATTGCAAATATAAAACTTCTACTTGCACTTCACAGCGTTAGTTTTTCTGTGAGATTTATTGTATTATTTTTTATTTTAAAGCAAAAAAGACGATGTATGGCTGCCTTTTACCACTAACTAGTACTAGATTTGTATTTCACAATATTATTGTGCTTTTTAAAATTCATCTAACAATTTTATATTTTAGAAAATTCTTATTTTGCATTGATTAAATAAAAAAATTGCCGTTTGTAACTGCAACGTTTCGGAAATTGTATTTTAGTAAAAAAAAAAAAAAAAACTTCAACTTTAATTCCAATTTTAGATATTTTTCATTTACATTTTACAATATTTCACTGACATTTCAAGTGAATAATCGTCTGTCAGCAGAATCAATATTTATATTTAATTATTTTTAAAATTCTATACTTTTACAAATAGAAAACATAATAGCACTTTTGATGAAAATGATTCTGTGGTTTCTTTTCTTTTAATTTAAAATTACAATAAACAATACAAATTATCAAAAAAGATTTTTATTTTCTTTCTTTTTCTTGTTTCATTTGATTTGTAGCATTTCATTTTTTCAGTTAAATTATTAAACTGAATATAAATAATTACAAGATAAAAAAAACTTTTTATGTACCACGTTTTTAAATTTTCTGTTGAATCATATAATTTTAAATAAATACTTAATAAATACTTAAAATACTTAATAAATTCTTAATAAATTCTTAATAAATACTTAAAAAAAAAAAAAAAAAAAAAAAGATGAATTATCCCATCAGCTTGAAAGAAAATGATCAAATGCGTTAATAAAAAGAGCAATTCTAAGAAATTTTCAAACATTTATTAATTGAATAAAACTACTGAAAGAATGTATTGTCACCGTATTATGAGCTATTCTAAAAGTTTCAAATGTCTAGTTAGTCGGAAAGTTAGATAAAAATCGATTGCAAGATTTGTACTGGACAAACAAACAAGAAAGTGAGTTAATAAAAACGCTGAAATTTTGCTTTTTGTTTAAGGAAATTTTATGACTGATTAAATGTAAACATCGAATTTTATACTTTTATTTATTTTATTTTGAATAATGGAGTAAATTTTTAAAAATAATATTAATTTTTAAAATTATTTTTTCTTTTTGTGACTTAAAGTAAATTATGCGTAAAAAAGAATGTAAGTGGTTTGATGCATATTTTTAACTGCATTTGTTACTGAAATAACTGCCACTTTTTAATGACAAAGCTGTGAAAAAAGCATTACCTTAGCGAAATATTTTTATGAAGAAGTAATTGGAAATTATGGTAAAATAATTTAAAACATGCAAATAATTTAAAATATCTTACTGTTTGAATACACATACCAAAATAGAATTCACGAAATTCGATTGAATTGTTTATTATTCAATTCGATACAGGATGAAAATTGCATGGACATCTCATTTAAAATAATTTAAAATTGATCACTGCAATTAACGTTATTCTACACCATTCTGATTGTTATTGATTCTTAATGTTGACGTTAATGTTTTATTTATTTATTTACTTATTTTTAAATAAGGGAAAAAAAAAAAAAAAAAAACATAATTAGTAAAAATTATTTGTAAATTATGCTACTGAGAAATAAGAATAGTGGAATTTAAAAGTACTTTTTAACTTTCTCGATTTGCATACATGTTTACATTCCATATATATTTTTTTTAAATATGATGAACGATAGAAAACGTAACGCATAATATTTCATTTGCATTTCTGTTCCTCGACAATATCTAGAAACTGTGCTTGGATAAACTTGGAAAAAAAAAAAAATCTACTTACATTGTTTATATTATTTTCTGCTTTAGAATATGAATTTGTTATTCGTGTTTATTTTGTCATACAAAAAAATATTTTTGAAATATAATCGATATGAAAATATATGTACATGTAGAATTACTTTATCCGTATTTATTTTATTTTGAGACAATGTTCTAGCGAAAATTCCACCTACGACATTTTAAATCTATCATCGCGTAAATTGTTTTCTTTTGTGACATTTTAAGCTGCTTGTTTTCTGAAAGCATTTTGTTTTGTTTTCGCATGTAGAAAATAGATTTTTAAATATCATCAATATAATACAACAAATGTAATTTTTGATAGACGATGACATTTTTAATTTTCTCGAAATATCCTCCTCTTAATATACTTAAAAAAAGTGTAATGTTCATTAAAAATTTGCTTTGTAAAGTCAAAAATTTAAGTATGGTTGAACAATCCTTTCTCTTACAAAACTTTGAATAAACACCATAAAATGCAATAAACTCGCAACAATTATTGCGGGTCGAAAGAACACACGACCCTTCGTCAGGTGAACAAAGTAGGCACGAGTGCTGTAGTGAAAGCGGCAACGCACAAAATCATTTCAAATGAACAGTAAAATATATATAAAGAAGAATGTAAATATAAATGTTGGTGTGAGCAGAATTATGAAGTAAAAAAAGAAAATAAATAGCTAAATAAGATTAAAACCTGTAACAAAATCTAAAAAATATCAAAATTAAACGAAAATCGAACTTATGTGAGTAATTTCCAAGCATCAGACAAGAACGGAGTGGAAGAAATATCATTAGCAAGATTTTTTCGAATTTTTAAATATGTAAGAAGCTTCATGGATTTCCAAATGGGAAGAGGAGGTAGGAGATGAAATTATGTTAGTTTTAGAAAAATCAAAACGATGCTTGGAAATTACTGATGCTTAGAAATTGTCTGATGCATTGTCTAATGCTTGGAAATTATTGCTTAAATGCGTATTATTAGATGCTTTCTAATATTTTAGTTGTTTTAGATATAATAGATTTACCCTATAACAACTATGATGAAATAGGTAAAGAAACGTTACCAAAACCGAAAAATATGATTGAACCATTCATCAAACCGACTAAACGCTACAAACATTAGGTATATCGCTTATGAAAAAGCTGTTTCGAGTAAATTTAAGCCATTCTGATTTAAGTTTCTCTAATTTACGCTCATCGCATTTTAATCTTTGTTCGCCTGACGAAGGGTCCTGCGTGTTCTTTCGACCCGAAACAATTGTTGCGAGTTTATTGCATGTTATGGTTTATTCAAAGTTTATGTTTATTCAAAGTTTTCTAATTATTACTTTAAAAGATTAGTTCTGTGGTGCTTTCTTATTAAAATCCTTTCAATAATCCTTTTAATAGTTTCATTACTAGCGAGAATCGGTATTAATTTTCATTGAAACATGAGTATTGTAGTTTAATTCATATTCCTTTTAACTATTCCTGAATATATTTATATATAAATATTATGGATGAATTTGGCATTGATTCTATGTTAATCTTGTCATTAAGTTACATTATATAGTCTTGCTTAATTTTTTTTTTGTCGTTGTTGCAGTAATTATTATCTTTATTTTAATATTTTACTTTGTTACTATATAGTCTTGCAGAGGATTTGGGGAAAGTTTGACGCCCGGGAAACATATTTAACCGCTATATTTTTTATATTTAGAGCAAATTATTAACCTTAAATACGAAGTTAATGTAATATTTCATGAAATATTTTTATTTCATTTTATTTATTTATTTTGTGTGTAGTAATGCAAAATGTAGACCTTTAGCTGCAGTAAAAGATACTCACAGATTTAGAAAATATTTAAAATAAATAAATACATAAAATCAGTTTTTTAAGTAATACATACACATATATATATAATAATTATGCATATATAAATAACCTTTTTTTTTTTTTTTTTTTTTTTTTTTTTTAATCAAAATATCCAAAAAATGTATATCAGCATGGATGAAATCTATTTCGCAATTGTGTTAAACTTTTTTTTTCAAAAATAAATCTAAAGTTTAAATAATATAAGATCAAAGAAAGTTTATTCAGTTGTCTGTAATCGGAATCGAAAAATTTCAAAATCCATACATGCTTGAATGAAAACTATTTCGTGATTGGTATATGCATTTCATTGAAAACTAAGAATGAAAGAATGTGAAACATTCCAAAACATTCTTTGAAATGGAAACCACTTTATCAAAAAGAATTCAACATGTGGGGAAAACATTAATATTCTTCCCACCTTTTATTTTTACGATGTAGTAAAGCCAGTGTTTTATACAGCGATGGCTGATATTTACGGCTTAGCGACACTATAACTGCGATTTTCATCTGGTTATATCTTCATGCAGGTCGCCGCAGAGCTATAAAGAAGGCGACTACGTAAAAGATTTTTGCGATATGCATCCGAAGGGCAACCGCGGCGATTCGCCGATTTTCTTGGTAAACCGGTTGCGTTAACCCTTGCTGCAAAGATATAGATCAGTTAAATCGTTGGCGTCCCCCCTTTTTCCCTTTTAAATGATGTCTTATGTTTCTCAATCTATACCAGGCTTCATCAAATTATAGTCTCAACATGTCCGTTTTAATTATAGAGTGGAGCTAGAATTGTGGGGGGAATTCTGTAAGAAATATCACTTTCTAAGTTTACAAAATGTTAATGTTTCGCTGAAACTGTTCAGCAGGTGTGTTAGGTTGCAAGTTGATCATCCGAACTCTTTATTACGTCGATATATTATTTTCGTTATCTGATTTCATAGTTACAATCCGACACCTGTTAATCCGACACTTGTAAAAATATCGATTTCAAAATTATGATGTTTAACGAATTATGGCTGACAAAGTGTTGTAAACTGATAAGTTAAAGTTTCACATAAAATAAAATGATACTTTTAAAAAATTAAAAAACACGCTTTTATAGAAATGTGAACTAAAAAGCACAAAATATCTATCTTAGTATTAAAATGCAAAGTAAGAGAAAATCGTGTGAGTGACACACCATAATATTTACATACACTTAAATCTTTAATTAAAATAATTTAGAATTAAACAAAAACCATTTTTAAAAAATCTCCCCTGACTGGGCTCGAACGTTAGACCTTTAGGTTCGTAGCCCGGAGCTTTACCTCACATTCACAGCGTTCACGTAGAGAAAGTCTTTTTTTTACAATATAAATGTTTTGTTTGCTCCTAGAGCGGTTACAAACATGCATACAAACAAACATACAGGTGAAGCTAATGAAGGAAAAAAAAAAATGTACCGAGAACTGGTGTTAAAAAGGAATAAATATAACATTTTATATGTAAACACCATAAATTACAAAATACAAACAATTATTTCCGGCCGAGATATAATCACTACCTTTAGTCACACGAGCAGACTAAGCACGAGTGCAGCAAACAAAAATACACTGCTTCTTTATTTGTTGCGTTCGTGCCTACTTTGTTTTCACTTGACGAAGTGGTGTGGTTTTATTTCGAACCAAAACAGTTGGTGCGATTTTCTTTGCAATTTATGGTGTTTTGCATAGAATTTTTTTTTAAAGTTTCGCAAGTTCTTTTTTAAACTTGCTTATTGAAAAACTTATGTTGTCTTCTAATTTATTCATGAATAATTGTCACTTATTTCAGTCTGTCGAAGTTATTAAAGTTCACAAAGATATATTTAGATCGGCTGAATCGTTGGTGCTGATTGATAAGGAATCTTGAATTATTTTTCTTCTATTTATTCATTTATTTTTTAGACTATTTCTTTTGGAATTAAAATATTATGTGACGTACATAAATGTTTCAGGTTACAAAAATGTTGTTCTCCATTAATTTTCGGTTTTTTCCCGCTATTATATTACAATAAATAATAAGCTGTCTAAAACCCTTAAGTAAATTGCCTTTTATATTATTTATTTTCACTAAGCCATTTATGTAGTTAGGCATTTTCATAAGATTTATTGTTAATGTATTAACAATTTTATAAAGTCCATTTATGAAATAAATGTCATTTATCACAGTCTTAAAAATTAACCTTATTTTCCCAGAACATTTAGTTCAAGGTATTTTTTCTCCTTTTAATGTAAATCATTTTATGAAAAATGTCTGTTGAAATATATTTTTGTAAAAATAAACAGCCTAAAGCTATAATCACCTTATTCATCGTGTTAATTCTCTTAATACTTCAAAATCTGTTTCTGCAAATGATGTAGCTATTAGGGACACGCCCTTTTTCGAATTTATACAAATAGCTGAGAAGTAACACTATGCTATGTTGTGTTACTTAGGTTACATTTTAATGGTCTTGTAATAGGTAAAGGCGAAGGGCAGAAACGAAATATTCATCCCGGATTAGCCGAATAAAAAGGAAAGGGTTAATTAAGAACTAATTACATATCTTGATCTAAGTTGCTACTGATGATTAATTACACATACCGATTTAATCTGCGGCTTTTCGTGTTACAGTTTTTATTTTATTACTTTATTAAAGAAATTCATACGAACTGTTGATTCAGATACATTGTTTTAGCCAGTATTTAGTTCGAATTAAATGTGAATAGGATAATTTGTAAAGAAAATCCTGTATCGATAATATATAATGAAACACTTCTCTAACATTATGAAAATAATATCCGAATAATTTTGAATATCCGTACATAGGAAACTATCCACATGCATTATTATATAGATTTACGCGTACAATGGGCTATAGGAATACACTATTAAGGCTGATTTATTATTCCTGACAGCGTACTTTCCAGCACAATAATACACCCGTACTACTGAGCGCATTATTTTATAAAGCATTTTTCAGCATTATGAGGATAGTGTCATTCGAACAATTTTAAGCATTCGTGCATCATGCACTATACATGCATTTACAAGATACGTGAAATAGTCATAGTATTATGAAAATACATATTTAAGTCCATTTTTAAAACCAATCAGCTTTCTTAACACGCTTTGATTTTTTTTTTTTTTTTTTTTTTTTAACACCTGCATGTAGACATTCTGATATAAATATTAGAAAACAATTAGTGTTTTCCCATATTCTGCAATTATGTATACTATATATTTAGAAAACAATTGATATTTCTTATATAATTTTCGATCCAAATAGTATTAGTCTTTATTTGGATCTCTATTTATATCTAATTCCCTATAAATTTATGTATTTTCCCCTTATAAACATATGGAATTTACAGGTATTCTAATCTAGATCGTTCGAAATTGAATGTCATTTTTCATTACTCTAAAAAGGCAAAATAATTTCAAATAGCATGTACACATGAACATTTTTCAGGGATTTTTTTTTTTTTTTTTTTTTTGTCTATTTCGTAACCTGGAGACTTTTTTTTAAAGAGCAATTGTATAATGATCTCTTTTTAATATTTATCCTTAAACTGAATTAATTTAACATATACATTTAATTATACATATTCCATTAATTCTAAATTTTCTTAAATTTTTTAAATTCTATCTTCTTGTATTACATCTCAACTTGTCTCTTAATATACCTTTTTTTGTCTGCTTGTAAGTATCGCATCTTTGTGTTTGGTATTGTATTATTTTGATCTTGTTATTTCCATTTATGGAAAACTTTTAGTTTAAAAATTGATATTTATCGTTAAGTGCACCTTTTTTGCTTATATTTCATAGCACTGTCAGGTGCTAATGGGAAATTTTTGCTTAAAGCCTTCACCATTATAAAAACAATGTTATTTATTATCATTATTATTTTTACCCTAAGAGTTAACCCCCTGAAGGCATTATAGCTGTCATTTTGGTATTTTTTCATAGTTTTTTTTGTGAATTTTCTTTCATTCAAAATCATGTGTAATCACCAGCCTTTATGATTGTATTTTAAATTCTTAATATTTTTTGGTATGTGCTGCTTCCTTGTTTTTTTTTTTTTTTTTTTTTTGGCATTATTTATAATGAAGTGATTTATTTCTATATATAATGTTACGATTATTCACTCTATTATCAATTTTAAAGGTACATGACACATTAAAACTATCAAATATTTCAAGCATTGCATAAATATAATTCAGTAATCATAACATGTTTTTTAACGAATGTTTTCACTTAATAACGTCATCGCCTAAAAAAAGATATTAATAAATAATTGTTATCGCCTTGCTAAATAAAATCCAAACTCATCCGGCATTCACACAGAGGTTTTGGGGGGAATTTACACAAAATTCGTTATTGTTGAGGATTAGCCTTTATTTATTTATTTATTTATTTATTTTTTAAAGCTTAATTTGATTTTTTTTTTCTCTCGAGAATTTGAATAATAATTGTAGAGTCAAAGGCTTTGACTTCAATAATCCCGGAAATTGTTCTTTCATCGCTATTTGTTTTGAACAAACAATAGAACTTACTCATACACAAACGTTTAAAAAAGTAGGCGTTTAAATGATCGTTCGCGCTTTGATCATTTAAAGATGTATACTACTTTTCTGTGGGTTTTAAATCCAAGAGAAATGAGAGTGTTTGTAAACCAGAATGAATATTTTCGAAGTAAGCCATGAGGTTTAGCTCAGTCAGTGACAGCCCAGAAAAGAGGAAGTTGTGACCGTATCCGTATGTGAGGTGTAATTTTTGTTTCATACTTATGACGATATTAGTGAGTAGGTATTTTAAGTGTTTTATCTCTAAGGGACCATCTGTTAATTATTCAACAATTTTTATGAATTTTTAAAAAATACTTTTACTTTTGTCGTAGGTTGTCGTATTTTAAATTCTGTATCTACCCCTTTTAGACGTTCTTCTAAGTTAATTTAGAGTTAATAGTCTTTAAATCAGTATTGTAATTACGATATATATATATATATATATAAATGATAGTTATCGTAATAAAATTTAACCTTAATATTTAGCAATTAATAGATACAAAACAATACCATCACAACAAAAATAGAATTGATTGTAACGTATAGGTAACACTTACACAAAAATGTTGCGATACAGATTAAGAACCAATAAGAGACAAAAACAATTAGAATTACTTACGCCAACATGAATAATAATAATAATGAAAAAAAAAAAAAAAATAGGACCCTTAAACTTAATGACGGAGAAAGTAAATAAAGGACCACAGAAATAATAATTGGAAAAAAAATGCTTAAAATATGAAGTATAAACTCTTCAGGAGGCATGTACTTCATAAAGCAGTGAAAGCTGCATCGATTTCGTAAAAAAATATAGCTAATTATAGCAATTTTTATTGTTTCAGCCCCGATCGAAGCAGCAAAACCATATTGAATCAGAAATTAATTAAAATATTTAATTAATTCTTCAGGGAAACCAGAGAAAAAACTAGAAAAAAGCTTATACATACATTGCATTTAGAATTTTTTTTAATAATATTTTACAAATGCGACATAAATAAAAAGTTATTATTATGCAATATTCCATATTTTCATCAATAGTTAATAATTGTCTCAGCAATATGATTTCATAATCATTAATAAAATTGGTCTCACAATCAGTGATTTCTAATTTTTTTTTCCACGCCAGTCTTTTATATGAACAATATCAAACAGGGTTTTTAATGCTCCACTCTCGCTAGTATTTAGAAATTGTCAACATCTCCGTTCTTGTCACAGAACGTGATCAGCTTTGTACCCCAAGCACAGTGCCTTTTTGCTACATCTATTGCATCAGCATTTTTATATCAATAAAAATGTCTACATTACAAAAAATGTCTACAAAATGTCTACAATGTCTACAAAAATGTTTGCATGCGTTGTTACCGTTTTTAATTTTATATAAAATTTACTTACAGTCTTATGTATTGTATATTTAAATATCTACCGTATCCTGGCAAGAAAAGTAGTGTTAAAATCGCAATTTTAAATATTGTGTCATTGAAAATTGTGTATGAAATGTCTCAACGTGCAGAAAAAGCGTCCCTGTCTCTTTTTCTTTATTTTAAGTTGAATTTTCTCAAATACTGTATTTTTGAGTTGCTATTTTATTGATTTGAGTATTGTATTTTAGGGTTAAAGGTTCCTTGAGAGGACAAACATATCATCAAAAATACTAAATATGTACTGAAATAGAATAATATAACTGTTAATATTTTAATGCTTTCTTTTAAGCTGTTGCAGTTCAGGCAAATAAGAACTAGTGTGTTGTGGCCACCACATGACTTTCTTCTATATTTTCCTATACAGTAAAAATAATTTATTAAAATTATTATTTTAAAAATTATCTTCCATGATAATGCAGATGATTTCTATATTAGAGAAGTAGTAGAACACTAAATATCCAAAATAAAGTTGAATTTATTCTCAATATTACATTAAAAAAAAAAAAAAAAAAAAAAAAAAAATGTTAAAAATGAAAAAAAATCGACAATTTTATTTTAAATTATCGCAGATCGATGGTTCAACCATTCGTTTTAAAGGCATTAGCTAGCTCTTTTGAAAGATACAGCATCATGAAATTTACTCCCCTCGAGGGGGGGGGGGCTTCCCCCCCAGGGGGTGTGGCGAGGCTCCTACACATACAAAAAAAAAATTCCCAGTTGACTATCTCTATTGTCAATAATTCTTGTAAATTTCATAATGATTACTAAAAAATAATGCACATTTATACAAAATTTTGTCCTATATCACCATGTTAAAAATTTAGAAAAAATCGGGATGTCAACGCAACCTGTAAAACAATTTTTACCAAAAGTTGATAGGCACTGATTTATGTCAAGGTGCAACTACATACAAATTTGTATGAAATTCTGTGCAGTAGTTCCTGAGATACAGTTGCCACAAAATTTTGTCACACACACACACAGACTGACTGACAGATAGATAGGCATTTTCTAAAAACTGTCAAATCGTGTTCTACAGCTCTCGAAACGTATAAATCCATCAAAAACCCGAGGTCGAAAATTTTTACGAATCCAATACTTTCTTCTGTTGAATATAGAAGAAAGTAAAAACATATAATACCATCTCAGTGTAAATATATACATACATACATATATAAATTTATTATGTTGTTTTCAAAACAATGCCTATGCAATTATATTCATATACTTCAGATTTGAATTCCCAATATTGACTCACCCCTTTTCTATGTCACACTCTGTCACATTTCATGAACTTCCCCTCCTTTTGAATGTGACGTAATTAATAAATGACTCTTGAGAGGAAATAGGCATTATATTTATTATAGAAAAGCATCAAACATTTTATTAACCATGGGCAAAGTTATTTAAGCTTGTTCGTAAGTTAATACGCATTTATAAATGCACTTTTATAATCTCAACTGTTAAATAATAATTTTCATTGAGCTCTTAATATAATATAAAGCTAATATATTATTCTAACTTAGGCTGTTACTTGATATATATTTATATTTCATTTTGTGCCTTGTCTCTGTAGTTTTAATATGTAAAATAAAATATTAAACATCTCCTAGAAATATCATTTATAGAAATTGGAGTGTAAGGTTGATTTTATTTATTTTCTATTGTATTTATTTATTTATTTTAACATTTCCTAGAAATGTTATAATAATAATAATAATTATTTTTTTTAATACATGAAACAATGAGAAAAAGAAGTATAGAATTTAATTTATTATGGCTTTATTACGTGTGAAATAAAATAAATATTATATTTAAGCTAGATGAGTTTATTTTTATTTATTTATTTATTTTAATAGCTTTTAAAATATGTTAAATTTTTTGTTTAGAGAATTACAGAAAAGTGCGCGAATGCTGTGCCAGGCGCCTAACTTAGCAAGGCGCTTCGCCTCTCCTTCAGTAATGATTATCAATGTAAAAGTGATACCTTAAAAAGAAAAAAAAATCATTTCACGCATCTCATAGTTTTTGCTTAGTTGCTTTAATAAAATTCCAAAAAAATTGCTGTGTACCGCTAAAGTAAAAAATGTTTCTACTTAGTTTTTAATTTATAGCTGTAAGCGTAAATAAACGAACATCTTATACAAAAAAGCCTATCTGGGCATTCTGCCCTCTAATTATCAGGTGCTGCGTTCCAGTAGCGCTACAGACATGAATATTCATAGTGGTTCGTAATCGATTTTGATCTGTAAATCCGGCTTTAATAAGCTTTTACATGGAAAACTGACCGTACAGCGTCAACCTCAACCCAGCTCGAACTATACACAAGAAAACTATGCAGTTTTCTTGTGTGTAGAAACTTTTTGTGTAGAAAAGAAACTTTTTATTCAGTTGCTTTAACAAAATTGCAAAAAATTTGCTGAGTACCGCTAAAGTAAAAAAAAAAAATTCTACTTAGTTTTTAATTTATAGCTATAATTGTAAATAAACGAACGTCTTATACAAGAAAGCCTATCTGGGCATTCTGCCCTCTAATTATCAGGTGCTGCGTTCGAGTAGCGCTACAGACATGAATATTCATAGTGATTCGTAATCGATTTTGATCGGTAAGTCCGACTTTAATAAGCTTTTACATGAAAAACTGACCGTACAACGTCAACCTCAACCCAGCTCGAACTATACACAAAAAAACTATGCAGTTTTATTGTGTGTAGAAACTTTATGTGTACAAAAGAAACTTTTTATTCAGTTACTTTAATAAAATTCCAAAAAATTTGCTGAGTACCGCTAAAGTAAAAGAAAAATGTTTCTACTTAGTTTTTAATTTATAGCTATAAGCGTAAATAAACGAACATCTTATACAAGAAACCCTATCTGGGCATTCTGCCCTCTAATTATCAGGTGCTGCGTTCCAGTAGCGCTACAGACATGAATATTCATAGTGATTCGTAATCGATTTTGATCCGTAAGTCCGGCTTTAATAAGCTTTTACATGGAAAACTGACCGTAGAGCGTCAACCTCAACCCAGCTCGAACTATACACAAGAAAACTATACAGTTTTCGTGTGTGTAAAAATTTTTTGCGCACAAAAGAAACTTTTTATTCAGTTGCTTTAATAAAATTCCAAAAATTTGCTGAGTACTGGTAAAGTAAAAAAAAAAAAAAATTCTACTTAGTTTTTAATTTATGGCTATAAGCGTAAATAAACGAGCAGCTTATACAAGAAAGCCTATTTGGGCATTCTGCCCTCTAATTATCAGGTGCTGCATTCGAGTACCGCTACAGACATGGATATTCATAGTGGTTCCACTTTGATCCGTAAGTCCGGCTCTAATGAGCTTTTACATGGAAAACTGATCGTAGAGCGTCAACCTCAACCCAGCTCCAACTATACACACAAGAAAACTATGCAGTTGAGGAAATGTTGATTGTTCTTTATAAACATTCAACGATAAAATAAATTCTATGATAAAATAAACTAGTGATTAATGTCTGCAATCCTTTTGCTTGAATAATCTTACATAAACTAATAAAAAAAATTTCATTTCGCATTTTTTTTTTTGTTTTTAAGAAATAAAATTTCATATTTCACCATTGAAAATATTCAATATCTTTTAAATTCGATATCTTTTTCCAGTTTCTTTCTTCAGGCAGCTGGAACAATTCCTATCTCAAATTTCTATTTCTGCGTTCTTTGTTTAACTGCGATATCTCCGATGTAGTTTTCAGTGGCATCATCGTCAATGAAGTGTGTTTATCGTTATTAAACTTTAGCGGGATTTTTATTTTATTTTACTTTTTTTAAGTAGCATCTCGTTTTTTTTGTCCTTTTATTATAAAAGGTCGATGTTAGTTGTGGCATCGCGTGTGTAACGTATATTACAGCTAAATGTTTTCAGTCACGATTTGTAGCCGAAAACATTTGGCTATATTATATATATAAGTTTTCTACATTTTGTTGATAAAATGTACTTTTAATGTAATTTAATATTGTTCTATTCTTTTATAGAAATTATAGTTTATTATTATTATTATTATTATTATTATTATTATTATTATTATTTTCATTGCAGTTTGTTTATCCAGATGCAAAGGTACCCCCTTGTGGGATTCGAGCATAATATCGCGGGACAAAATCTCGTCGGACAAAATATAGCGTCGAATAAAAAAAAAGTAATATGAATTATTTCACGTGTGATATCTGGAGGGGACCGCATAGAGCCTTATAAATATATATATATATATATATATATATACAGGGATGAAACTTTTCAGGGGCTATCCCTGAATTCAGGGTTTCTTCCTTTTAAAACGCATTAAAAACCTCCAATAGGCAGGTAATGGATTTGGCGCCAAATTCGGCGACTTTTTTACCTTGGTGACTTTTGGCGAGAAAATCCTTATTATCGATATTCTAAAGATGGACGTTCTAATGTGATTGGTTAAAGAGTTCCGGGAAATTTGAATAAAAAAAAAAAAAAAAAAAAAAAAAATTTGGTTTTAAAAATAAAATATTAATCCTTGCCGAACAACATATATTTGCATCATGAACTACATTAGCACTTTATCAATGTGTAGAAAATCTTTAAAATGATAATGACGTCAATTTTTGCCAGATGCATAACTTAACTTTTTACAATTTTTTAACGCTCACGTTTAATTAAATGCATTTATTTTTATGTCGAAAGAAAATGAACTCGTAATTTTTTTTTTGGCAACAATTAAATAATAGCTAATATTTTGATGACTCTTTTTATTGCTATTAGGAGCTTATCATTTTCATATTTTAATTAATTAAAAGAAAACTATTCGAAAATCTGACTTCGAAGTATTGTGTTGTCACCAGGTTCTGAGCTACTGTGAAAGTTCCAAATGTCTAGTTAGTAGGGAAGTTAGTTAAAAATAGATTGCAAGATTTGTACCGACAAACAAACCCACAAACAAACAAGAATAGAAGTTAATAAAAACATGGTAAAAGCTAGTAGGACCCTTTCATTTAGTTGGGATAAATAATTTGGCTTCATGCAAAATGCTTTAAATTTTTTGCTTTGTGATTTGATAAACTGTTTTTAAAATAATAATAATAATAACGTCAAGCTTTATGCGTGAGTGAATTAAAAAAATATTCTGTGACGGTAACTTCTTGTAACGCGTTTTGATTTAATAGCAGACTAACCACTGCCTTTAAAGATAAAGAATATTCTGTTACCATTATTATTATTTTCATTTTATTGTTTAATTAATTTTTTAATTGTTTTTCCCCCCCTCTTTTTAACTTTTATCTATAGCGGTTTTGTTTCTTGGTGCGAAAGATCTAATCTAAATCCATTGTTTATAGTTTCATCTCGTGTTTCGATAAAAAGAAAATGTATTTTGTTATAAGCCAGTGTCATTAAATTTAATCCTTTTTTTTTTTTTTCAGTGTTAATTAATAAAGAAAAAATCAACAAGTAACATAAAAATAGTCCAACTTGTGATCCATTTATTTTAGTAGAAATAAATAAAATCAGCATGACTGTGTATGCAGTTGCAAAGTACCTCAGACCTGTATATATCGATATTGGAATTCGGGGAGAAACAATTCGATATATTTCTACAAATTTCGATATAGAGAAACGCGCTTCTATACGAACGTATATTGAGGGTTAATTTATGAAAGAGTTAAAAAGGTTTTATGGATTACTTACTTCCTGAAACCAAATAAATTATCAGTATTAGCCGTTATTTAAAATATTAGGTCGATAAAGATAAATGAATATGTAGAATAATTAGATATTTCGGTTATTTCCAACTAAAAAAATTAAATATCTCCTTTGGATCATCTTTGATTTATTTACAACAGCAAGTGACTTCTGAGTTTCGCGATAGGTACATAAAAAGTAAAAATTCCTAAATAGAAAGTCCACTAGTAAGTAATATCTTCGGATCATACTTTTTTTTTTTTAATAAGTTTTCTTGAGGTTTTGAATATTTGCTTGAGACTTTGTGTTTGTGTAGCTAATATGTGGATCAGGATCTGCTGATATCTGCGACTAAAAAGTGAGGATTTAACCATACTAATTATAATTTTTAGGGTTGGGAATCGATATAAAGTTTTAACTAGGTGAATCGTACTTTATTTATCGATTAATCGGATTTATAATAAGTTTAACTTTTCTTAATGATTTTATTTGAACAATGAATAAAACTGTTCTACTTGTTTATATCGAAAAAATACAGAATATATTATAAAAATTACATAGATACTGTATTAACCAGTTCTTGTAACAATAAATATATTAAATTAAAAAATAAAAATAAAGAAAGAAAACTTATTATTATTTTTTTTTCTAACAAATGAAAAATTATTTTAAATACTAGGATAATATAACACTCCATAAAGAAACTTAATCAACTGCAATTTGTTTGAAACAGATACTCGCTTCTTAGTTACATGATCAGTTGAGGCGCATAAAAAAAAAAAAAAAAAAATCCTGAACAGAATGTCCACTAAAATATTATGCATGTAATATTTTGTATCTTCGGGCAGTAACTCCCCCCCCCCCTTTTTTTTTAAACTTTTTTTAAACTTTTTTTTACTTTTTTACTTTTTTTTTTTTTTTTTTTTTTTTTGCTTTTTTGATAAATTTTCTGTTGAAGACTTTGAATTATTGTTTGAAGCATTGTGTTACGTGACTCTGCTAATATGTGCGACTAGGAAAAAAAAAAAAGATTTATCAATACTTATACATTTTCTAAGATTAAATTTAATCTAATTTAGATGTGAAATATTATATAATTTAATAAAAATAAATAAATAAATAAAAATAAACTAAAATAATGCGCTCTATTATATTAGGTCCCCATTCATCGCTTATGGTTCATCGAAACGGGTAACGATTTCTGAGTTACGTTATCAAATCAGGTGTATAAAAAAAAAAAAAAAAAAAAAAATTCTAAATAGAGCATTGACTAAAGTATAAAGCAAAGTAACATTTTATATCTTCGAGGCACATACTTTTTTTTACTTTTAGCTTTTTTTTTTCTTCTTTACTTTTTTTTACTTTTTTCAAAAGTTTTCTTTTGAAGGCTTTGAATAATTGTTTGAAGCATTGTGTTTGAGTGGCTAATATGTATTGATAGGATAAAACGATAAGAGTCACCGTATCGGCTTAATTATTGTTCCTGGACGGACTGTCAGTTCTGCTTCACTGGTCGTGGTCATTCCACCTCACTGGACCAGGAACTGCGCTTTGATGGCGAGTCTGTAATTTTGATAGTTCTGCTGAAAAGTATTTTTCTGATTGAACTTCCCAGAAGATGAAGCATTCATTCTCTTTGGAAAATGTTTTGCATGTGAGGTATTCTTCTTTTTTCTTCCTTCGCTAAAGAAGAAGAAGATATGAGATGGTAGCTGTCAGTTTGATTTGTTTATAAGTGTTACACAATGCCATTGCGTTTTTTTGCATGAATTGTTCTTTTAATTCATTAAAATGTAATGTTTTTAAAGGGAATACTATCTTAGTAAAATTTAAGAGAAAATATTACTATCATATATATATATATATATATTACATTTAAATTATGACTAGTGATGATATGAAAGTGGAATGTAATAAACAACAAGAAAAATTATTTAACAATGCTAATAAACAAGAAAATTCGTTAAAGTTAAACCAAAAAATTAAATTATGCTGTGCTTTCCTCTTCAGCAGTTGGGAACACAGCTATTAATAACTATGTAGTACTAGCAGGTTTCAGAAGATATGCAGGCTAGCATACACCAATTAAATTTCAAACTGAATAATAATGAAAAACTTAAAATTATAAAGACTGAAAGGAGATTTATTATAAAAGCCTTTTTTGTACAAATTAATTTTTGTCATTTATATTGAATTTAATATATATATATTGAAAGCCTATCCAAACATTGCAAAAGATTAAACCAAGTATCACACGAAGAACTAGAAAGAACATGAATAAAGTTCTCTGAAAAAGTTATGCATCTTTTAATTAAAACATACAACATCAATAGATTTCAAAGGCGTAAATTGAATATTGCATGCAAATTAGGTGTTATTTCTAGCTCACTGTATGCAATTCGCTAAAAATTTACAGTAGAGTAAGCTATGCCCTATAACACCCAAAGAACATGTAAAAAATGTCAAACTCAGTGAGAGAAAAGGAAAAACCAAAAGACAAACACACTTTTAATTCTGCAATCACCAATATTACTTAAAACATAAAATTAATCCTAAGAATAAATATTAAAACTAAAATTATTACTTATTAAACAGTTGTAGAAATCGTTGATAATGCCTCAAATATACCGGAATAGCCACGAGGCTAAATAGAGTTAAATTCACAGTAAGATGAAATGTCGTAGTTAACTTTTATACTATTGAGTAAAAATAAAATGTTTCTGCTAATTATAATAACAACTAAACCATAAAAATTAAAACTAAATTTGATTAAATTTTAATGTAATACATATATAATTATGAGATTCATAAATTCGAAATGCAGAAGTAACGTTCGAATGGAAAGATTTTTCTAACGAATTTAAAAAGAATGAAAGATGGAAGAATGATGGCGCCCTCGATTAGAGTGAAAAATGTAATGATCCAGTATCACGTCGCTATCTCTTAATTTGTCTTATTAAGAGGCAGTTATGTCCATCCATTTTATTATAAGCTAGTCAATGCTTTATTGTAGTCTTTTAGTTTGATTTTTCTCAAAAGTGATAATGGCGTTCATTTTTCTGAGATGCATAATTTAACTTTTTACATTTTTTTAACGTTCACGTTCAGTTAAATGCATTTATTTTTATGTCGAAAGAAGATGAACTCGTAAAATTTTTTTGACAACAATTAAATTATAGCTAATATTTTAACGGCTATTTTTAAAGCTATTAGGAGATTATTATTTTCATATTTTAATTAATTAAAAGAAAACTAATCTAAAATTCGAAAATCGGGCTTCGAAGTATTGTGTTGTCGTCGTGTTCTGAGCTATTCTAAAAGTTTCAACTGTCTAGCTAGTAGGGAAGTTAGTTAAAAATCGATTGCAAAATTTGTACCGGACAAACAAACAAACAAAAAGAATCAAAGTTAATAAAAACATTGTAAAATATGTGAATGCACTTTTGTTGGATTCGCAATTTATACCTTCATCCGAGTCAAATACATATGTTTCTTTCCCTTTTTATCAATAATTATACTTCCTTTTCGTTAGACATATATAAAACATGGTTTTAAATTTTTTACCTAATAATCAAATATTTCTCTTCGTAAAACATAAAAATGTAGCCTTTGATGCATTGTTTACCTTTCTGAGAATTTTTAAGGCAAATGTTAATTTCAATAATGCAGACGATAATTAATCCCTATTCTGATTATATTCTAATCAGTTTTTTTTAATTAATATTTTTTTTTCCTTTTAAATTAAATTTATAAACAAATTCGAAATCGTTACAACAATGTGTAAACAGCTTTCATATTTGCAATTTTAATTATTTGTTTACGAGTTGACGTTTAAATAATGCATTAATTATTTTAAAAATTGAAACCTATCACAGAATAAAGGCATCATTGTTGAACCACAATCATGCTATTAATCTTTAAAGACTTAACAAGTAGCTTAAGGCTACTTGTCAGTCAATTTTTTTTCAAGTTCTACGATTCAGCTTTCGCTTCTGTGGGATACCTTTTATATTTTCACCCCCTTCACTTAAGTCATTAGTCCAATTTCCGTTAAAGTTCATTCTTTGTTAAAGCTGTCAACATTCGGAATTTATTGTCGAGTAGGCGTTACTGGAAGACAAGAAGGTGTGGGGGGGTCCCTTCTACTGCTAGAGGATAAGGGACTGAAATATGTTAGTTTCTGTAGAATAAGGAAATTTCTTATTTTATGTTTATTGCTCGGAGTAATCTATCCTTCCTCCCAGGTTTATTGTTCATATTTTTTAATCATTACTAACATTTTAGATGTATGTATCTATCTACAACTGAAATTACATTATATTAATACATGTTCATAATAAATAGCTTTTTTCGAAGAGATTTAAATCCTATATTCACTTTAAATATGTCTACAGTATAGCGTTGCTTTATTTGATCTTCTGTGTATCTTTATAAATACGTTTTATTATAAATATTCTTGAGCAATTTTTGAGATAAATTGTGAGAAATAAAATGGAATAAAAAAGAATATGTTGTTTAAAAGTATATTTAGGTGTATATATATTTAGAAAGGTATAACTTTTGAATGAATGCCTCAATATTTTTTTCTTTATTCTATAATAAACTAAATAAGATAAATATATTATACATAATATATATTGTTAGTTAGTGCCGTAACAAGTAAGCTGGGGACGCCTGTGTGAGAGAAAATTTATAGGGCTCCCTCCTCTGCTTTATTACTTCAGGCGCAATATTAAAACTTTTACAGCGAACACTAATACATATATTAATTGATTACAATATTCAATAAAAAAGTATTTAAAAATCGTTCTAGAATAAGAAAGCAAATTAATAGGTAGTATATCATAATTTTTGACAGATATTGCATTTATGAAAAAAAGCATTTATTAAAAAAAAAAAAAAAAAAAAAAAAAGAAATAAAGAAAGAATGTTTATTTCAATATTATAAATGCTTTGTAAAAATTAAATAAGCAAAGCAAAATTAATTATTTAAATAAAAATACAAGAAAATATATATAATGAGTAAATGCCTTATCTGAATGAACTGAAAATTTATATACATATTACAGTAAAACCTCTCTAAGTTGGACACCTACGGTTCCAGGAAAACGTGTCCAACTATAGGGAAGCTTGCATTTTTCGATTTAATTAAACTGCATCTATGCATGCCTTTTAACATTTAATCACATCTAAATATAACATAATTAAGTGTACTCATAACTTATATAGAAAAAATGAATAATTTGCTAATTTCTAATCTAAATTTAAACTGGTATATTGTGGCCATAATAACACTTTCTTTTATAATTTTTTATATAACAGCGCCATCCACCAGTTAATATGCACGAAAATTTAATCAATATAACTTCTCACAATAAAAATTTTGCAGCAATTTTATTCAATAGACGCTGTGATAGTCATATGGAAAATCGGAGAATGTGATTAAAAGTAGTACCACTTTGTCTACTGATATACACCCAAATTAAGATAACATTCATTTTAATAATATTAATAGCTTATGAAGTTTGGTGAATTTATTCGCTCTGGAAACTGTGATATAGTTTTCCTGTGAAAGGGGAAAACTGCAGCCTAGCAGCGACACCTGTCGATTGATATGCACCCAAATTGAATCAGCATCTTTTTTCGCTATAGATAGATCTCTCACATATTATGTTTAGTGCAATTATACACTCAAGTAAAACTTTGTAGAAAAAATAAAAGGAACAAACGTAGAGGAACTCTAACTACCGAAATGTATTGTCTAATGCTCATTTTAAAACAGTCTAAGTTAAAACATACTTGTAGGCTCTCTACTGTATATTACCTGGAGAAAAGAACAAAAACAATTCATGCAAATCAATAAAAAGAAAGATTATTTCATTAAGCGCTAAAATTCAGTAATTTGTGAATTTTTCAGTTGAACAAAATAAATATTTTTTTATAAGATGAATATACATAGGTGAATATAGCGTGACAAGAAACATTGCTTTTTGGATATTTACAGTTATTTCTACAAGGGATAAGTAAAATTTCTAAAAACGGTGAGAAAATGCAAGTTTCATATATTTTTTTCCAGTCTCATTGCGTAAAAGTGTTCAACTTAGGATAATATTTGTATGTCCAACTTCCAAGTTAGAGGGATGTCCAACTTATAGAGGTTGGACATAGGACATAATGTTAATCCTTACATTCCGTTCCGATAAAAAGTGTCCAACTTAGAGTGGTGTCCAACTTGACCGGTTTCACTGTACAAATAATCGTCACAGAAACTGTATAGATTTTGGGGAATATATTATAGATTTTTTTACAGAAACAGAACAAAAAAAATTATTATTACGGCTTACGGGCTCAAATTATTTAAAATGTGCTAGCATCTAAATGCTTTATCTGATTGCACTGAAAATTTATATACATTTTAAAAAACACTGTCGCAGAAGCTGTATTGATTTTGGTGAATCTAATACTTATATATTTTTACAGGGACACAACGAAATATTCTTTATTATTATGATCTATGGGCTATAATCATTTGAAGGGCTATAGCGTAAAATAAAACAACATACTATATGAACAAACAAACAAACAAAAAAAAACTTATAATTTTCTTTTTGTTTATTTAACGATTTTTTTTTTTACTATATTTATTTAACCATTAATTACTTGATGTTTGGAATGTTAAATGGACAATGGAGTCATTCTAGATATATTAGATAAAGCGTAAAGAAGCAGAATGAAAAATAACTTTTAAAAAATGGTTAAATATTATAACTAGGTATATATATATGTATTTATGAGGGTATAACTTTTAAATGGGATCCCGAAAAACAGGGCATCGGTAAAAAGGGCATCCGGAAGAAAGGGCACCGGAGAAAAAGGCAGTTTTTCAAATCGCAAAATTTTAAATATCAAATAATGAATTTAAAGAATGACTTTCAAATTACATTTTTGAAATTCGGTCCCCAAGGGGGGGGGGGGGAAACGTGATTTCGCATGCGTTAAACGTGATTTCACATAATCCTATATATCTGAAACAAACAACAACAAAAAAAAAAAAAAAAAAAAAACAGATATACGTGAAAGAAAGGGCACCGGTGAAAAAGGCACTTTACAATACATTTCGGTTGTTAGGGTTCCTCTTCATTTGTCCCTTCATTTGACCCAGATCGCGCTCGTCGGCCTAGCCGTTCGGAGTTTTCCGTAGTTTCCTCCGAAACTTGCATATATACGGGCTACGATCCCTTAGAAAGACCCCCCCCCCTCGAATGGATGGCACTCTCCCTCAAGCCTAGGACCTACAGCAGCTCTTTTACTTCTATTACCCAACTACCGTAGGTAATGGAAGTATTGTATTCGGTCCAAAACTTAGATATCGAGATTTCACCTGATTTACGTGTTTGAAAGTCTCATGGGTCGAAAAGAGTGGTTTTTGGCAATTGGTCAGTGTGTATGCGTGTGTGTAATCTTCCGGTTATTATATCTCGGAAACTAATAAAGATAGAACTACAAAACTTTAGAATTGAAATAGGTCTGGTGTACAAACGAATTTTCCAAATTTTGGTGAAAAATGGAAAAACAGAAGTGGGGCATCGGAAATCGGAAGTGAAGCCGTAAGCCGTATGTCAAAAACGGCTCTAACGATTCTCTTCAAAGTTGCTGTATAAACACTCTATTAGACGTCCTTTCCAATGATATAGTTGGTTAGTTCAGGAAAATTGATAGGCTCTGTTTTTAAAAAATAATTTATTAAAATTATTATTTAAAAAATTTATCTTTTATGATAATGCAGACGATTTCCATATTAGAGAAGTAGTATAACACCAAATGTCCAAAAAAAGTCCATTTTATTCTCAAAAAAAAAAAAAAAAAAAAAAAAAAAATTACGTTTTTTTTTTTTTTTTTTTTTTCGTTAGAAGTAAAAAAAATCGATAACTTTGTTTTAAATTATCGCAGATCAATGGTTCAGCCATTCGTTTTAAAGGTATTGGCGAGCTCTTTTGAAAGATACCCATCATGAAAATTTACTCCCCTCGAGGGGGGACTCCCCCCCAGGGGGGGAGGCGAGGCTCCTACATACACAAAAAAAAAAAAAATCCCAGTTAACTATCTCTATTACAAAAAATATATATTCGTTTCATTTGGTTTAGTGCAGTCTATAGACGTTAAACTCTACTTACCTGCAATTTCCCCCATAGACGTAATGTATTAGAATTCTCTTGATTGTCCCTGTACACGAACCATTTGCTTGATCTTAACGAAAAACTTACTGTAGCATCTATATATGATACACATTTAGAATACCATGTTTGGAATGTCTGCTACTATTTGTTCTTGAGATATGCTGATAACAGACAGACACCTACACAGACACACACACAGACCATTTGCTAAAAACATGATTTTCGTATTCAGGTGTAAATCTAACAAAATCTCGCGTTCGAAAATTTGACCCAAAAACAATTCTTTCTCTACCTTATGGGTAAGAGTATGACATAGAGTATGACATACCTAGCTAATTAAATTGATTTTTTTAATTTAAATTTTCGGTTATCTTCAACTGAAAATTTCGTTATTAAAAAAAAGAAAGAAAGAAAAAAAGAAAAGAAAAAAAGAGACCTTAAATATTGCCAAATCTGAATTTGCAGCAAAAAGCTTTTTTTTTTTTTTTTTTTTTTTTTTTTTTTAAGGGGGGGGGAGGTGAACTTAAGATATTAAGAACTTTGTATATAAATATCATAAAAATCAAAAGAATGGAATAATTATTTTGTGTTAAAATCATCAGAAAATTAAATAAAGAAAACGAAAGAAAGAAAAGGAAAAGTAGGCACGAATGTAGCGTGAAAGAGATAAGTCCGAAACAATATTTTGTGTTCTTTGGATTTTTATGTTGTTTCTATACAAAGATCTCTGCATCGACTAAATTTAAATGCTTTAGCTAAGTTCTTTTTCTTTTTTTTTAATTAATTAATTAATTAATTAATTTTTAATGTCCGCATGCAATTGTTTAGTAAGAAGAAATACAGTCGAATTTCCCTAATGAGCAATATTTTAAATATTTTTATGCACTTAGTATTAGCTCACTTTAAAAATATTGAGAACATAATAAGGATTTTTTTAATAATCAGTTAAAACTGTGTCCTGGACAGTTGAAACTTGTTACAATGCGCAGAAGAATGCTGAAGATAAAATTATTATTTCCCCTTCAATTCAGCCAGAAGAATTTAAATTTATAAAGATTAGGTAAATATATATAGGATAAAAATTTATTAATTAATGGGGAGTAGGGGATCTTTAGATTTGTTTTAAAAATCTATTTAAAAATTAAAAAAAAAAAAAAAAAAAAAGAAAGAAAAAAGTAGTATATTTGTGATATTGAAAAAAGAAATTATCTAATAAATACATATGAATAGTATATGTTCAGAAAAACAAACTGATAGTTCTTATTCCCTATTGCTTCTGTCCCTTTTCTACTGACATGGGTAAGCATTCATTCACTTCAGGGCATTTTCACACTTTCAACTTATAAGAATGAAAACAACTAATGACCTGTCATCCTTAATGCGCTTTCTACCTCCCACCAGTGATAAATTACAGCAGGACGGGAAGGGGGAAAATCCAGTTTTTGCAGCTAAAAATTGCATTTCTCCCCAAAATTATTAATAAGTTTTTAAAATTTAAATATTATGAAAATTAATAATAATAAGTTACATTATTTAAAAAGGTTTAGCATGAATTATATTATTGATAAAACAACTTGTTAATTATTTGAGGGCGATAAAGGAGATCAAGTAAAATTTCGACTTTTACAGCTTAAAAACAAATTTAAAAAATATAAAAAATCAATTTTTGAAACATGGAGGAACTCTTAACGGCCATGAATTTTCAGAATGCGAAAACAGAATTTGAAAATATGCATTACGTAATGAGTAATAATGGGGATTATTTTACAATAGATTAATACGGGATTTGGATGACCTTGAAGCTCACTGACAGAGAGCCTTAAGTTTCAAATTAGGTTAAACTTTCTTTTCGATATTGAGATGTCAAACGGTTGCATATCATTGAGAATTGACATCTATCAGTATAATGCCGTTATTTATTGCTAAATCGTCATGTCATGGCCATTAATCTCATCACAACTAAGTCTGAATTTCAATTCTGGTTATTTATTATTTTTTTAATATTAAGCTGTCAAGGTTTGCTTTTAATATTTTTCATAATTAGTATGGTTACTTCCAATTAATGATATAAAAATATTCCTTTTTTTTTTTTTTTTTTTCTTTTTTCCGACATGGAAACGAAGTAATCCTTGCAAAAAATAATAAATAAATAGTGTTAATAATAAAATAAATAACACGACTGAGGAAATAGCAAAATTTGCCATATTGTTTTTTCTTATGTCACGTATATATACGGCCGAAAAAGAATCAAAGCGTATGCTTTTTCTGCAGAAAATACAAACTACAAACCGTTAATTTTTTTGATGTACATGAGTAAATTTTAAACGTTAAAAGCAAATCAAAGACGGTATGGGATATATATATCCTGATATCTCAATTTTGGTATGTTTCTGAATGGATCCATCAGGTAAATGTCGTTGTAGAATGTCATGTTTAAGTGCCCCAAAAGGATCCGGAGGAATCGCGGTGTCTGTCCCTCAAAGTAAAAAGGGCATGTTACATTCATAGCAGAAATTTATTTTATGTTTTCCTATACAAATTCACGAAATGCAAATTATTTATTTAAATTATTATTTATATATAAATACTTTTCATAGTGAGTGCAGACGATTTTCAGATAAAAAATGACTGAATGTCGAAAATAAGAAGGAAAAAAAAAAAAAAAGAGTCAATTTCGTGTCCTAGTGATTATTATTATTACTAGCAGGCTACGCCCGCTTCGCTGGTCACTATTTTTAAATGAATCACAAAAATTAATGAATTCTCAAAATTGCATTAATTTTTATTATGTGATAAAAAAAGAGAAAAAAAAAATTCTGATCAGGAAAAATGTCGCACCGGGTCCCCACTGCCTTCGGCAGCGTAGACCCGTGCGCTGCGCGCACGTATTCCTTCACCATCCTTATGACTTCTCAAAATTCCATGTTATTACTCATAAACTTTCATTCTTAAGAAAAGGAACTAAAAAATATATCATTTAGCATCGGGTAAAAACTCACACCGGGACGCCACTGCCGTCGGCCGCGCAGACCAATGCGCGCTGTGCGCGCACGTTTGAGGATATACGTGCGCTGTACACGCATATTCCTTCTCAACTCAAACTTTTATTATTAAGAAAATAAAATTAAAAAAAAAATCTTTTATCAACGGGTAAAAACTCGCACCGGGTCCCAAACCCATGCGCGCCTATTCCTTCCCCACCGTTCCAGCCCCTCCTAATTAACTTGCATATACCAATTTTGAACGGTCTTACTCAATTAGCTGAGATGCAAAAGAAAACCTGATCAGGACACTTTAAATTGTAAATCAGGTGAAATCTCGAATTCCACTTTCGATAATGTAAAAGAACTTTAAAATATCTTTCGAATGATGTGTTAGAAATAATTTAATCATAATTAGAATATGAAATATTGAAATTTAAAAATATTACAGCGCCATCTGGCTGTAGAAATTTCTGTAATCTATTGTTTCATTCCAGATCAACAAAGCTTTCAAATGATGTATTACTCATGAAATTATTTTAATTAGTAGATGAGATACAAAAGAAAACCTAATCAGGAGACCTCAAAACGTGTAAATCGGGTGAAATCTCCAATTCCATTTTCGATAATGTAAATGTACTTTAAAATGTGTATCAACTAAAATAAGCTTTCAAATGATGTTTTACTTATGAACTTTTTTTAATTAATAACTGAGATACAAAAAAAAAAAAAAAAAACTGATACAGGACACCTCAAAACGTGTAAATCTGGTGAAAACTTTCGATAATTTAAAAAACTTTAAAATATCTTTCGAATGATGTATTACAAATAATTTAATCATAATTAGAAATTGAAATATTGAAATTTTAAAATGTTACAGCGCCATCTGGCGGTACAAATTTCTGTATTCCACTGTTCGATTCCAAATCAAAAAAGCTTTCTAATGATGTATTACGAAATTATTTTAATTAGTAGCTGAGATACAAAAGAAAACTAATTCAGGAGACCTCAAAACGTGTAAATCTGGTGAAAACTGTCGATAATATAAAAGAACTTTAAAATATCTTTCGAATGATGCATTAAAAATAATTTAATCATAATTAGAAATTCAAATATTGAAATTTGAAAATATTACAGCGCCATCTGGCGGTAGAAATTTCTGTAATCCACTGTTCGATTCCAAATCAAAAAAGCTTTCTAATGATGTATTACTTATGAAATTATTTTAATTAGTAGCTGAGATACAAAAGAAAACCTAATTAGGAGACCTCAAAACGTGTAAATCGGGTGAAATCTCGAATTCCATTTTCGATAATGTAAAAGTACTTTAAAATGTGTATCAAGTCAACAAAGCTTTCAAATGATGGATTACTTATGAAATTTTTTTAATTAATAACTGAGATATAAAAGAAATCTGATTCAGGACAGCTCAAAGCGTGTAAATCTGGTGAAAACTTTCGATAGTTTAAAAGAACTTTAAAATATCTTTCGAATGATGTATTAAAAATAATTTTATCATAATTAGAAATTGAAATATTGAAATTTGAAAATATTACAGCGCCATCTGGCGGTACAAATTTCAGTATTCCACTGTTCGATTCCAAATCAAAAAAGCTTTCGAATGATGTATTACTTATGAAATTATTTTAATTAGTAGCTGAGATACAAAAGAAAACTAATTCAGGAGACCTCAAAACGTGTAAATCTGGTGAAAACTGTCGATAATATAAAAGAACTTTAAAATATCTTTCGAATGATGCATTAAAAATAATTTAATCATAATTAGAAATTGAAATATTGAAAGTTAAAAAAATTACAGCGCCATTTGGCGGTAGAAATTTCTGTAATCTATTGTTCCATTCCAGATAAACAAAGCTTTCAAATGATGCATCACTCATGAAATTATTTTAATTAGTAGATGAGATGCAAAAGAAAACCTAATCAGGACACCTCAAAACGTGTAAATCGGGTGAAATCTCGAATTTCATTTTCGATAATGTAAAAGTACTTTAAAATGTGTATCAACTAAAATAAGCTTTCAAATGATGTATTACTTATGAACTTTTTTTAATTAATAACTGAGATACAAAAAAAAAAAAAACTGATTCAGGACACCTCAAAACATGTAAATCTGGTGAAAACTTTCGATAATTTAAAAGAACTTTAAAATATCTTTCAATTGATATATTAAAAATAATTTAATCATAATTAGAAATTGAAATATTGAAATTTTAAAATATTATAGCGCCATCTGGCGGTACAAATTTCTGTATTCCACTGTTCGATTTCAAATCAACAAATCTTTCAAATGATGTATTACTTATGAAATTATTTTAATTAGTACCTGAGATACAAAAGAAAACCGATTCAGGAGACCTCAAAACGTGTAAATTAGGTGAAATCTCGAATCCCACTTTCGATAGTATAAAAGTACTTTAAAATATCTTTCGAATGATGTATTAAAAATAATTTAATCATAGTCAGAATTCGAAATATTGAAATTTAAAAATATTACAGCGCCATCTGGAGGTAGAAAATTCTGTAATCTACTGTTCAATTCTAAATCAATAAAGCTTTCAAATAATGTATTACTTATAAAATTATTTTAATTAGTAGCTGAGATACAAAAGAAAACCTAATCAGGAAACCTTAAAACGTGTAAATCACGTGAAATCTCAAATTCCATTACTTATGATAGTCGGTTAATGGAAGGTGACAGAAATTTGTGGCGTCTACTCTTGAAATTCCATTCAAATAAGTTTCAAAATGACATATTACTTTTGAAATTATGCTAATTAGAAGCTGAGATACAAAAATGATATAAACACTATTATAAAACGATTTATGTCTGACTTTTTCGTGGTTTTCTCCGAAACTTGGGTAATTCCGGGCTAAATACTGTTCAAAATCCATAGTATGAAATGTGAAAGGAGTATCAGAATTCGAAATTCTGCAAAATATAAAAGAATAAAGGCGTTCTGGGTTTTTCGTTGTTTTCTCCGAAACAACCGTTCCTTTTCCACGTTTTTGCCCCTCCCCCCCTTTCCGTCCCTTCTAATAATTTTACACTTGAAAATATCCGCAATCGATTTATCTTTCCTTGAAACCTAATAATAACAATTTCAAACGCTGTAACACTTTTTATTTATTTATTTTTATTTATATATATATATTTTTTTTTCTGGCCGTTTGCTTGCCCCCCCCCCTCCCCTTCAAGCCCTTCCTAATAATTCTACACTTTCAAAAATATTCAGAATCGAAATATCGGGCGTTAAAAACACCAATATTACGAAATTTCAACGGCATATCTCAATTTAAAATAGTTGAAAATATAATACAAAATTTAATCTCATTTTTTTTGTTTATCCACTTATTTTCATGAAAATTGAACAGTAGCTTTATAATATGCTGTCTAGGCCGAATATGAATTCAAATGTAACGTGAATTAAAATTTGAAAAAAATTGAAAATTGCAATATTTTTCCCCACTACAAAACACGTGACATCTTGATCGGTTGCAATCATTTCCTTTTTGATGACAGACGATGGGTCTTCATTACTGGCATTTGAAATGATGTTGCCACAGAAAATTCATACTTTAGTTAATTTTAAAAAATCTAATTGTTGTACCGATAAACCACTTGCACACTTAGATTCAGAAAAAATGCCCCTTTCATTTGGTATCGAAATTGTAACGATCGGACAAATATTTCTAATTTATTTTCCACTTTTTCTGCTTTGAGATCGCTTTTAGATTAGACATGAGTGGACATTTTAATTAATATCTCCACAACTAATTAAAATTTTTAAATTCTGTTTCGAGGAAAACATCGGAAAGGCTCCAGAGCATCCGTATGTCAATTTTTGTACTTCTGCGTTCAATAGGGGCTGAACGTATAAAAGAACAGACAGACAGACAGACAGACAGACAGATAGACAGACAGACAGACAGACAGACAAACCTTTCCTTTTATTATTATAGATTATTATTATTATTATTATTTACATTCTATAATGTTGATTAAACAATCCTCATTGTGTACACTTATTCGAAATTTTGTTCTATGCCGCTATTTTAAAAATTATGAAAAAAAAAAAAAAAAAAAAAAAAAGAGGGTAGCTTCATTTGTTGATCAATATGCACCAAAAGTAAAAAAAAAAAAAAAAAAAAAATGTAACACATCTTAAATCAAATTTTTATATGAGCGTTTGTGTTCCTTTAACCTGGTTTCACCTGTTCTGCCAGTTTCACCGATATATGTAGAATCACAATTTTTACAGGGGCTACAATAGATTATAACAAGACGTTTAAGGGGAGGGGGGACAGCGGGTTTAAAGTTTGAGAGGAAGTTTAAAATTCTAGCCTCTAATGTAAATTTACATGAATCCCGTATTTTTCAAGAGGGCGCTTTTACTAAAATGCAACATTCTGGATTGAACGAGACTAAAGCTATTTCTCCTGAATATATAATCTTGTTATGATGTGTTTAAATTTTTTTTTTTTTTTTGAAATTGTTGTGCTTGTATGTTTGACACTGAGGAGGGCTAGTGTTCTAGCCGAAACGTCTGTCGTGTATTTTAAAGTTTTTAATTAAAATGTATTTTTAAAGTTTTAAAATTTTTGTATTCATTATCTCATTTTAAATGTTACATTGGTTTTAATATATTAATGAGACATATAAATTATGTTTAATTTTATTAAATTTTTATATATATGTTCACAGAAACAACAGGAATTCCTTTTATTGATTAACAAAACACAGAAAAGACCTTGAATGCCATCATCCAAATAAAAATAAAACTACAATTTGCAATCCGCCTTCAAATAATATATATCTCAAATCTGATGTCTTAGTGCTTCAGACACCGTTCTACTTTCCTCTATTTTTTTAAAAAAGTTTTATTTTTTTTTTCTTCTTTTTAAACTGAACTCTTAAAATCCCTTTTTCTCGATAAAGGAATACTTTGTGTGACAGATTTCTCTATATTTGGTCATAAAATATAGGCATTCCAAAAGACAGTTGGAATTGCCTTTTTGTTTTTGCCTTATTTCTTCTAAGCTTAGAACTTTTTTTGAAGTTTATTTTTTCACAATTTTTTTTTCCTTTAAAAGTAGGGTAAAAAAAAAAAAAAATGTAAAAAATATTTGCGTAGTAGAACTGGAGAGAAAGTTTCAAAATACGTTTAAAATTTATGAAGTTTAGTTGTTTGCATGAAGTATATTGCTTTCTGGTATTCGGAATGAAATTACGTTTTAGTTTAGTGAACTACAGTGAAGTAAGTCAAAATGGTATATGTAAGGAAATAAGTTTTTTGTTTCAATGTTTACTTTATAATTTATTAAATTTCGTGGTTTTAGATATTTAGACGATGCAAAAAATGCGATTTTCTGTTTTAAAATATAGGTTTTTTGTTGAAATTTTCAAGTAACTTTTTCAAATAGAATTTTAAGCGTAGAGTGTATGTAAACTATTTTTACTATCTTTTATATTTAACCGAAAAATGGATTCCTAAAAATTAAGTTTTTAGAAGACTTGAACATGTTTCGACCATTTTTTAATGTGTGTCAACAAATTTCTTGGCTGCTTTTGATGAAGAAATAATATGCCAAATTTTGCAAAAGTTTATATTCAGCTGCATTATGACAAAAAATTGTGTCTAACAAGTTTTGGTGTATATATCTCGATTCCTATACTGCAACTTCCGTGGTTTATGGGAATACTATACCTCAGCTTCTATTAAGTGTATTTGCACAAAGTTTAATGTGTGGCCTTTGTGGAAAGTATTTGTGATATAATTTCTGTGCATGTTGTCATTATGTTATAATTTTATCCATTTATAGGTA